>OX465089.1:25210170-25572240 GCA_949987675.1 Chymomyza fuscimana | reverse complement strand
AAGGCATTGCGGCTTATTACTGGTTGCGATTGGTACGTAAGAAATTCGACCCTGCACCACGACCTCAATCTGGATACCTTGGAAATCCAAATCAACAAGCACGTTAGCCGATACAATGAGCGTCTAACCAGACACACAAACAGGCTGGCGAAAAACTTACTGAATGAAAACCCAATAACAAGATTAAAAAGGCGATCGTTGATAAATTTATTTCCCTAACAACATTTCCAACATTGTTTTAACGGCCTGATTTGGCCTTAAGGCAGTTCATGCCCAATGATGGCTCCAGCTGCATCCTGGATTGGCGACAATAAAACATATGATAAATGCAATATATTAAAATACATTAATTTTTGAGTTTTTGCAATAAATAAATAAATAAAAAAAAAAAAAAAAAAAAAAAAAAAATGTGAGATACCGATATTAAATCGAATCGAAGTATTAAGTAACCAAAAAACTCGATGACGATAGGATTCGCTACTGACAAAAAGTTCGATAGTGACAAAATCGGTATAAAAGTTTCACACAAATTGAAGGCGAGAAAAGGAAAAAAAAAAACTATTTAGAGCACACAAAAAAAATTTGTTAGGTTTTTATTATATTCATCCAGGTTTGGCATAATTTGATTATTGATTTTCTCATTTGTTTTATAGCTACTTTTTATTCATTATAATTAACCCATTATAGAATGGGAAATCTCAAAATTTAGTTCCATGCCGGTACTAAGCAAATTGATATCGAATCGAATAAATCGAGAACCAAAATACCAGCATCGAGTATTCAATATGGAGCCCAAAACGTTCGATATTAAAACTATCGGATCGCTATGGCACATCCCTGGTCAGTTTGTCAAATAACTACCCATATACAATTTGGTATGCATAAATAAGCGAAATGAGAGTTGAGCTCGACTCTGTTGTCACTTGGGAGCAATATACAGCGCTGATGAGATAACTTCGTCTCTCGCTCTGACGCTCTTTAATACTCGCTCTCTCTCACGCAGTGACTTTGTCTTTTAAAAATAAATTGAAGAAATTTTGCGACGTTTGCATTCGTAGGCGTCATTTGTATATAGTAGTATATACATATATATGTAAACATGCCTCTATATGTAAATCTATCGCTATCGCTATTGCTATAAAGTCTGTATATGGTGATGCTATGTAAATGAATTCTATGAATTCGATGTTGATATGCGTGGAATTTTTATTATTGTAAAAAAAATACAATTTTTTTGTTTGAACTGCTTTTATGTATTTCAGTTTGTCATAGGTCGAAGTTTGCATAATCAAGTGGAAGTTGTATAAAAAGAGTGTTGTACCAAGTTGTTTGAATATAAATTGATACTCGTTAGGTCTGAAAAAAATGTTATTATTTGAGGTTAGGTGAGAATTTATTATGCAGCAATTGTGCATGGAATAAATTTTAATTTCTTTTTAATCAGTGGCTGCTATTTCGTTTCGCATTTATAGATAATACATAATATACAAAAAAAAAAATTATTGAACCAGAATTGAAAAAGGAAGTTTTACTAAATTTCACACAGAAATGTTGTAGATACATCGGGGGCCTTTAGAGAATTTTCTCCGGGCTGAAAGTCCTCTAAGGGGTCAGTAGATTTGAAAATCTAAAAGTCTGAAAGTCTCACATATTTTAAAAAAAAAAAAATCATTATTTTTAATTTTTGTCATATTATTTACACAGGTCTACAAATACCGGGGTCATGTGAGTTTTTGGAAAGCTAAGGGTCATTTCCGAAGTATTTATTTTCGAATCTGGGGTCAGAATTGGCCCATCGCGTTTTGATTTTGAGATATTTGAGGTTATGTACTCGAAAAACGTCGTTTTTTCCTACCAGAGTTCCAGAGATCAATTATTCGCAATTCGCAAAGTTATGGCTATTCGAATTTACACCGTTTTTCCAAAAGTCAGAAAATCTCAAAAATTTTTTTAAGAAGCCAATATTTTTCTCTTTCATGAGCTTAGCTTTAGTGGGATATAGATAAATTTCGGCTCGAAGTTCTCTAAGGGGTCCATAGACTTAAAAATAAATCAAAAAACTGTCAGAGTCTCACATATTTCTCAAAAAAGGCCTTATTTTTCATTCCCGTCTTATTGATTATGGACATTCTTGAATGGTTAGGGGTCAATACCAGGCCCTACTTTTCTCTGGACGGCCCTGGCTAAAACTAACGTTAAGTTGAGAAATAGACAATAATACCTAGAAAAATATCTCGCTATCAATGCTTAAAAGTTTTATAACATACTTAGTCTATACATAGTAGCACTATATTCTACTGTCATTGTCATTACAATACAAACAGTATTCAGTCATGGATCCATTAGAACATACGTTACTTCTAATGCTAAATTTATATCTGCAAAGTCAACTTTTAAAATTAGTTTTACGTGAAGCATTTAATGTTGAAACTCCAACATGGTCTTTAAGATTCGCGCTTGCGACATTATCGATAGCCCAAATTTGGTAGCGCCCCTACCGTATTTGAACTTTTTGCGTTATCTCAAAACTAAATTTCCAAAATATGGAGTGTTGCGTTTGTTGCAGGAGGCACCAGCTTATTGGGATGCTTTGGCCGAACAAAAAAAACGACTATTTGAACGAAAGGTAAAAATTCTAATACATACTTTCCTATTAAAGACATTTTTTTCAAAACAGCGCATTTTGGCTCGTATTGCGCGCATGAAACGTCTCAAACGAAGTCGAAAATTATTGCAACGTTTTACTGCGGCGTATCGAAAATTGGGACCAAAGAAACGTCTACCCGTACGACCCATCTATAAAAGAAAACCCAGAACTGCAGCTAGAGCTAGAGCCGTACGCAAGCAAATATCCAAGCAGAGGGGTACATAAAGCATATAAAAACATTGTGCCAATCGAAAATTTCAAGTCTTGATTCAAATACGCAAAAAATGTTTACCAGGATTGACACAGAAATCTATTTCGCTCAAATTTCGCCCGAATTCCAATTATCGGTGACACGGATCTCACTCTGAGATGGTTTAAAAATCTGTAGTAAATTTACTCAGGATTTGATGGCAATCAGATACAGTCTTTTTTTTGTCAAAAAAAATATACTTACTCAAAAAGGTTATTAAAATTCGCAGTTAAAACGTTTTAATTAATTTCAAAAATTTTAATTAAATAACTTCTACTTTCATGCGATTTTAAAAAGTAATCAAATGCATTATGCCATTCACAAAGCAGATGACAGCAGATGACGCGCAGGGTTGTCATACAACGTCGACTCGTCAGAAATATTCAATTTTATATTGTGAAAATTGAAAGCGAAAGCTGCAAATATATGCTATAAATTATCGCCTAGCCTAAATCATTGCGAAAAAATATTCAATTAAAGTAGAAAAATTATTTTTGAACAGTAGCAACTCTTCGCTGTCATTCTCTTTATAACGTTTACATTCGGAATTCCATTTAGCCTACAATTTTTTCCAGCGATTTGCAAACCAAACACAGCCAAAATCTCCAGAGATTTCTGTATCTCATCAATTTCTACAACTAAAATTTTATTTTAGGTAAGTCCAAATTTGGATTTAAATCTTTAAAAGTAAGCTATCAACTTCAGCGCATACTCAAATTAGCAAATCTTCCAACCGTTTTTCGTTATCATTTGCTTTCATGTGCTTTTTAGCAATTTCCACTGCACGGTTCTTATCACACATTTAAGCCAAGTCTTTTGTGAATTTAGTTGTTGTCACTTTTGTTGTACGTGATTTTGAGTCTATTCTGTTTGGTATCTCCTCTGTTGGTTCTAAGCCCATAACTGTGACATAAAAGACAAGTTGAAAATGTTAACAGCTTTTTTCTGGTTCTTTCTCTTACTCCCTCCTCTCTTAATGTCTTCTGGTTTGGCGCACAATGAACTCCCAACGTTGTGGCTTGCACTTTTGTTGTCGTCTTTGGAAGGCGGAAATATTTACATATTTTAGTCTGGTCGAGCTGCCTGACCCACTAACTGAAGGCGACATTAGACGTAATTAGCATGGTAATATGAGCATAGGACCAACTATAGAGAGGTTAAAGTGTGTGGCAGTGGGGCAGTTCTTTGCTTATATAAGTCAAACAGATGCATGTTTTTTTTATGCTACTTCCTACAGTTCGTTCTTTTACTTGAACTAGCTTTGGCACTAGTTTCTTTCATTAGTTGGCTGTCTAAAGCTTTGGGAATCACTTTCTTGTGTTTGCTTTACATTTTTTTCTTTCTGTTTCTTCAATATACCAACTTGTTTAAATTTAATGATTTGAGCTTTAAAATGGAAATATTGTTAAGTACTTTATACTTAAAGATATTGCACTAAAAAGTTTAATTATATAAGTAATTTTTTTTTTTTTTAACAAAAATGTTCAGGATTTGGTTTTGTTCTTGTGTCGTGATTTGAAGAACTTAATCACGAACTGAGTTACTATGGTTGATAAAGATAAAAGCACGCATTAATTATCAAAGAAACTTTCTGTGAAATAAAACTAGGGTGCGACACTGGCAGCTCAGTCATGACCAAAGTTCCTGCGTCTTATTCTTTTTCAAGGTAACAAAAATGTATTTATAAAATTAGTAAATTATATTAAATATCGGTCAATTGTTTTGTAGCCAGCACGATGCTCTTACACAGCATATCTCAGACTGTTACGTGACGATTTTTGCATAATTTTTTGTGTTATTTTAGTCTAAGCTGCGTAAAAGAACTTTGTTCTAATAATCAAAATATTGATATAGGTTTTGAGCACTCAAAGCATACAATCCATTATCCCAGCCATGACTTTATTAAGTTCACACCTATTCTGTCTAAATTAAGAGGTCAACGTTTCGTGACAGCAGAATAGTTCCAAAAAGCTCATATTATAAAGTAATCACTTCTAACTTCCAAAAAGGTTTTAAAAATTGATTTGTACGTTTGGAAAAGTGTATGTAGGAAAATATTTGGAAATGTTTCTCAATAATGGATGATCGTTCTTTCACTATTGGGCTTAAAAAATAAAGGCAGGCCTAAAAGTAAGTTGTTTAACTTAGCGCCAATTTGGTAATTTTGGCATACATTTTGTGGAGTTTCTCTTATAACTAAAAAATTGTTCGCTTTTCTGTGTACAATTTGTAAAACATTCAAGCGCTGCTCTATGATAAATATATTTAAAATCGAGGGCTCTATATTTTTTATCTGGCATGTTTTCGAGGCACGTGCCGACTTTAAAACGTTAATTTTTGTTGACTAATTGAGATAAATTTTTGATTTGAAACATAGATTTATATATTTTTTAAAAATCTTTTACGTTTTTCTAAAAAAAACACCCAAAAAAATGGTTGGCAAGCGGCTAAAATGATGAAAAGAAACTTTGACGCCCTCTACCGCCAAAAATATATGAACTTCTCGGTATGCTTTTCATTACAAAAATAAATGCAAAATTTAATCTGGAACATATTCAGTCTTAAAAGTTATTTTACTACTGATAGAATACGAGATAAATAGACCTAAACATTTATCAAAATAGTGTAAAAACCTTCGATTGGAGCTCACCTTTTTGGTTTTAGACTTTGTGGTAGGAAACGAAGACATTATTATTATTATTATTATTATTAATGGGGATAAAGATGTACTGCGACCCAAATGGATCTATTGTACCCCCTTCACGGCTCAGAGCTCTCCCAGCAGTCCAATAGCCTGCATATATTCCAGTATTTTGGTTGGACTTAGGGTAACAACGATCTCCGGTGAGAGAACGTACATGCCTAAAAACTTGTTTTTACGCAAGAGTAATTGCAGTGGGCAAATTTTTCCAGGTCAAAATATATTCTGATTATATTGTCAGCCAAAATAGGCGAGTAACCTAACCTAAACTTTATTCATTAGTTTTATTTTTATTATCTATTAATTATCGGTACAAAGCTATAAAAGTCTAAGATCTCAGATGTTCTTGCCAGTGCTGTAAAAATATCGATGCTTACGAGGCTTTTAACTGGAAAACATCGAAGTTTGTATTAAAATAATTTATGGAATGAATATTCTGTTCAAGATTTTATATAAGGAATGAATATTCTGTTGCAAAATATATTATCTTCATTTAAACCTCGATATATCGATACTTCGATGATTTTCCAGCACTGGTTCTTGCAATTATGAACTATTCTAAGAATCAGTCTTTCATATTTTTTACTTCTAACAAAGTAATTGTCAATATATTGGAAGGTAGTCCTTATTATATTCGACAGATTACCTTTAAAATAAAATATTCTTCAAAAAAAAACGACTTATATGCAAACAGCAATGTCTATCTGAATACCTAGGTATTGGATGGGGACATCAAATTTTACCCAAGGTTGCGCATTTACCATAGAATATTTTCTTAAGCTTGTCAAAAGATTAAACTCCTAACAAGAATTTCACGATAATTCGTTTTCATTTTTCAATTTCTGTAGATATATGTATATAGTAAATGTAGTATGACTTAATGCCAAATTTTTTTTTTTTTTGTGAGCCTTATAAGGAAAAAAATTTTACCCCAAACAAAAAACGTTGCTAAGTAATTGCACTGAAATATTGAGAAATTGTAGTAAGAAGTGTTTTAAACTGGAAGTATAAAATGAAGAAACAAATGGAATTCGTGCAGTTTTTTAAATTAGGTTTTCCGACGTCTTGTAATAAAAGAGTATACATATTTCATTTTTCGATGTCATTTTGGTCTTAAAAAAACACACTGCTTTAAACTTTCTTTTACAAGTTCCGCCTCTTTTTTGTAACGTCCAATTTCCTTGTTCAGCCACGCCTTAAACTTCCAACTCTCCAAGTGTCTGCAGTTTCCATTACACTTTGCACAGCTCAAGTGACATTTTCATTGTGAGGCATTTGAAAAAAACTTGACAGCATTTCAGTCGGGTTTTTCCCCCGAAAGCAATTTTACTTGTTTCAAGTCGATACAACTGTCGATATACTGCATGTATGCATGAAAATCTTGGTTAAATGGCAACGTCTGGCATCTGGAAGTACACTTGGTGGTGCTCTTCTCCGGCGGCAGAGGGAGGGCTGTGTGTGGAACTGCGTAACTGTAGACTTGCATGCAAGTCGCGATGTCTCGACGTGAATTGCTCGCCAAAAAAATATGCAAACACCTTGCGGGCACTTTCACTTTTATTTTATTGGGACTTATATATATTTTTGTGCCCGCGAGTGTGCTGGGTCATTTGCATTGTGTGCGAAAAGGCAAAGCACTTCCGTTCGTCAGGGACGAAGACAGACAGACAGCAGCTACACAGACAAAATGTCGTCTGTCTTTTGAATATTTAATGATTTCTCTAAATCTTCTTTATTTAAGCATTTATTTATTTATTTATATTTTTTTTTTTGCAAATAACTTTGACCTTTTCTTTTGTTCATTGTATTTTTGCTGTGTTACTAATAATCGCACAGCATTTACTTTTTGGCTTTAATTTTTTTGGTTTGTTTATGTTTTATGCATAAAATTGGCAAACAAATTAAGTTATTTGGGTTACGTCATGCATCTACAAGGCGACAAAGAAGAGCAAATACAAAATGAGACACTTGGGAACAGAGCAATAATACTAAGAAATAACGTATATGTATCTGGCAGATACTTTTGTTTTCTTTGCTGTATTTTTTTCTGTTTTTTTTTAATTTTGATCAAATTTCTTTTGGAGTTTGACTTTGTGGTGGGCGCGCCTTGTGGCATTAGCATTAGCCATTTCAATTGCGCGCGTTTAAGCCAACTTAATGTGGTCAACAAAGTGTGGCAAATGTACGCTCAGGCGCGGGTGGATTTTTACATGCACTGAGAAAAACTAGAATCAACATTCTTAGTGGCCATATTACGTATACGTATTAAATGGTAAGATCTTTAAAATTGTTTTCTTAGGATTTTTTTATTTACAACAAATTTTACGATCTCAAATGAATTAATTATTGGATGTTGTGTCGAAATACGTTTGGAAGATATTGTCGACACACCATGGTATTTTTTTTAATCGGAATGGTATATCGACTGCAAAATACTATGATTATCAATTTATCGTTATTCACCTTATGCCATATAAAGTGTATGTATAAGGTTACTACAAACCATATAATTTGTAAACTAAAATGTTATGTGTTGAATCGTATGTTCATTTGATATGTAGCATTATGTGAGCCTAATGCACAAAGCGACATTTACATTTTGTAAAAAAAAACCATTTACAAGTTTCCAGAAATAATTTTTTTCAGAAAAAAGAGTAAAGGGTAAAATTTTTTTTGAATATTTTCAAAATGAAAACCCCGCCTTAAAATTCCCATTTTTTTTCTGTAAACATTTTTTTTCAGTGCAACTACTTTGTAGATGTTGTTCCCACAATTTGCTTAAAATATTTTTGGTCAAGACAATGGCTGCCTTTGTTGTCTGTGTGGGTTTGATTATTCGTTGTTGTTGTTGTTGTTATTGTCATTGGTACTCTGGCAATTGGATTTTCTGCACATGTTTCTGCCCAGACATTTCTAGCTTTTAACATTCCTAACTTCCAAAAACTTGACTTTACAATTTATTCTTGTTGTTTTTAATACGCTTTTCAAACTTTAATCTGCATAATTTTATCGCTTTTGGCTAGCTTACAAGTCGTCATAAACAATCTTTCCGTTCTGTTTCATGAAAATGAAAATGCGTAGCCGGCTCGAGCTCTTGAGCGCAAAAATTGTGTCAACGTTGTCATCTAAAGAATTTTTGTTCTATGCTTTTCTTATTTTTCTTTTTTTTTGCATGTCCCAGTTTAACCCGGCAAGAGAGCGAGAGCGGGAACGAGAGAGAGCAGCAATAAAAATCTACAAGATACTTTGCGCAGCAACAAAAGTAGGCAAGCAGTAAAATGACGAGAGCAGGCGGTTGGGTGGGGTAGTTGTCAAGATTCCTTGCAGCACCAGCTGCTAACAACAGAAATGCTAATGAAGTTATCTAGTACGTGGGTCCACCCTAAAGTATACCATACTTGAAACCTCGTGCGTATCCTCCTCAAGAGGCTACGAGTAGGAGCAGTATGTGGTTGCTATAAGCTTCCACTTTCTCAGCTAGTACACAGTGTGTGTGTGTCGAGCACATCTCTACGGGAAATTGCGGGGAATTACGGAACATGCTTGCACGTTTGCTCTTTGTTGTTGGCTTGCCCTGTTTGCCCTATTCAAATGAGCAAAATATTTACCTAACTTAACGACAAGTTAAGGCGGCCCAAGTCAAAGAATCTTTAAAGTTTTTAGACTGGTTTAAAGTAATATGAGGTACGGCAATTTGATTTCAGGTATTAATGACGCTTCATAATATTTTGTGCATTGCATTTGAGAAATCAAATTTTTTACTTTTCAGTAAATTTATTCACCATATTATTTTAGGATTTCCTAGGTTTTTATGAGTTTTGAATTATTTATTTATTTATTTATTTATTTACCCTAATATTATAAATGTTCATTTAATAATTAATTACAAAACATAGAGCTTAGCCTTTACAGCTTTACAACTATAATATTTACATTTTAAGCATTAAGTCAAAATATTTGTTATATAATATTAAATAAGTTTTGAATTATTTTTAAGCAAATCACTCGGTAGCGTTCGAACATCTCAACGATTTAAAATATGGAATGGTTTGCATTATAGCCCTTCAGTTCGATTCAGGCCTGAATCAGTTATGAAATCTTAGCTGAGTATTCATAGCGAGCCATGAATCTGAATGAATTCATTTGTTACTGAATTTAACACACGTGTCCCATGTACTCATGAATTCACTGCTGATTTTCATTAAAAGGTAAGGCATCAAATCACAGATGAATTTTATCACGCCTTGAATTTAGATTAGATTTTCAATGTAAAATCAGGTCAGGAAATCGCAGTCTCACACAATCACACGACTCAATTTAGCGTGTTTCTTTTTTTTTTTTCCTTTCATTCACTTTTCATGCCGGAATTCAGGCCTGAAAAATTCATCACTGAGCATCCAAACTGGTAGGATGGATGTCATAACTTTGTATTGATTTTTAAAGTTTAAATCCAACGTTTTTGGTATTCTATAAGTGAAACTTGGTTAGGAAGATCTGCTGAAATCGGATGGTTGTTTAATCAAGCGTCTCTTCATTGAATACTGCGATAAAGGGTTTCAATATTAAACTACTTTTGACCTTCTTTTATAAAGGGATCAGTGGCGGAGATAGGGTGAGGCCGTGTAGAATTAAAGGGGTTCAATCGCATCTGAAAGGAATTTAATGTTCCACTCTCTAATACATTCTTTAAATCTTTCACAAGCTGTTTTTAAATTTTCCGCTAAATTTAAATTATTTTATATATTTCTTATATTTCCTGAAAAATCTCCATTAAATTATTTCCTATTCATATCTCAACGCTCTCCTAAGTGAATCACAATTAGCATCCCGAACTAACAACAAATTTGTAGTCTCTCTGTGTTTATCAATTTTAATTTCCGCCAGGCAAAGTGAATGGCAAGAAATTGCCTAAAACTTATAAATAGAGGCACTAAATAGTCGAACTTGTTTTCATTTTCAAAAGTGATATCGACAACAGACACAAAAACTGAACAACTTATGCCATCAACGTCATCAACATCTCGAACGCGCCAATTGCCAATCATTAGAGCCATTGGCATAGCACCGGTATGAGCCAAGTTGTCGGAAATTATTAGTTAAAATTCAAAACTGGTTCAGTTTTGTTTGGCAATCGCAAAACAGAAGTACAAATTACTTACTAACAAATACGAATATGAAATTTTCCAGTGATTTTTTACACATGTTTGTTATTATGGACGGGCTGGTTTTTGGCACGAGTCATTTTTTGTTATTTAAGACCCGAAAGTATGTGCATGGAGTTTATGACATGACAAAATTCCAGGCCTGCAGTTAAAATGCTTATATCATGGCTAGTTGCCATAATTAGAGTTAAATAGCGCACTCGGAAGAGCAATAACGACAAATTAATTGCCAAAAACAATAACTAAGACAATAACCGCATTGAAGTTACAGTATTATGGTTCCAAAGTTTAAATACCCTGACAAAATTAAATGAATAGAATTTTTTTCAAAGGAAAGAAATTAGAAACATCAAGAGATTGATAAGATACGGTATAGGCCCGAAGTATCTTTTCAGTTTCGACTCGCAGGTTTAAGGGGGCGGTATGCTTTGCTTAGAACTTGAAGACAGTATTAAGAGGATCTCTGAGCTAAGAGCGGCACAAAAAGTCATAGTACATATAAAACTTTTAAGTGGGTTTTTCTATGCTACAAGGTACTACATTCCAAACTAAACAGCACTTTTCGTTTTGGGTGGCGCCATCTATATGTTGATGCCGTTCGAAAGCTACCTTCTTAATTGATTTCTTTTAAATATTAATTTTAGTTCAGTTAAAAAGGAATTATGGCGTACTAAGCGACAGTCTGTTTGTGACATCGGTACAAAATGGAAAAGTTTTACTGGAAGTCGATAAAGAAGCTACCCTGTCCAAAGATATGGCATATAGATGGCGCCACCTAAAATGTACCTTTTGGAAAAGATCTGATTACTTTGCATGGGACTTTGTATAATAAAATCAAATTTTTTGATTCTAAATTTTTTACAAATCAAAGAAACCCATTTTGATAAATAATTAATTATATTTAAAGCCATCTTTCTTAAAAAAAATTAAAAAAATAAAAAAAATAAAAAAAATAAAATAAAATAAAATAAAATAAATATTAAAATATTAAAATATTTTTATTTATTTTATTTTTGTACCCATTTAATTCAAAATTTAATTTTTCTTAAGAACATATCGAAACCCTCTTTAATAATAAATTTCCGCATCAGAAGTGCAGAAATGAGAAATAAAGTTTCATAAAACTGAATATATTTACAAATCTATAATATAAGAAAAATCTTTATTTAAAAAATCCAGGCCCGATAACGATTAATTTTCAAATAAATATCAAAAAAATCTTCTTTTTTTTTAAACTACACCAGAGCTGTATTTCTATTGTGCTCTATAAATTTCATGACAAAACAAATATACTCCACTAAGTACTCTAAAAAAAATAAAGGCAAAACCGGTGGCATTTTTATAAGCACCACTCTACCTCTCTTACTCTCTCTCTCTGTTATGCGCTCTCGTTTAATTGTTTATAATCAAGTTGAAATGCAATCAAAGCAACTTAAAGACTTTCATTGCATTCGACAAAACAGTTCCGCATCATGCTGTGACATAATTCTGATGTATTTTTTATTGCACTATGTACATAGCGAGAGATACATAAAAAGTACTGTCAATAATATTCAATTATGTGCAAATAAAAAAAAACCTGTAAAAAACCACTCAGAAAAGTAGATTGCGCAAATTCTTTCAATACCGACATGTTATGAAAAAATGCCAGAGAATATTGAGCACAACAAAAGCCAAACTAATATCAAAACAAAAATGAAATAACAGCGTGAAGTGTGCGTGATAAAATTGTTTGAAAACAGAACCCAAATAAGCCCCTAGAACTTGAGAAGGTTCTGTGAGTGGGACAGATAAAACGCGAGCGAAAAGGCACGCGAAAAAAGTTGAAGAAATAAAGACGAGCTGGATTTCAACGGTTTTTCAATTTTCCGCTTTGAACGTTCGTTTTGCGCACAGAGAAACAGGGTGTTTTTTTGGATGTCCAGCATTTCTTTGGTAATTTTAAAGCAGTATCGTAGATAGGGTAACTCGTGTTATATGTGTCGCTTTGTCTAAATATGGTATCCTACTAAAGATTTTAGAATTCAACAAGGTAGCTAAGAATCTACGCGAAATTTTTAAAATCGTTCAAGACATCGATAAATGAATAGATATGACTTTTTTACGGTCTCTTCCAATTTTTGAAGAAGCTTGTGTATAACTTCCGCCAAATTTCACAAAAGCATTATGTAGCTTGCTTTTGAGGCTTTTAAAAAAATATGTGGTAAATAAATAAATAAAAAGAGGGAATAATGAACTCCTCTACAAGGAATTTTTTATTTTTATTAAGTTCACTGCTTTTATGATCTGTTCAAAATGAATTTCAGTATAACTAGTATACAGTATAACGAACCAAAATTCTATATCTCTGTGAATTCGCTATAGGGAAGTTCGATTACGCTTCAACTAGAGAGCAGCAGCGGTTAGATTCTTAGATTACGCTAGAAATCTTCACATTTGATGTTGGTAAGGATTTTATTTTTCGTGGGACCACCGTCACGATGTCAGCAAGGCTTTGTTTTCAGAGATTAAGCTGTAAATCCGTCTTGCCAAACGATCTCAGTGCCTAATTAAGTAGTACAGAATACTCTCGCTAGGAGAAGTGAACTTTTTCAAGACGTTAACCACCTAACATGGGTAATTTTAGACGAAGTAGTTCAAGGGAAAAAGGCGTTTAATGACTGCTTTGAAGAAAGACATCTAAGGATTAGATTCTGATAGACAGCGCTCTAGCTAACGCTGTGCTGAGAAAGCAGAAGACCAGCTATTTCAGAAGGTATATTCTTCAACAAGTTTATGCTCTCCGTTTTGCTGTATTGTACTGCATGGGCAATTTATTCATGGCTGATCTAAATGTTTTGGAAGTAAAGAAGTCCTTCAGATTTTAATTTTCGGGAACGGTTAAGGCATTTGGTGGATCTGCGAAATCTATGACAACATTATTACAGTCCAGCTGGTAATAATCATCTTGTGCGTACAGACGAAATAGCTTAAGGAAAAAGTTGTTTAATGAGTCCTTTGAAGAAAGACATCTAAGGACTAGATCGTCTCCCCTAATGAAGCGTGCACTAGCTAACTTAGACGTGTGAAAGCAGATGACGACCTATACGATCGTAAATTCTTTAACACGTTTATACATCCATTCATCCTGAACGGTGACGCCAGGATAATTCATTATTGGCTGGTGCAAATACTCTTAAAGAATTAGAGAAAAAAAAGGACTCCGTGAGTTTTTTGGGCTAGGGAGCGATTAAAGCATACAATGAAACGTCGAACTCTCATCATCTTTTGCGTAAAGAATTCAACTAGATGAAGTAACAAAAATTTTTTAATGTTATCTTTAAAGCAAGTCATCTATGCATAAGATTGTACCTTCCAAAAGCGAATGCACTAGCTTATTTTCACGTCAGGTCTAATACGAAAAGTTGTTGTCATGGCCAGTCAAGTATAAGAATATAGCATAAAATTATTAGTACCTACAAATTAAAAAAAAAAACCAAATAGCCACCAAAACATGTTCGTAAAACTAGTTTAAAGAATATAAAATTATTATTGTTATTAAAAAATTTATATGCTTATTAAAAAAATACCCATTATATTTATGGTATATCTATAAGTAGCTATGTGTTTATTGTCAACATATTTTTGTCATGCTCATATTTTGTTTTCTTTTTTTTTGTAGTTTTTATTGTTGTTCTTGAAAGAGTTCAACGACATATTGCTATAGTATGCAGTGTTGATTTTTGTTGATAAATCTTTTTTTATTATCATCTTTTTCCTTTTTATTATGTATTTAAATGCAATTTTCGCATAATCTGTAAAATGAGCCATTAACCAAAAAATTAAATGCATTTCTTTATTATGCGCCTTGATTAATGAGCCTTAACAGTGGAAATATGGAAATCGGATTGCCCAAGTCAATGGACTTTGGAATACACCAGAAACGCTTGAACATGATCAAAGTTTCGCTTTCACATGAGCCCAAAGTGTGAACAAACAAAACGGGAAAGCTTATAAATGCACATGTACATATAAAGGGTCATCAATCTTGAGGTTTTTTTTTTCAAATGAATCGGAAAATCTTTATTATTCCACAGGCCCATAAACTACGCGCTGGACGAGCTCTATTCGGTCTAGTGTCATTCAATAATGAATATTGGGTCTCAAATTTGTTGATGGTATGGCGAATAGTGGTCTCAGTAGGTCGATTATGGCGACCATAAAATGGCCTAAGCGCGCGAAAAACATTCTTTACAGAACGCGAATTTTCGCCATATAATTATACGATTGACAACTTGACAGTACCGGGAGTACTGTGGCTTATCAAAAAAAAACCTTATTGAAAAAACAATCTCAAGATTGATGACCCTTTATAATAAAAAAGTTATATATTAGAAAAGCAACAATTAATAAAATGATTAAATGCAACTAAAGTCAATGTACGCTTATCATTTTGATAGACAACAGCTGCAGGAACTGTGCAACTATTATTTCTATATATTAAATATTCTATTGATAAAAACTACCCGGGTGCACGGTCAACGTTTGAAATTAACCCAGTAAACGAAACGGGCACGGAGACAACTTAAATGTCAAACTTCCGTGTGCTTGGATTTCTATAAGTGTATTACCAGATCGGGCGTACACCCATTGGCAGCAAGTCAATTTGTTGAGTGCCTAAAAAGTATTTCGTGGGCTTGTTATTTTGGTAACGATAGCTTGTTTATTTACTTTGGACATGTCTTGAGTGTATCTATCTGTATGTCTGTCTGTCTGTCTGGTTTAACTAATTGTTGCATGTAAGTTGTTGTTTTTGGTCTGCTATATAAACAAGGCCAACCAAACACACAAGTAAGTGTGCGCCTCTAATTGGGTTTGTTTATTTCTTGCTGGGCATTTGATAGAAATCTAATAGATACAATTTATTTTAAATTCCCTTGCCCTGACCCAACAAGGAAGCATGTGGCAGCCAAATAGTTGCCTTTTTGTAGCAAAGAGTAAATAGACAATAAAATTGAAAGATAACAAACCGCCTAAAAAGGCCAATAGACCGACTGACTGACTTGGCGCTGACCAAAACAAAGAGTCCAAATGTCAGGGTGTCATATCGAAATGCTAATCAAATTTTCCAGCTCCATGTAATCACGTCAAGCGTGAAGTAGCCCAAAATAAAAGCAGCCGCCTTTTCGACTGCATTTATAAACGCTGCAGCAATTTGGGTCAAAAAGCGACTGCCAAGAGCTTAGGTCTAGGGTCTGAGTATTTAAAAAAAAAAAAAATAACAAAAAAAGTTGGTTATGCTGCAGCGCTGCGCTTTAAGCCATTGTTTTCGGCTTCTAAGCCTATTAGAATTTCTACCAATTCTTTTCTTTACTATGCGCGCCTTCATTTTCTTTATTTATGTGACGTTTCATTGCCCCCGCCGTAGATTTATTAGCATTGTACTTTGATTGCTATTGAGCCTAAGGGAAATCAATTAAAACGAAAAAGAGAAGAATGCATCTTTTGTTGTGGGCACACGATTTTCCAGAAAAATGCACTCTTGGAAAAATACCAAATAGCCTGAAGGTGCGGGTGTGGTTTAAGCTATAGACATTGGAGCAAGTTGGTCTGCGCCTTAAATTCTCATGAAATTTTTAGAAATGTCTTAAAGAGGTTAATAGTAATAAATATTAGCATTATAAATTCTTAAAACAGCTTGCAACGTATTTAAAAACTCATTTAGTTACTAGAAACAGAACTTAATACATATGTATTTATGCTAAAACAGCGGCGTAGACAATTTATAAGCTTTAGGGGTTTCACACACCCCATGAACATTTTTAAAATAGTTGTAAAAAAGTCTCTATATCTATGTTTAGTTAAGTTGATTTGCAATGCACTCAAAATCAGTCAAATAACGCAAAGTTGAATTTTCAAACTTTTTATAAGTTTACAGTTTTTGCTGCTAAACAAACTATTTTTTTAAAAAAATTTAAGATAGGCTCAGATCTTAATTTATGTCCCAGTTTGCTCACAGCAAATTTGTTTTAGTCTAGAACTATTTATTTCGCTAAATTTAAGAACAAAATACTGTCTATCTCATCAGGAAACATTCTAACAATGAGAACGAAATGTTCTTTAAGAGCTTATTTATTTAAATCTTTCTAAATATTCTCCAACTAGCTCAAAAATCTTTGTCCACAACAAAAAAACGCACTTAAAATAAGAACTTTACTCTCAATAATAGTAAAATTGCTCTTGACGTACTTTTGACAAAGCGAATTCTTGAGATCGTAAATTTTGATTCTCTATCTAGTTTTATCATATCTTCATTTCATTATCCAACACTTATTGTTGAAAAGACAACTTCAACACCTAAAGTTGAGCATGATTACTTGTACGATTCCCCACAGTTTTTCAAACGAAATCGAATGCTAAAGTTAAAAGCAAAGATGGTACTTTTAAAAATTAATTTCTAAACTTTTCCTTTATGGATCTTGTAGAAATATGTACAAACCAGCTAATAAATGTAACCAAAAAGTAGGACTTATAACACACCATTAAATCGCAAACCCAGATCTCTAGATCTCATTAAGCTTTTATGAATTTTCCTCACCGCTTTAGCAAGTAATGCGCAAAAATAAAAAAAAATAAAAAAATCATCAAAATTTTAATTGGTTTTAAAAGCATTTTGCGCCCTATGTATTATAAGTGAATGTGACGAAAACTTAATTGGAAGCAAATATCAATAATTTGTTTATAACTTTAAAAGAACTCAAAAAAATTAATTACTATTTTTGTTGTATTGGTTCTTATTTATAAATTAATAGGTAGACATATTTTTTATTTGAGATAATAAAGTTAACTCAGTTGCTCTTCGAAGACATTCTGAGTAAGTACATTGTACAAAATAAAATTTATTAAAACATTTTTGACAATTGCGTCTAGTCTTACATTGTAAGTTTCTATTAATAAAGCCAAAAGATTTTTATTCTACTAAAATTGTTTTGTCTACAACGACATTAAATGTAAATCAATAGCTCATCTTATCAGTAGCAACCTCATTTTCCATAAATACTATTGAAACCCGGCTATGATAATAAAAAATAAAAAAAAAACACATACTTCAATAATCTATCTATCTTTCTTTAATATAATATAATAATAAGACGAAAAGGTGCCCGACATTGAGATACTCTGTAAACACGTTTCCAAAAAATAAATTATTTAATTGCGCTAAATTGTGGATTGGTAAGGACCTATAATCCAGTGGAGAGACTTTGATGATTATGGGATTATTAAATAGAGAATAGGAGGATATTGTTTCAAAGAGTCATTTAGGTTTATTATTTTAACAAAGATGCAGCTCGTAGGGCTGGCGTGTTGAAACTGATAATTTTTTGCCAATTGCTTTAAAATTTTTTATTCGGCCTTAATAATACATACATATATAGAGATACTTTTGTTAGAAACTAACTATGTCAAATAGTTATATAGTCGGTGACATTTATACAATCCGCAAAAGACTTCTTTGTAGCAGCAGAACACTATAACAACAAACTTCACAGCCCGCTAAAATTTGCTGGTCCTTCTATATCTTATGGTCTTTGAGCTGAAGGTGGCACAGCTATCACTACCCAAAATGCTGATGAGCATTTTTTTTTTAAACAGAATTTATGTTCTGCCTGTTCAATACATTGCACAATTCTGTAATACCCTTGACCATATGGGCGCACAGGGTATAATAACATTCTTCAATAATCTCTCGAAAAGTCTATAACAAAAAGTTAGTAGCTCAGCAATAGGGGGGCACAAGCACTCTCTCTCTCTATCTATACGGAAATACGCTGCGCGTAGTAGATATGAACTTGTAGTGGCAACATACTTATATGTAAAAATGCCACAAAAAGTAGCATGTAGTAAATGTGGTAGGCAGCATAAAGCATAAAAAACAAACAGCAACAGGGACGCGCAAAGGCAATGTACAGCCACAGACGCGGCAACGAGCACAAAAACAACAACAGCAGCAACAACAACGACGAGCTGAGAAGCGCTCATAAGGGCGGGCCCAGAAACGGGACACAACAGGAATAACGAGAACAGAAATACAACACCAACAACAACTACAACAAACGGCTTCAAAAAAAATCGTAGCAGGCGCAGCAGAGCATTCAAGGTAAACAAAAAAAAAAAGGAGCGCCCGTTTTTTTTTGCAGCACTTTTTATATGGCTAACGTAGTTGTTGTTGTTGCCATACTTGTTATTGCTGTTTTAATGCCTTTTTCATATGAATCCCCGTCAGAAGGCAGAAGACAGCGGACAGACAGGTAGCCAAGACAGACGAAGTGCAATCAACTTGGTAGTACCTATGTACAAAAAATAGGGCTGCAAGCCAAGCGGTTGCAAGCTGAACAAGCGAATTATTTCAATGCGTTTCGGAACCTGAACCGAATCTGCGACTATTTTTTTACTTTGAAAAAAAGTCAAGAAAAACTTTATTTTTTCAAATGGAAACTGTTCTTTCTTTATATGAGGAAATATAAATATTGCTTAAAGCTAGCATTATATAGACAAAAAAGAATATATTTGCAAAATTATATAGGATTGAATATTTTCGTGAATTTAGATTAAGTAAATAGAAATGTTTAAATACATTAAAATATTTTTCGAAAAATGTTCAGGTTTCTGTATTTAAATGTATTAAAATATAGTATACAATTTATAGTATACAATTTATAGTATACAATAATTAATTATTTATAAAGAAAATATATGTACATAGAAAAATAATTGCGAACTAAAGCAAGACTTAAAGCAGTTGTGTGTACTTTTTAACGATATGGGCATTTCCACCGAAAGATATAATGTTAAGAAACAAGTTATTTTTTCCACATTGTATTTCTAAAATGTCTTAAATTAGATAAGACACTGTTTTTGCAGCTTCACTTGTTATAAAAAATTTTCCTGAAATCTAAACATATTTATATTGTTATTGTGTTTATTACTTTTGGAGTGATTTTCAGCCTAATTTGTTAAAGCTATTTATTTACTTAATAACAATGTGCCTTTTTATTTCGTAGTTTTTGTGCATTTTTGTGGATACAGTCGAAAACTGCAAACTTTTTTTGTCGCATCCGAAATCCCATGGTTATTGCCAACATATAGACGACGACAAATATATTGATACTACATTTCACGTACTAAAACAGAATTAAGCTCATAAAAAAAAACTAGTATATATAGTTTAATACAATAAAGTTTTATAGAAAGTCACAATTTTCCCAGTTTAGTCATAAATTAATCGCTTTTTAATATGCTTTTTTATTTTTCAAATTTTTGCAGATTTTTTTGTAGGTGCAGTCGCAAAATACTTCACATTTATCGCGTACTAAATCCTATGCTTTTTGGCCATATATTGAAAACGTCAAATAAACAAATACTGCTACAAAAAACGATATAAAAAATGGAAAGAAAAAATTATCTTTCTTTACTTTTGCGCTTGAAAAGTCGCGTTCGTAATTGTGGTAATTTAAATAAAACTATTTCAAAATAACGATATTTATATAAACTTCACTGTTTTCAAGAGCTACAGCCAGTTAAATTTAAAAAACAAGAAGAAATATGATCTTTTAAACTTGAAAAGAATCAAAATTATCAACGTTGTTTCACATAAAATTTTAAAATAAATTTTGCATGATACGATATTTTTGTACATCTAATCCAGCGATGCGTGATATTCTATTTTCAAAATAAACAAAGAAAATATTATAAAATTTATCTACCCTACAAAAGCTCCTTGTCTTTTATTTTATCTCTATTGTTTTGCTTGTTTATCCTGATTCAGCATTTTAAAAATACATCTAAAAACACATATGTACGTTGGTTTGTTTTTGAAAATCTTAGTTATGAAATGTGAGTTCAATGCATATTTTTAAAAAGTTTTCACTGTGGTTTAGAGATTTGGTTTAGTTTTTAGTAACTTTTTTATATTTATTTTTATTTTTATGTTTTATTTAAATTTATTTATTTATTGAATAAAAGACTATTTTGATTTATTTTTTGTTAACTTGTATTTTATACTTTTTGCTTTCATTTATTTGTTAAAATGAAAACCTTAATTTTCTCAATTTTTTTCTTGAACGGAACAAAAGAATTTCGTCTAAAATTTTTTCGAAGTAATTTATTTATTAAAACGAAAACCTTAATTTTCTCAATTTTTTCGAATTAATAAAGCATTGGCGGAAAATTGCCTTTAAGCGGCATGTGTTTCAGAGCTTTCATTCAACCTAAAGGTTGCCCTTAAACGGTCACACGATTCACAAACCCAACATGAACTTAGTACTGAGTTTTATTTATTTAAATGAAAACCTTAATTTTCTCAATTTTTTTCCTTGAACGGAACAAAAGAATTTCGTCTAAAATTTTTTCGAACTAATAAAGTCTTGGAAAATTGCCTTCAAGCAGCTACCGAACCTAAACCCATGCGGCGGTTCAGAGCTTCCTTTCACCTAAAGGTTGCCCTAAACCGGTCACCCGCTTAACGAACCCAACATGAACTTAGTACCAAGTTTTGCAGCCCTGGTACAACTAACAGTAGCCAAAATGCTTACCTTATTTGGTTATTAGTAATAGTTAGTCCTATTTCTTGCAGTTTAATCCAAATGTATTGTTGTTGTTGTTGTTAAAGTTGTTGCAATTTACAGTTTAACACAATTAGTTGTTGTTACTTTTACACTTTCACTTGTTATTTGTTGTTATTGTTGCTGTTGCTTTAGAAATCAGCTTTATGTATAAAGGCAACAAATATATATATATGTATGTATTTATTTCTATTATGTTTCCCACATAAAAACGCACGCGAATAGCAGGTGAAATTAGTGCGTACACACTGCCATACACTATTTATTTGTTATTTGTTATTGTTTAATTATAGTTGAGTGCAAATTTGTATATAAATTTTTGATGTACTTTTGGTTTGGTTGCGTTTTGTATGGTTTCTATGCACAACAAATGCAATAAACTAAACAATTTGTGTTATTGTTGTTGTTGTTATTATTATTGTTGCACAAACACGCGCACATATATATATATATGTATTTGTACGCACGCACACACGCTCACTTGCACACACGGCAAAGCGGCTTGCAAAAAATCTCGTTTAGTTTTCTATATGTGTGTGTGTGTGGCTGAGCGCGCCTTATTGTATTCACTGCGCTTGTATGCGTGCCTCTACACAAAAATCAGAATTTGGCAACACTTGTTTTAATATGTATTTAGCAACATTAGCTTATTGCTCATATACTTATATTTTTTAGCTAAACAATGCTTTATTAACATTAAATATTTATTTTAATTGACGCGCGCTTTTCGCTTTGCTTTAGCCAAGACGCGACGAGACATACACAACAAACAAACACACGCACATACGTATTTAGATTTTGCTCAACAAAACGCGCATGTAATTTAGCTTATTTTTAACCAACAACAATAGCTATAAATATTTGTGATTATTGTTGTATATCAGCGATACACTTGCGAATATTTGTTGTTGTTTTAAATTTATTTAAACCCACACTACGAACAAATTTATAAATTCAATAGACGACGCGACGACAACACAACCGCACCGTACGAATTTTTTTTTGTTTTGCTCTGAAAAGGGAGTGACCACCTTTTTAGTACCAAATTGCATGTTGGCAGTTGGCATTTTTAGTGCATACAGCAGAAAATACCGCAAAATACTGAACGTAATACTAAGCCGGTTAGTGTCATAGCAAGCAGCTTTTGGCTGGCACATTGTTGAGTTTTGCTTTGATTTATGTGTTTTTCAAATTGTTTATTGCATTTTAAGGCAACAAATTACAACAAATTTGGGCTTTAAAATTTAAATTATTTTAATTAATGTTTATGTTAAATAATTCTGTGTTTATACAAGCCCAGCAGCCAAATTAAGCCTATATTGTTATATACTAAACGCTTTTGGCGCGCGTCTTTTTGACCTTTGATAATACTTGGGGTTCGTCAGCCTACATAAAGTCGAAAATTAAAGAAAAACAATTTAAATACATTGTATGGGGAATCTGTTATATATATATATATGATTTTTAATGTTTTTTTTTATTTGTATTTATTTTAAAGTATTGCAAATAAGCCGAAGATAATATGTTGATATCTGATAGATTTATACAAAAATTTAGTTAGTTGAAACAAAATTTTTTCCCAACGAAATGAATTGTTAAAATGCTTAAAAAATATATTTATATTTTTTACAGAAAAGGCAAAACAATTAAAAAAGTATTAAAAAAAAAAAAATTTTTATATTTATATTTTTTATTTTTAAAAACATTTTTTATTTTATAAATAATGTTATAAAAAAATAATTTTTCTCACAACGTGATAAATATTTAAAATGCTTAAAAAATATATTTATATTTTTTACAGAGAATGCAAAGTCATTAAAAAGAATTAAAACACGTTTTTATAAATAAATTTCGATCAATATAATAGTTTTTGAACAAAGCTTTTTTGAAATAAAAAAAAAAATATATTCAAAAATAAGCAAATTAAAAATTAGATCTTTTACAGCATAGGCCAAGCAATTAAAAAATAATTAAATTTACATTATGTTTTAAAAAACTGTTTTTCTTTCTCTTTTTTTAACTAAAACTTTTTTTAAATAAAACTAAACTAAAAATATTAAAAAAAAACAAATACAAAAATGTTTTAAAAATATAAATTAAAGTGAAATAATAAATATATTCCTTTTTGTTAATGCTTTAATTCTTTTTTTTTTAAATTAATAAAAAAAAAGTGTTGTTTTTCAAATAAAACAAAATAATATTTTTAGTAACCTAATTCCCTTTTTACCGACTGCATTTATTAATACGATGTTAAAAAAAAATTTGTACAATCTGTTATTCTTTTTTTATTAATGCTTCAATTATTTTTTTTTAAATTAGTAATAAAAAAAAATGTTACTTTTTCGAATAAAAAATAATAATATTTTTAGTAAACAAATTCCCTTTTTACCGGCTGCTTTAATTACGTATAAAAAAAATGGTTCAATCTTTTATTCTTTAATGCTTTAATTACTTTTTTTTTAATTAATAAAACAAAAATTGTTACTTTTTCAATATTCAATAATAATATTTTAAGTAAACAAATTCCCTTTTTACCGAGTGCATAAATTGGGTATAAAAAAATGGTACAATCTTTTATTCTTTTTTATGAACGCTTTAATTATTTTTTTTTTAAATTAATAAAAAAAAGGTGTATTTTTCAAATAAAAAAATTAGTATTTTTAGTAAACAAATTTCCTTTATACCGACTGCATTAATTAGTACGTTGTTAAAAAAAAATGGTACAATCTGTTATTCTTTTTTATTAATGCTTTAATTATTTTTTTTTTAATTAATAATAAAAAAAAGTGTTACTTTTTCAAATAAAAAAAAATAATATTTTTAGTAAACTATTTCCCTTTTTACCGACTACACTAATAAGGCATAACTACGTGTACGTTGTTAAAAAAGAAAATGGTACAATCTTTTACAACATAGACCAAGAATTAACCATTACTCAAAATTTTATTTTTAATAACAAAATTATTTTTAAGTGAAGTGAATCTAAGCTATCGGATTTTTTGAAGCTATAATACTTTTGATTTAAACCACATAAATCCCACGGTGCAAAGGTTAAATATCTAATCCTTACATTGGGTAGGAGACTCACCTTCAAGTAACATTTTCAAGCCAAGATGGCCATATGTAGAGACAGGCTGCGCAGATTAAACTGGCGGCTTTGCTGTCAAAGTAAGGTATCCTTGGGGATAATTGCACCAATCTGGAGATATGGAATACAAGTCTGAGGCACTGCATCGTTTATCACAGGCTGCCCTTGGTTCGTCCGTAATTCAACGTGACGTAAAGACCTCGAACTGGTGCTGTTGGGAGAGCAGGTGTCGTCTTTCTCTACTGTTTATATAAATCCAATTCCTAACTTATCAACTAACAGACAAATGTTCGTGCGCCGGCCATAGTCCTGGAGTGCCTTTACTTTGGCCACATTTTCATTAGTTCATGGGTCGTTTTCGACGAGATTCCGCCCTGGCAGGCGTCCGTAATTACTCCGAGGGTATCCGTCACAGTTGTCCCGAGCTTGACGCTCGACGCTCGCAGCGCTGCTCGTGATTTTTATTCTGGGATCACTACGACTTTATCGAGTTTCACGGAAATCGAAGTTGCCTGAAGATGACTGCAAAAAATTTCGATCTCTTCGGAAGGCTGCAAGATTGTTTATAAAAAGCCACAAAAATTATGTCAAAATTACTTCTCCAGGCTTAAAATAAAACTGTGTCAATTAAAAACACTTTCGCTAAATATTAGTGAAATTATATTTGACAATTTTTACAACATGGGCACTCAAACGTAGGCGTGAACGACCTCCATGTTGTCCCACTTTCGACGGAAATTAAAAACAATAAAATCCAAGGAAAATGTAAACAAAACAATCTCCCTAGGCCAGTTGAGCAAAAAATAAATATCAGATTTCATCGTAATGGGCAGGTCCGTTTGTTCGAAACACCGTGCACATTGTCGTGCCGGGGGCATCATAACCAGCTGCAGCCTCGGCCCAACGTCAAAGTGATTGAAACGTTCAACAAACAACATTGGCCATCAATTATAAAGAGGCCGCCGTCACCATCGCCGCCGTTGTCCGAAGTGTGCCAATAGACTTGCCAAAATCTAAACATTGAGAGGGTAGAGAGCGGCAGCCTTTGCACAACCCCCGGAAAGTGCAAATTTACAGCAACCCCCAATTGAGACGTGCACGGGGTGCTCCCCTTTTTTTCGGCTAAACTGCTGACTGTGTTACTAAAGAGATTTGCATCACTGACTAGCCACAAAATATTTAGAAATTATCTGGCTAGCGATTACCAGCTCTTGGCTCTTCTTTACTTGGTAATCATCAATGTCAAAGTATGACACATTTTTAATACACTATTGGAATAGGAGTATACCAGATTGGTGTAATATGTGGAACAGAAAAATAAAAGATTTATTTGCAGGTTCGCTGAATCCAAATCCATGGTTACATAAACTTTAAATAACTCATTTCGAGTCAGAATCCACAATCAAGTCAACAGATTCATGTCCGACTAGATCATATGAACATTAACATCTCGTAGACCCCTAAAGCCAAGTTGATGCTTTTTCGTACGCAGAATTTTACATATTGACAATCTTTAGTCAAAATCCCGGAACAAAAAACAAAAACAGATTTTCGGGCTCGGAGGTCAGACTATGTTTACTGCATGTTTTTGGGGTCACGCAATCGGTGAATCACAGCATAGATTTATGTTCGGATAGATGATATCCGATCAAGATCTCGGAAACCCTTATTAAGAAATCTTAGAGTGAGCGAACATTTCTTCTTCTTCTCCCAAACCCTTGTTTACCTCTTTTCGGACTCGCTTATGCTTCTACTGAGGTGTGGGTATGCGATCTCAGCATTCGTCTGCAGGCATTCCGATCCTGAATGACATTGAACTTATGTAAAACCCTAACAAAGTACTAGCACATACTAGAGAGCTGCACAAAATGTTCTAAACGTCGCACTTCACTACTGCACAGTACTTCCAAACACTGTATTTCACTGCAGAGCTGACAATAGAAAAAAATGTTTTGATGTTCTTTTTGCTTCAAAACAAAACCTGCAGTGCCTGAACTGCCTTTGCTTCAGTGCTTGACAGTGCTTGAATATTTCAAAACATTAGAACATCACATCACACAAAATGCTTGAGTGAAGTAAATTTTCGGCAAACATAGCGAGTGTACTAGAATGTTTTGATTCTTTGCGCAGCAGACACGAGCAGATTTGTTGTTTGTTTTAAGGGATATCCCATTTGTGATTTTTTTTTTTTTATATGAAGTTTTGTCATTCCGTGCCAAATATTTCGAATTGCGTATAGGCCTTAAGTCAAAAAAACCACCATCAAAATCATTGCAACAACAAAAACGTTCTACTATGCTTTGTTTGGTTTTACTTCAGTTTGGTTCTACTTCCATTTTGTTCTACTTCAGGTTTGTTCTGTTTCACTTTTGTTTTGATGTTCTATTGCTTGTTGTTAACCAAGCACTTTGACACTGAAGTATTTGTTTTGTTTTGTTCAAGCCAAAGACATGAAGTGCTTGAAATAATAGATGATGGCTTACAAGACAGTTGTACAGTGCTTGCGCAGCTCTCTAGTACATACTACATCTGCTCGAAACAGATTTTCCCTGATTAGAACCAAATTTTTGTAATATAAAATTTTCTTTTCTATAATTCCTAAGCGTGTCTAAATCGAAGGAGAACTGTGGAAATGGAAAATGGTGTAAGTTGTTGACGGTACGGGGTCTATTATGTTTCTGAATTTCCAAAGAATTCCAAAACAATTTATTTGTTAAGATTCAAATAGAACGATCTCCCTGTTTAATTAAACATATCTCGGTTTAACGGCTTAACTCAAGGCGTACGGCAAGCATAGGTCCAAAAAATATGTTTTCCAAAATATGTGTATTTTTTTTTAATATAAAAATAATTGAAACATGTAGAAGAGAAGTTCTTAAGTCACTTTCGTTCTTCGTTGATTTTCTATATGGCTAAAGCCAATAATTTTTTTTGCTTTGATACATAGATATCCAAAAAACTACAGTAAAATCCAATTTTTATCTGTGGTATTGATTACTTCTGAAACATTTATACTATAATTAAAAATTATAATAATTATTTTGATTTTTATTTAGTTCCGTTACAGAAAGTATTCAAGCTAACTTTTAATTTTTATTTTGTAACCTAGTGTAATTGGCTTTCCGAAAAAACGTAGAGTTACCTCATATTTCGGTACATATACTTTGAGACTTTGAAGTAAATGTATACCCTCTACCAAAAGGAAAGGGGTGACATATGGGACCCCCGAAGTTACCACCCATTTGGTCAGTTGGGCAAAAAAAATTGATCTCAACATGCCTTAGTTTGTATAGATTAAATGTGTAAAATATAAAATCTTTTGATCAATGTCCAGAATCATTAAAAGCAGACCATAAAGAGAGGAGATATTTGTGATACATTATATTAGAGATGGGAGTTTGAATCGCCTCAATGACAAAAGCTCAATTGATTACAACTACGCGGTTTCTTAGCTATAGTATATTTTTGTTAACTATCAAAAATTCGTATTATATAAATTTGTTATAGTATATTATGGATCTTTGAATAGTCGTGAACCTCCCTTTTAACATTGATTAAGTCCCTCGCCAATCTGCTCTGATGTCCTGTTTCATTTCTAGCAAGTGTGCCTGATGGCTTGCTTAATTTTCTTAGTTTGTGCTTATAATTCATAAGCTGTTTAAGCATGTGCCATTATAATACTTTGCAACAATTTGACTTTTTACAATTTTTTTTATCACATTTCTTTATATATGCTGTTTTTTAAGTATTGTATTGTTGATGAGTTTATTTTGTAACTTTGTTTTTATTATTGGTGCATGTTACATCGCTTCAAAGATTATGCCCTGTAGAGTATCCAAATACCAGCGCTCCAATTGAAATTTCTTCCAATTTTGTCTTGGGCTTTTTTTTTTTTGTTTTAAGCCCAAAGTTCAATAAACAGCGAGAGACGCCAGAGCGGAAAAGATACATTTTTGCAATGCCATTTGGTGATAAAAATAAAGCAATGTAACGAATATAGCACCCCGACATCGAGAACGGCTGCCAACTGCCAAATGAGCCAATGAGTCATCCGTTTTTCGTCTCTTCCTGCTTATATTGGTCTGCCAGACTCATAGCATGGCCGGTTCCTTGCTTGGCTGACTTTCTTGTCGGACTAACTCACTGAAGGATAGACGGACGGACGCACTGACAGGAGCCGGGGTCTGTTGCTTTGCCTACTTCTTTGCGCTCTCTGGCGCAACGGAAGTTGTAAAATGTCAAAGTATAGTAAATTCGATTTTCTTTGAAATTTTTGCAGTGAGCGCTGGAAGTGCCCATAGAGTCCATAGAGGAAGCAATGATTAAGGCTTGAGCAAATGTTAATTCAATTAGTTTATTTTTAAGGGGGATTGTTTATTAAGTTCTTAAATTGGAAATTGTTATTAGGGTTAAGTTTGATTAGGTTACGCACATGGGCCTATTGAGAATTGTGTTGGATTGGCTTCATGATAATAATTCTCATGAAGTTACGTAGAATTTAAGCGTTTTGCTGGCTCCTATATGTTTCATGATAATGATTCTCATAAGGTTAAGCACAATTTAAACGATTTGGGTATAAATTTATTGTTGCTTTGAATGCTTACTAGCAGAAATACATATTTTATTTAACCTGTTGTTGTTGTTGTTTGTGGTTTAGGCACAGGCCTATATGCACTGCGATCAATTTGATCTATTGTGCACCCCTTTATATTTCGACGTTTAGTATGTCGAGGAAACTGACCAGCTTTTTCACAGGGAGCTTTTGTAGGTCTTCATCTTCTAGTAGGTATGCACCTAATATTTTGTGTCTCCTGAGGCCTAGTGACTCACAGTTTGTGATCATGTGTTTGAATCTGATATGCATATTCTCTGTAGGTTTTTTTTTGCAGGCGAAGTGGCCTGTTAGTGCTCGGGAGAGTGTCTTCAGACTTTTCCTGTTTAGGGTGAGAGTAGTGTTTTGCTCTTTTGGCGTTGAAATTTAGGATTTTTTTTGAGGCCGTTAATGCCGTTTCAGTATTCCGTGATTTTTTGTTGAGTCCATTTCTTGGTCTCATGTTTTATATTGTTTTTGTTGAAGCTTCTCCGCCCCCTTTTTGGCGCAAAAGACCGACTTTTCATTACCTTCACGTGCTTCGTGTCCCGGCAGCCAAATCCAGGAGACTTGGTTGTGGGTGGCCAGTTGGTTGAGTGCGTTGTTACACTCTGTAAGGACCTTAGAAGTAAATGTATAGCTCTTTAGTGCTTTGAGGACTGATTGACTGTCTGAAAGTATTTTAATCTTCACTCTTTTGAGTCGTCTTTTGGATAGGATTTCCACTGTTTCCATTATGGGGTACAGTTCCGCATGGAAAATTGTGGTGTCGGTATTTAACGAAATTGATTTGTGTGCTCTGGGGCCCACTATTCCTGCTCCTACACCGCGAAGCGTTTTGGATCCATCTGTGTACCAGTTTTGTGAGTCGTCATGTAATCAGACTGAGTTAGCATTCTATTCCTCTCTCGATTGAAAAATGACTTTGTATCTCTTGGTGAAATTGAGTATTAGATCTGTGTAGTCATTTGCCTAGGTCATATATGTAGCGTTGCCGACCCTTGTAAGGATTTGTAGATGACGAGTAAGATTTCCTGGTTTGCATTTTTCTTTAAGGTGGATTGAGAGTGCTTGCATTGCAGTGCTTCCATGCCAGCAGTTGGGGGAGTTCTCATGGCACCTGTGATGATTATGCACGCTAGCCTCTGTAATTTGCTCAGTTTTAGTATAGCTGTGGTCTGTTTGGTTTTCTCCCACCATACCAATGCCCCATATAGTATGAAGGTCATTTTGGGGCTCAGACCCCAGGATTTTCTTAGAAGTTGTTTCGTTGTCCAGAGGTTTTTCTTGGCCTTAGTGATTACGGAATTAAGGTGTGCTCCCCAGGTGAGTTTTTTATCCAGGATAATTCCTAAATATTTTACCTCTTCCTTTAGAGGTACCTCTGTCTCATTTATTGTTAGTGTGGGGATATGAAACGCCCTTTTTCTCGTAAATGGGACAATAGTGGTTTTTGTAGGATTGATTGAAAATCCATCTTTCTTACAACAGTCCCATGTTGTGTTTAAAGCGTCCTGCATTAAGTCTCTAATGGTCCTTTCTTGGTTGCCTGTGATAATTACAGATATGTTATCTATGTTATAGGCTATCAGCTATTAAGGACCATAGCAGTGGTGAGAGTAACAGAGTCCATTAAGTGTCTAGCAATATTTCATAAAATAAGACTGAGTTTTTGCATGGACTTCTAACAATGAATGAAGCATAGGTCCAACACTTCATACCAAAGACCAAGGAACTGTCAAAACCATGAACTCAACAAGAAGCAAGACAGTTACATCTGCTTGCAAGGTCATGGCTTCAGTAGCATAGCATAATTTTTATTGATTTTCTTCAAAATGAAAAAATTATCAATAATGAATCCAATGCGAACTTAAGAAAAACGTTCGAATTTGGCGAAAAACAAAGGGTTGTACACACATCCGATTTTGCAAAATCCACGAGCTAAAATTCGAATTGCTACCTCAAGAAGTTCATTAGATTTTGCCTCCTCTGATTATTTTAATTTTCAAAAAACTCAAAAAAAGGCTCGTGGGTAAAGGATTTGACAACAATGTTAAGGTGTAGGTTGGTGGCTAATGCTTAATTTGAGGAGCGCCACGGTATTTATTCTAAAAAGGCGTATCCTCTTTTTTAACTGCCCTAAAATGTAATGTAGCTAATTTGCCATCTGAAATTTAACAACACTTTGGCCCTTAGTTTGCGCAGTACACTCCCTCCAGTTCCCCGGGCCATCTACAATTTGTTGCACTATACGTAAGTACTTGCTGCTGGTATTTCAAGTATGCGGCTCTCAATGCTTATCTCTCCAAAACGTCACTCGGGGCACTTATTGTATAGTTTCCAGTTAAACAAATACTGGATACAATCGCATATGTTGCCTATGTTGCCTGGGCTGACCAAACTACTCACTTTGGTCATATCAACAACATCTTCGCTGGCATTTATTTTTTGTTGGTAATTGTATCTGTATCTGTTGCCTGTGTATCTGTGTGTTGTTTGGGTCTGTCAATGTGCGTGTAGATGGCATAAATTGAATAATGTGTTTTTAAGTGACGCTTAGACGCATTCTTCAGTAAATTGTGCAATTGTTGTCGCTCTTTAGATCTCTCTACAGATCTATGCGGGATCAACAATGCGCTGCTTGCACTTAGAGCCTGAATGCAGCCCAAATTAGAAAACATCTTGAAGCTATTCGGAAGCACACAAAAAAAACAAAAAAAAATAAAAAAGATACACACAGACAAGATCTTGAGGCGTAGATTAGACTCGGCGTCGTCGTAAGGTCCACTCGAACATATGAGTTTTCACTGTATAAGTTCAACAGTCTGTAAATTGGACAAGAGTAAGTTGTTACTATAGTGTCCATTGCCTGGGTCTACAGCATATGGTACCTACATATTTGTAGTCACTCCTTCATAAGTGGGTGTAAATTTATGCTCGCAGCTTTAAGTGAACTTGTTACAATTGCTCAAGCCGAGTGGATTGTCGCTCTAAAGATCTGTTGTAATTTCATTCATAACTATTTGTGCTTTTCGAGAATTTTCTATTTATGTTGAATAATTGCATCATTTTTATTTTAAGAGACCATTTCTAGTATGGTTCTGTGTTGCTACAGATCTTTCAATAAAAGCTTAAGTCTTGACTATATTTGGTTTGTCCTAAGCATATATCACGTATGTAAACTGTAAAACTGTACGCCATTCCAAAGCGAAATTCTAAAGATAATAATGTTTTACCTTTTTCTGACTTGTTTCTGAATAACCTAGAATTCTTTTAATCAGTTCTTCATATAGCATTATACATAACTTTTACTCGTGTACACAATCATTTGGTTTCGATGTGGACTACATAATTGCCTGAGTAGAACGGTCATCGGATTAAAAGTCAAATTTAATTTAAAATTTGTTTGAACTATAATCAAACATTTTTATTCTTGACTCTTGATCTGCTATTCAAGATTTAAGTCACAATAGGCGGCGGAGATGAAAGCACGCGACAATGATGCAGCCACGAAAATGTACCTCTATGAAATGAGCAACGATTGGAATTAAGAAACTCCTATCATGGAAAACGAGCTAACGAACTATAGAGAAGGCTTGAAGCAGGAAAAAGCTACAGGAGTAGCTTCTTCTCTGGAGCTCTTGCGATGCAACTTTCATTCCGTCTTCCGATATATGTGGCTTGTCAAGCGGCAAGACTTATAAATACCTTGGAGGAAAAGAATGCATTAATTGTTGACGACAGCCACGCCCCTAGTAAGGCTGTGTCATCCCACACCACGACGAGTAAGCTTATCCAAACCGTGTTCATTGCCACTCAATAATCCTCTGTTGGGTATCGGGCCAGTCAGGCATACCGTGTAAATGGGGGCGGACAAGTGCGCCGGAAACAGTTCAGCGCCACCCGCGCCTCATATAAGAAGACCACTTCAGGATGTCATTCTGAATATTATAAAGATAATCAGAGCCAAAAAAGACCGGTAATGGAAAACCACGTCCGAACTCCCAAACACTCCGAGGTATAATCCAAAGAGAATATTCGAACCCCTGCGATTCCACAAGAACAGAACCATGATGGTGAAAATAACTATAACGAAGAACTGCTTCATAAGTCACCGTGCTGGCTGGCGCTCCCGTCTCTCCCTGCCCGCCCCCTGCTTCATCACCTTACCGCTTACTTACTCCTCTCTTTAGTAGTCATCTCAATGTACCGCACAGTCTCTGGGTGATCCCGTCTTGTGGCGACCAGCCGCATTAACTTATTCTTATCTAAATGAGAACGTTTCCAGCATAATAATATCGTACAGTAAAGTGCTGCATAAAATATTTTACAACTTTTAAATAGGATTCAGAAACTTAACAAATTCAATAATTATAGTTACGAAAGAAATCCATCATCTTTTTTATTCAGTCAATTTCGCGCGCCTAAGTTTAAGTATGTATTATCTTTTTCGTAAAACCCATTACCGAAAATCAAAGGTACTATGAAATAATCTGCTCAATAAATTCCAATGGTTAGAAAGTGTTTTACTAACTTTGGTTGTGGTCCTATAGTCACATACCGAAAATGTTTAATTTTGAAAAATTGTCAAAAATTATCCTTTTTTTCGACTTTGGTTGCCTGTCACTTCGAGCATTTTCGTGTTTCTCGACCGCAAATTACCCTAAAAAACACTTTTTTAGGAAGGTTCACTCGATGACCCTTAAATTTGTAAACTAGTGTTATAGACTGTACTTAAAAGACTAAAGTTTTTCTAGTTTAGCAAGTATTTAAAACTTACGGGTAGGCGCGACAGACAGAAGTGCTGTAATTCAACATTATTTTTAATCAAATGTACAAATATTGATCTATGAAATAATTTTTAGATTCATGGTATTTTAGAACTTACTATCTTTTAAGATCGTCTCAGTTTAATACTTCGAGCATTCAAATGTCCAAAATTATTCTACGAAATTAGTTTTGGTTTATCATATTTTAAAACTATTCATCCCTTTAAAAATTTCTCAGTTTCATTTCAATATTCTGATCAATTGACTGTCAAAATATTATTCTCTGAAATCAGTTTCGGTTTCGCGTTATTTTAGAACTATTTATCTCTAAAAGCCGTCTCAGCTTTATTTAATGATTTTTATTATCATATTAAAGAGCACATTTTGTATTTTATCACAAACTGAACCACATTTATTCGCACATTATGTACGCTTTTTGAATTTTTTGTTTGCCGCTGTCACCCAGCTCACTCTTTATACCGCTCTCGAATCTGTCAACACATTTGCTAGGGGTTGTTGTCGGAAGAACCCTTCAGATTCGTCATACGCTCAACGAAAGTGACTGACGCCGGCGGTGGCCATGTCATACCCAAAAAGACGAATAAATATATTCCAACTCAAGGGCCTGAATTCTGATTGTTGTTGGTTCTGCTTTGGCGTAGGACGAGACGCACATATTCGTATAGGACTTACTTCAAAACAATTTTCGTAAATAAAATTTGGCACACGCGGAAACGAGGGGAGCCATACTCCCCATATACTCTCAAAGGACATAACAGCATGTAAACAAAACGTGGTTGAAAGCGGAAAAAAAAAGTATACTTTACAAAAGTAAAGTTTTGGGCTATGGATTTTCAATAATAATAACTGCTCCTTTTTCAACATATCGATTTGATGCGACAAGGCTGCAAAAACAAGGCGACCAACATACACAAAATATGTAAGCGATTCGGGAAGCCGAAGTTAACATACTCTTGTCAGTTGCATAGTTGTCCTAGTTCATAAATACGCTTCCATATCCTAAAGCAGTTCGTGAAGTCTATTGCCACTATAGCCTTCAGCGCACTCGTCCCATTTACTTCAAAGGTGTCTTTGTCATCGAAACGTTAATCTTCGAAAGTTTTATTTCTCCAATCATTGAAAGATTCAACAGACGCTGAGTCTTAATAAGCTGCATAATCTTGCGCACAATGCAAAAAAGGATTTTAGAGCTATGCATGTGGCAGGGCTACCAAAACATCGCCGCACACCCGGACTCGAAAAAAAATATTTATCCGGTATTTAGAATTTATTTTCAAAACCAGAGATCGCAACTCTTATAATTTGTAGAACAAAAATCATCAAATAATTATTTTGCAATTTTTAAATAAAAATTGGCATTTAAATATTATTTCATATTTTTTATTTTTAAAGTCAAAAAATAAGAGTTGCGCTTGATTTTAATCCTATTATCCTTAATCCGGATAGTTCTATCAAAAATATGATGCGCTGTGGCTTGCATTTTCATCCAAAGCACTTTTTTCGCTTTTTTTAACCCTATAACTCTTATTTGCAATCCATGGTTAAAACACAGACAGAAAAAAAAAATATCGAATTTCGTGTTCGGAGGGCAGATTATGTTTCTCAAGACTTTTTGTGGTAGCTGAATTCGAATCGTAAGTCAAAAAAAAATCAAAGCACGTCAGGGTTCTGACTTAACCTCAAAAACGAGGTTTTTTGAAAGTTATCTCAGAACCCTGATGTGCTTGGGGTTTTTCGATCTCTCATTCAATTTCAGCGACCACAAAAACATGAAAACCATAAATCGAAAAAATAAAAATTGTAAGGGGTTTTTGGAAACAATCTCATAAGAGTAGCCCTGTCACATGTAAAGCTCACAACGCATTTTTATTTGGTGGGCTTGTGTAGTATGCAAGAATAACCCAATCGGCCAATTTTCAAAGTTCTTCAAGAGATATTTTTTCAGAATTTCATGGTAAAGTTCTTTGATTACTGTCCCAGCTCGTAGAGCATATTAAATGGGTACCACATTTTAATTCATAAAAAAAACATTCCCCGACTTTGACATTTTTCTTTGGTCGTAGCTTTAACCCTAGAACGGCCGGTAATTTGCCTGTAGGACTTTTGCATTTTCTTTCTTTCTTAAATAACTTTTAAACTATACGCTTGATCGTGAAAAAAATTCATGAATTTTATCCTTAATATATGGACAATATATCCAAAGGGTCGCAGTGCAGTTTTCCCCTTACAATTATTATTATTTTTTATCCTTAATATATTGTTTATCCAAATTTTTGTATGCATACATTTTTTAACTTATAAGTATGTACCTATAGTTTAAAAGTTTTAAGGCATTGAAAATGCAAAAGACCTTTAGGGGTCTTACCGGTCGTCCTAGGGTTAAAGCCACGACCAAAAAAAAACGTGTCAAGGTCGGGAAAATGTCTTAAATTTTGTTTTTTATGAAAATTAAAATGTTATGCCCTAGGAATATGTGCTTAGAGCTCGGACTGTTGTCAAGAAACTTTATTATTAAATTCTAAAAAAAGAGGACGATGAAATGTTACGTGATCATAACCGCGTTGCCCCGATTGCGATAACCAAAAAATCAATCATAAAAGAAAAGTAGCAAAGCCTTACGACGGTCACCCCACAGATCTCGCTAGGACAACTCTCACGAGCCCAAGTCGTATTCTTTTAGAATACACTTCGAGTTAATATTTAATCCCTTTTAATTCCTAGGAGGAACATAAGGCTGTTACAAAAAATTTCCATTGAAGCCTGTCTAGGGCTTGGTGCTTGATCTCACTGCAACTTTTACTGCAAGTTCTCAGTTCGGCTTCAACTTGCCTCTTCCAGGTGTTATGCGGGCGACCTATGGCTGCCTTGGGGCTTGTGGATTGAAGTCTAAAGCCTGCTTTGCTAGATCGTTTTCCAGCTTCAGTAATCGGGTTTGATTCAGATGAGTGGGTGATTGGCCCAAACATCCTAGTCTGTGACAGTGGACTTCTTAGCCGTATTGGTTGTTGTTGTATACCCGCCTACATCCCGGGACGTCAAGGTGTTAGAAGACCAGCCGGATAGGTAGCATGCCGTTGTGGATTGCTGCTGGCTTCAAATGCTTTCCTTCGGCCTTACCGGCACGGGAAGCCCTACCAGTAGCTATGCTACCGCCGGCATCGCCCTCAGAATTGTTGCACCTACAAGGTCCCCTCACTATGTAAAGGTCGCAATCCCACCGCACTTACTCCCCCCAAATAATATTAAATTTTCTACAACTTCAAAGTTACAGCTTTCGATTGTCCGATAAATATCGGAGATAATCGCAATATATTATTTTAGAGGCGGGAATAGCATCAGTGGCAAAGCATATATAAGGGTTGCTGAATTGGTAGAGTGTTGGATTCAGAACGGGAAGTTTGGGGAACAAGGTTCGCTGCCCAGTCTAGGTTTCCCATAAAACAAACTTTGTAACTTTGTAAGATGCAGTGTGTCGATAAAGCTGAACGCACGGAAATCACTAAGATGGACAAATTTTCTAGAAGCTACAAATTTCATAGCAAAGTGAGATACACATAGCAAGGGTATAAGCAGAGCAAAACTCCATACTAGAGCCACACGGGGTATTAAAGTTGTTTTTGAGGGCGTCGTTTTTTTGGGTATTACCATCACGTAGTTATAGAATGTATGCTAATGTCTGGAATTGTTTCAATGTTTGCATATGTATAGGCTTTTTAAGCCCAACATTCCAGCTTGTGCAATTTGCTGTGTCTTGTCTCCAACAGATTACATTTATGCACAAATTGGTTGGAGTGTTCGGAAGGGTGACATGTCAGGAATATAGGGATGCCGCAATTGATGAGATTAACTTGATTTGGCTTTGATGCGACTGAGATTAGGGCTAATGAAGTGAGCACTGTTGAGAGAGAGCGAGAGAGAGCACGCTAAACCTATTAACTTATAAGCTTGTATGAGGGGTGACAATTATATAGCACTTTGCTGACTCCAAATCCGAAGTAATTGCAACTGCTGGCCAGCCAATATAAGTGCCAGAGCTTCATAGTATCTCTTTGGCCCGCTCTGTTTGTCTCTTGGCCATGGCTCAGAGCTCGTAAATCAAGCTTAACTGTCAGGGCGCACACTCTCCCTATGGATAGCACCTAAATGCATATAATAAATAAAATGAAAAGCATAAAACAATTTTCCACGCTCGAACACACGACCCCAACAACTTTTATACGCGTCCGAGTACCTAAGCAAACATGATGAAAATTCTCAGTTTTCTCATTTTTTCTTCTTTTTTTTTTTGTGGTTCGGGCAATCAAGCGTCGCATTCAGTACATAGAACCAAAATTTAATCAAATCAATGACAGGCAGAGCCCCTCCAGCAATATCACACGCACATACTAGAGTAAACAACTGGACAACTGACAACTGACAACATGGAGTAGTAGCAACTTGGAGGCGCCGCGGTCCAACAAAAATGACAGCAAATCAACAGAAAATTGAGTTTCGAGTTTGGTTCGGGCACAGACAACACAAAGGAAATTAATTTTTTATTGTATTTTTATAACTTTCAATTGATCTGAGGGCGTGGAAAAAGTGTATGTATTTTTTTTTTTTTGGTCATACTTTCGAAATTGTGCTGCCTTGCAACTGTTATGATGTGGTTTCCATTGAGGCAATAGTTGAAAATACTGATTCCCATAAATAAAGTGCCTTAAAGCCATTCATGGTCATATGAAAAATATAAGTTATCTTTGGGATTATTGATACGATTTTTTAATTAATTGCTGGATGAAACTATTTCCAGCGTCAGCTTTGTGTTCTTAATTGGGTTTTTATTAAGTTTAATTGATTTTGAAGCGGTTGCCCATACTAGTTCCGAGTTATATTTGACAAATTAAAACTATATGACCAGGGCTAATGCACAATGTCAAAGTCAACCGGCTAGTACCAAGATATCGAAACCCAACCTTGTTTTATTATTAGCCTGTGGGACGGAAACTAATCCATAGAATTTTTTTTTCAAAGCGTTCTTGTTTGATTAGAATAAAATAATGGGAACGTCAAAGTCGGGTGCGGCCGATTTGGAGCAACCCTAGGACATCACCTTATAAGGCAACTTAGCAGCACAAAAACTACACTTAAAAAGAAAAACTAGGGGTCTCTGCCTCCTGCGTGCTCCGTGGCACGGCTAGTGTCAGGAGATACCTACTGTGCTCAGGGCCGTAGAGAGAAAATCCGGGCCCGGGGGGAAAATGTACCGGCCCCTCTATTAAACCTTTAGCATGAATCATTTTATTACGACAGTAAGTACACCGGGCCCGGGGGAATCCCCCTTCCCCCAACCCTTTTCCCATCTCGTTGGGCCTGAATTTTGAAGCATATTTTGAATGAGCTCACCCAGGTCGGTGACTCTAGCTTTACCTACAGGTGTGGAGCTGCTTCGTTTTTGTCTATAACACACGAAGTGTCTAACCTATTTTATTTAAATTTGCACCCGCAGAAGGGTTTTTTCATGAAAGGGAAGGTATACAAACTGGGAGTCAAAACCTGACCTTTCGGAGACGCCACGTTAGGCTAACCTTTTATATGCTTTTCCCATTAGAATTCCCGCCTATAAAATATTATATTTCGATTTTCTCCGATATTTATGTGCCGATTATAATTGTTTTTGGTATTAATCGAAAGATTTTATTTCCCTATATAGCGCTTTAGTGCATGGCATAGGAAAAAGAACTTGATCTGGCTGGTCACCTTGGAAGTCTAAATGTCAAATGTTATAGTCTCTTATAGTCTCCAACATCCAGGCGTTCCAACAGACAGACTTACAGACAAATAAACGAATGTCTAGATCAATTTCTTCTATCCTCATGACCATAATGAAGGTAACTTAATTTTTTTCATTACCCAGAAGGGATAGATAAGAAGCAGAAAAAAGCTGGCTCAAAACAGGACATTAAGGGTACTATCAAACAGAACTCTTCATCTGCGGGGAGCAGACAGAAGGTCTCTAAATGTTGTTTTTGGGCGCTCTTTTCGGTTATTCGTCAATATCTCGTGAACAAAATTCTTTATCGAAAACATGTTTTTCGAAAAAATATCGAAAACGGTGCTTAAGAAAAAAAAATAATGTAATTTTCGTGTTTCTCGACCCAAAATTACCCTAATAAACACACACTTTTTTACGAAGGTTCACTCGATGACCCTTAAATTTGTAAACTAGTGTAATAAAATAAACCATACAACTTTTTTCGAGTCCGGGTTTTCGACGATGTTTTTTTTTAATATGCTTTTAGGGTCGCTAAATCCGAATCTGAGGTACGTCAGTGTTCTGAGATAACCTCCAAAACACTTCGTTGAAGAGGGGGTTTTAAGTTTGTATTAAAATACTGGGGTGCCGCGGTTTTTCGGACCCCGGATTCGGATATAGCAGCTCAAAATCCTTAGAGGTAGCCTTAACACATGTAAAGTACACATCACTCTATTTTCGTAACTAAATAAAAAAAAATATTCCAAAATTGACTCATGAAGTTACTGTTATTGTAAAGAATTTTGCTAATAAATACCTCCTCAAAAGTATGATCAACGAGAACCAGCAATACAGCTTCCGAAATTAGATAAAAATAAGCCATTAAAAGTTACTTGGAAAGCAATACCAATTACATTTTCAGATTCCAAAGACCATAAATATAACGCATATCTCAAAAGATAATAATCTTCGCCACAAAAATCAACTTGCTCAATCTTAGCTTAAAAAAAATGTGGTACAGTCGAGGCGGTGCCCGACAGTGGAATACCCTGTACCTTTTGTGTCAAAAAAATTTTTCCTGCATATTCCATCTAAGAACTTTCCAATTGGAATTTATTTTTTTTTGGTGAAAATCGATATTTATACCTATAAGTTCCCTAAATTTTTACCCATTTTGATGAAACTCGAATGTTACAACAAAGAATTTATTAAAAGTATACGGGGTAAGTTTCAAGTTGGTATGTTGAGGGGTGTGGGAGAAAACACGGTAAATGGATTGCGGGGGGTGGGGGGACCGCATCGATAAAATTTGGATGTGGATTTGTTCATTAGAGCCACATGAATGAGCTTACCAAAAATTGTGATTCTAGGTCAGTTGTAGCCATAATTGCGTAGAGTCAAATATTGACGCAGTTTATTGGCAAGGGGTGGTGAAATTTGCACATTTTTGACTATAACTTCTGTTGTATTTGTCCGATTTTGTTCATTTTTTACACATAGATGCATGTAGCTACAACGCATCGCTCTGTTAAATTTCAGGTGAAAATACTTAACGGTGTGGCTAAAAACCGCGAAACTCTACTGCGGGTGAACGGGGGAAGATATTGACATGATTCAACAAACTTCATCTGCTTAGGAAATATGCGCACCAGCTGGTAAAGTTTCGTGTCTCTAGCTCTTATAGTCTCTGAGATCTAGGCGTTCATACGGACGGACGGACGGACGGACGGACGGACGGACGGACGGACGGACGGACGGACGGACATGGCTCAATCGCTACCCGAGGTTATGATAAGCATTTTGGTATAAAGGACTTGGGGTCTGCCACGCCTCCTTCTGTCCGTTACATACATTGCACAAACCTAGTATACCCTTTGTACCTATAGGTACAGGGTATAAAAATATATACATATAATATAATTTTTTTTAAGCGAAGTAGCGCCTTAAAAGCCATACTCCCTGGTACCAGGCTGCTAACTTTAATAAGCATTAAGTTTAGCTTTAGTTAACAAATTTTCTATTCCCAATAATTTAAGTAAGTTGCCAAATCAAAATGTTTCAAAACTTATTGGCAGCCAAGTTTAAGTTTTTAGGCTCACATCCCGCCCCAAAGGTTCAGCTTTCGAGCTGGTTCGTGCTTACGCATGATTTCCACCCTAATGCAATAGGAGTTCCGAATCACTTTAACTATTTTGGTTCACTAAGTGCTCTTATAAGCTTTTATCATTTTTTCCCAACCAATTCAAACCCTAATTAATTGCTATGAAGCACCCCCAAAAAGGGACACCCTTGAGTAAATGTGTTTGGCCAGCAATTTGTCGCCTAATTGAATTTGATAAAAGTTTTCGGCATTAACTAAATATAGTTTCGATAGCTTCAAGCCGAGCAATATCTACCCGCACTTTCAGCTGTGGCACCCACATCTTGCCACTTGCTGCGTGCCTCAATGTTTGCTATTGATTGCTTATTTCTGAGCATTTAAGTGACTTTCAACGAAAACGAGAATTGGAAAAGCGACCAAACTCCATGGATTGGGGTGGCACTTTGGCAATTGCAATAGATGGCAAACAGAAAAAGATACAAATTCCAGTGCATCCATTATTTGCACTCTAATTAGCCTGCTAGCTGAAATATTTCCGCATGCATTTTCGTAGAGGCAAACATAAAAATTGCACTCTTGTGGCATGCGGCATGTGGCATGAAGTTGCCTTCAGCGCAACACTGGGCGTTAGCTGGGTTATGGTCTTGTCTGTTTGCTATGTGGCAACATGAACGGCTGTCCAACAAACGCCAAAGGGCCATAAAATGCAACTGAGGGCAAGATTCAGAGCAGTTGCAGCATCAACAAAATCAAGAGCCCGGCGAATAGAGCCGGATATGCGCATAGTATGCGTTTTAGAAAGCTGCTTGTGTGTTTGTGTGTCAATATAGATACGAAAATGTGGAAAAGTCGAGACGGCACCGAACCATGAAATACGCTGCCGGCATTTTTTCTCAAAAAAATTTAGGTATTATTTAAGCCAAATGTTGTATAAATGGGTTGAGGATTGTAGACGTGCTCAAAAACGCTCGATGAGATTTCGAGGTGTTTTAGGATAAATTTAAAAGTCACATAATTCTACATACCAAATTTAGTGGCTCCAGCTTATATAATTATGAAATAAAGTTGAAATCTACAGGGAATGATTTTTTAGAGTAGGTAAGGTTAGGTTAGGGCCGTAGCTGGGACACGTCCCAACTCACTTAGGCCAACAAAAAGGCCCGTTGTGATATCGCTTTCCTCCACCCTTTTCCACTAGTAGGTCTTCTAGATATTCCCATTAACAGCCATCCAGTGGCCTGAATAAACCTTGAGAGGCTTTTTGGACTCTTTTGTGAGAGCTGGGATAAGTCATGTTGAAAGTATGACTTGAGAAAGCGGAATCTTGTTCTACACAATCCCGGGCAGTGACAGAAAAGATGCTCTACCGTCTCTAGCTCTTCCTCATCGCAACAACTTCTGCAGAAGTCGTGGTGAGGAGCGTTGAGCCTTGACGCGTCAGTTCCCACTAGCCAGTGTCCGGTGATCGCTCGGATAACTTTAAAGCAATGAGCTCTATTTAACGAGCAAAGTTCCTCAGTTTGTTTGCTATTGTACACCGGCCAAGTTTGACGTGATTCCAGGTTTGATTTTTAGTATGAGCGAATTGGGTCTTTATGCTTAATTTGCAGCTGGCCATAGGAATACCCAGATGCTCCTTGTCCTGAAGGAGGATGCTGATAGTTCCTTGTCTCGCCAGTTCATCCCATTCATAGAGTATATTTTTAGAGGTTTTCTTACCAACGTAATAATTTTTCCAGCAAACTTTTCCAAATTTTATTCGAGGTTTTTTTAAGTGTTGAACACCAAATAAATTCTCCAAGGGAGAAAAGGAGCAAGATTTTGGCATGCAAAGACAAACTTTGGCTGTGTTTGTAACAGAAAATTAACCTCATCATCATTATAGTTTCTTAAAAATTATTCAAGATCCTTTCGAGCAGAAATGTAAATAGGCTTCAAAATTCGCGAAAAGTGGTTCAATTTTTGTACGGTAGCTATAAGAAATAGTGGACTAATTTTGCTCAAACTTCAGACAAATATTAAGTTTAAGACAAAATACAAGTGGCAAAAATTTGGTGGCGATATTTGTGAAAATTCATATAGCTACCATACAAAAATTGAACCTGGGCTCCCTTTTTCAGTGAGACATCTTTTAATATTGTATTAGCACAGTAAACGAAGAGTTTCATCTGGAAAAAAAAGTACTTAATGGATGAAACTTTCAGGGATCGTTTGGGACCTTGTTCTAAGTCTAAAACCGAGTTTTCGTATTTGTGGGTAGGGGGCGTCGCACCGCCCCCTGACAATATATGTTATATATATAAGACTTAAGTCAAGGTTATAGGTTAATTGGTTCAAGCACAATGCCTGTTCAAAGTTAAAAGTTGGAAATCGAGTTTTTCGAATAATTTGCAATTATTCCAAAACAGGTAGGTTTTTTCGGAAGTTTTAACCATATATTTGGTTCGCTTTCCTACGATAAACAGATTTCGAGCAATCGAACAAAAAAGTTGCTTATAAGCGCCCCTTTTGTACTACTCTGCCTACGTACGCGACACTAAGGCAAGCAGTCCTCTGCTTTGGCCCCTGCTTTAGGCTTAGCTGCAGTTTGTATGTACAAATTATGAATATTGGCGTTTGCGAGCGACTTTCCAATAGACGTATTTTTTGAGCCTTCGTTTACAGTACTATATTTGAAACATCCTATTTTGGTTGGAATGCAAGTATTTGCACTGTTACACCTTTCAAAAACTCATTCTGGGTGAAAATTATGAACTAGTTCTTAGTTCTTATAAAAATGTGAGAAAGTGTAGTGGGGGTTTTGGGGTGGACTTTCAGCACTAACTGCTGATCCTGTCATGCCCTGGCGCTATTTTTCTCTACTTTAGTCGGCGCATCAATGCGATTTCAAATCTTCTACAAATGGAAAGACGTGACAGGTGGACACATCTGCAGCGAAGTCGAAGTCGTCTAGGTGGTCTTCAGGCATGAGCGCCTATTTGCACTATTCTCCTTGCCTTGCTACTGTATAAGGGATAAACTGCAGTGGCTTCTAAAAAAACGTAGCAAAATCGCCCCTTGCTACAAATGGATAGTAATCAGATCATAGCGCCTACCTGGGAATTCCGTATACTTACATCTGGTGTACTGTTGCTAAGTCAAATCGTTTGGAAAAACGATACGGAATGGGATACTGCGCCGGATTTTTGCATCAGAATAGTACCTAAGTAATTTGACTTGGTATCAAAGACAAAAAATGAAGAAAACTAGTGGGCTTCGCCTCCTGCGTGCTACAGGGAAAGGCTTGGTACACACGAAGTTCCCAACCCATTTTAATAAAATTTGGATCCACAGATGGGATTACAAAGAGTTTTGTGTTTCTTAAAAAATGGAGCAGAATGTCGAGAAATTCTACTGGGGGAAAGGGGGGCCAATATCTCTTCAATGCTCATAGCTCTTTTGGTCTTCGAGAAACAGTCCTACGGACAGAAGCATATGGTTTAATCCAAAAACAAAATTCTTCACCGTATACAAACTTTCGTGTGGGATTGGGAAGAGCAGGATAAACTCACAAACCCCGGAACGGTACGAGTTACTGACCGTCTCAGTGCACGTTTGTATATTGTATGTTAAGTAGTTATATATCTCTAGCACGTGTAGTCTCTGATACATAGGCGCTTGTACGAACAGAAAGACGCTACCCGAGGTAAAGATAAACATTTTAGTATGTATAAAGATACCCTTAATACCCTTGATCCTATGGGTACAGCGGTAAAGCTATAGAATTAGTTCAACTACGGATTCAACGGATTTTGTATCTTTAGCTCTGGGGATCTCTAAGATATAGATGTAGATACGGAATCACAGACAGACAATACCCTTAAACCTAAAAGGCACAGGGTATGAAAACATGCATACTATTCTATATCTTTTGTACTACTAGATGGATGACTATATATATGCACGGACAACGATGAAAAATATTTTCTAGGCTAGCTTATGTTTCGCTGTCCAGCATTAGTATACGAAAGAATTTCACACATTCCAAACAATTTTGCAGCATACAAATGATTTCTGATTGTAAACATGAACATGAATGGCTACGAATGAATGGAATCCATGAGATACACCCGCCAGCCTCTCATACAGCTCGTTCAATTCAAGTGCCTGAAAACTTTTCACTGCCATTTAAATGGCTTTCAAAATAAATCAAAAAATGCATTTTATTTTTTAAGATATATCTGTATGCGTATTTACATCTGCAGGGCTTCAATGGGCAGCATCATTTCGGATTGGAGCACCAAATCCAGCACGTATAAACAATAATTTTCATTGTTTGCATAAATCTTAATTGATTGCGGGCTGGAACCGTCATATTTGCCTAATTAATTAATGTCTGACATAGTCTGGTGTCTGGGCAGTGTCCATGTGGCGCTAGTGCATCATCAACCGAATGCCATATGTAACAAATTCTGGATTCCGGCTGAGAAGTGAGTGAATAGGGCATGTTGGGTTTGTGGGCTGGTATGCAATTGAGGAGTCAGCTAGAAATTATTGTCAATGATTTTTTAAAACAATTTAAAAAAAAATAGTTTTAAATTAAAATAGATTATAAATTAAAATTTTTTTTAAATTCATTTTTATGAGTAACTTAAATTTATTGGGAATAGTATAAAATAATAATAGTATAAAATCAGTAAAAAAATTCATTTTGCGGGAGTCTAAATAAAGCGAAAGCTACTTAGAAAAATACTTCGCCCAAGTTTTGTTTTTATTAACGAATAACTGAAAAAAGTGCCCAAAAACATGTTTTTTCGAAAAAATCTCGAAAACGGTGCTTAAGAAAAATAATGAATGTCAAAATTACCCAAAAAATACTTTTTTACGAAGGTTAATTTTTCGTGTAAGCTAGTGTTATTTATACAAAATTTTTGGTATTATTTTAAGAATAAAAATAATGAATGCTAAAACTTTTAATTAATAATTTTTTTTTAACAGTGAATTCACAATATTGATGGTGGCCACAAAAATGTCAGTTTATTTTTCTTAATAAGAATCTCGCTTGGAAAATCTTCTTCCAAAAATGGTCTTGACTTGCGTAGGTTATCAAGTGTATATTTACCTAAAATTTTGTTTCCATTTTGATGCGCAACAAAAGTAAATAAAGCAGTGTATCTTATAGTCGAATGCTTTGTAGAACTTTGTAAACTTTTTCTTGACTTTTACACATATCTTTGGCATGCTATTTGTGAACAGATATAATTTTCATAAATTTTAATTTCATGTATCATTAGAAAGGAAATTTTTATGAATATTTTTATGCTTTTAATGTTATTTTGTTTGTTAAAGAGCCTCTCTGCGATGAGTGCTAAATTTTTGCAACATAGTTCTAGCTTTCTTCTACATAATTGTAAATTATAAAAAAAATTAGCTATAAAGAGAACTCTGTCGTTAAATACTTGTACTACCAGCGAAAATAAAACCAAAAATAGCATCTCTCACTGTGACAAATTCAAGTTACCCCAACTTTAAATCTTGAGTTATTTTTATGAGTTCAACTTTATTCCAACAAGTTGAATAGACACTGCCATCAAAGGCCAGCTGAATAAAAATTCGTGGTGCTGCGCTTTTAGGAGCAGTGACAGTTCTTGGAAGTAATGCTCATAAAACGAGCGGGTGCTGCATGCAACGAGTACGACGACTCCAACGGCGACTCCCATTGTGCCCCAGTTCTGTGCAGGCAGCATCAAAGACTTGCACACACACTGCACTTGTATGTGTGCGTGCTTGCGTCGTCCAGGAAGCACCCCCAAGGCAAGCCAGTTGCAGCTCCATCGATGGGCACCATATGCGCCATACAACGCGTATTTTTAGTATGTGGAAATTCCCAATGAAATTATGGGGGAAGACGCCAATGAACAAGAAGAATAACAAAAGCAATGTCTCGCTCTGCAATTCGATTTCATGGCCTGAAACTTGCGAGTACCCTCAGAGGCCCATGCCCATCTCTATGAGTAATGCGCCACGGATGCGACATTCGCCTGATTCTTTGTGTTTATGTTTCGCCCGAGTTGTTGCTTCTTCATCTTTACTGCTCCATTTTGTATTTTTGTTTATGGCATTCGACTTTGTCTGCGATTTATAGGGCTGCTCCCGACATACTCCACAAGTATTTCACACATTTCATGTTGAGTATTTTTATCAAAACACTTTTCGAAATCGTTTCACTATGGGAGCTACTGTGTGGGAAATGCCCCCCACTCGCGTCCAGCTTTTCCAGCTTGTTATTGAAACAATATTTTGAGTGTCTTAAATGACTTGGTATTAATGGGCGTTATGGGTGTTGGTTTGCTGCCGCAGCTGCATTCTTCAGAAGCTTGCTCTAAATATTTTCAGTTTTTTTTTTTTTTCATTGTGTTTCTACCTGCTGTGCTTGTATGGCGAAATATGCATCAAGATCCATAGGGATCTAATTTTAATGCGTCTTAAGATGTTTTCATTTGTTCGTATAAACAGAAACTACTTCATATATGTCAAACGCTTCCCACTAATATAATGATGGAAAATTGGTTTTATTATAGATATCTATTTTGGCTTTTTTTTATTTCCAAATTCCCTAAAAAGTACTTTTTACATAAGTAGGTTCCTAAAATGTCGTTCGTGACTATAAAAATAAAAAATGGAATCCCAAGCTCTGTGCATGTTATAAAAAGTATCTATCGAAAACTAGCTACAACGAGAATAGCTATGTTCAGATCCCAATCCGTGACAGTATATCAAAACCCACTTATAGAACGAACCGTCTTAATTCTAAATTCAACTCAACACAGCTAAGAATTACTGAAAGATTTATTTATATAAAGCACTGATGTGGAAGTTTTTAAATTTACTCAAAAAACCTATGAGAACGTCAGATTTGAAATGCCGAATGGACTCCCGTGGAAAATCTAAAATTTTCATCCTTAATAAAGTTTTTAAAGAATAGCTATTTTTTGAAGAAAAATTATATTGCTTCATGAGACGAAAACTCAATGATAGGATTGGGTTGAAGGCTCTCCAAATAATTTACAGAATTGGAGGGTTTTTATGAAGTTAAGAAAACTGTACCTACATTTCTTACCAAAAGCTCTGAATTTCTCAAAGATCATGGGCTTGAAAGTAGAGTCAAGTTCATTTAATACACTATTAAACTTTCCATAAAAAACGTTCTTCCAAAGATTTTTTTAGTGAGGTCAGGACAAGAGATAAGTTTTATATGGTAGTGTTTATCAACTAACTTTAAAACCTTGAAATTTTAACAATCGTGGGGTGAACTCTTGTAGCAATAAAAAAAAACGCACGTTTAAGTCCTAACAATTAAAGATACTCGAAAAAATCTTTTGATTGCCGAATTTTACTTTAATTTTTTAACTTTTTAATTTTAGGCTACGATATCTTTATTAACAAACGAATCGTGCCCGAAAAAAAACTTATTTCTACCGATAGGTTCTATGAAGGCTAGTTATATATAGTCAACCGATTTCGATCCAATTGGGCAAAAAACCTCCGAACGCTAAATTTTGTTACGATATCTTCATATACAAACGAATTATGCATTTACAACTTTTGGTGATACCCCCTATGGGTGCTATATAATGTAAACCCCATATCAAAAAATAATATAAATTTTATTCCCGTAGGGGATCTAACTCGAAAGTTTGGTTGCTCCAGTTCTTATCATCACTGAGATATATGGATATGGGTATATCGACTTCTCTAATAACTTTGATCATACTGTAGGTAATCTTAGGGGTCTCCAAATCCTTCTGTACATTAATAATACATAATTTTTCAGCTTACGCAAACTTAACTTTTTTTGGAAATTATTTTATTGGCAATCAGCCTACTTAAAACTAGGGCTAGAATCGAATAGGTAAAATAAAAAAATTAATCGCTACACTCTCTATACTAGTGTGATGTAAGCGCCAACTTAGCATACCCTTTGTATCTTAAGGAGCACATTAAATTAGGGCGGGGACGACTTTAAGATACCCTGCCCTAATACTTTTTTGAACGATCGCGGTCCTAAGGGGGCTATTAAACTGATTTTTATAGAAATTGACAAACAACACGATGTCTTTATAAACAAATGAATTATGTATCTAAAACTGTTGTTGTTTGGCGATTTTCTATGTTATGTATATAACCGCCATAACGAAAATTAAAATAAACTTGTTTCCCACGCCGTAATACAGAATCTAACTCGAAAGTTAGGTTGCTCTAGCTCTCTCGATCTCCAAGAGCTAGGCGTTCTGAAAGACAATTTATTTTCTTCACCTGACCATATCGGCATTAACTTTAGGAGTCTCCGAAGTTTCAGAACCTTAAATGCGAAAATTCGATTTAGTCACGATTTTTGACTTTTTCTAATTCATTTTATAATTTTAGACTAGGGGCTCCGCCCCCTGCGTGCTTCGCATGCCAACCCCCGTACCATCTTCTTTATTCAATTCAAGTCATCCAAACTATTACTTCCCTCGTACATTTCCTAATTTCCATAATGTTCTTGCATGAATGCCTTAGTCGGTCCAGCTCGACTGTATATTAGGGTGGCCATTTTTGCAACATCTCACGATTTTACTAACGCCACCCCCTAAAAAGTTTCCTTTTTACCTGCATATAGCGCCTGTAAAATTTAAAAACGATCCGAATGTATTTGATGGGTCCGGCAATAGGTCAAAGGTCATAAAAAAGTTACATATGAATGCATAAATAGCGACCAAATCGTAAGTTTGACAAAAACATATTCCAAACATAATTAATGGGTAATTCAATTATCTACAGTCGAGAAAAAAAATTATCGAAATCAGTTAAGTATAACCAGAGATACTTACTGTTAAGTAAAGGCACTATTTTTTTTTTTTTTTTAATTTCGAAAAATGTTTTTTTTAAAATATCTCGAAGCCCGTTTCATGAAAAAAAATTTTGACTGCATTTTCGGTTTTAGCATGTCATTTTACTACAGAAACGATTCAAAAATGTTAAGGATACGAACATTTTTTTTTATTCGTAAACTGGTGTAATTAGTCAATTTAATCAATTTTAGAGCTTACCAAATTTATTTAGGCCGACTCTATATTTTTTTAAAATTATGTTTTGATAGATATGAGACCTTTTGAACCATAATTTGTCTGATTGGTAACAAGATTTTAAAGTTTATGTAGAACAATACAGTCAAAAACGGGAAAAGTGCAAGTTATGACCTTTGACCTATTGCCGGACCCATCAAATACATTCGGATCGTTTTTAAATTTTACAGGCGCTATGTATAGGTAAAAAGGAAACTTTTTAGGGGGTGGCGTTATTGATATCGATGGTTTAAAAATCCTCCATACCAGCGGCGGCCACCCTACTGTATATACATGTTTATAACTAAGGTTCCTTTTTTAAATGTTTTTTAATTCGGGGGGGCGATCTGTAATGGTAAAGGGTATTTTAAAGTCGAGCTGGATCGACTAAGGCATTCATGCAAAGAAAAATAAAGAAAAAGTCAGAAATCGTGTCTAATATCTATGCTATTGGCACACATTAAATGATCTTGAATCTTGATCACCATCAACAGCTTAGTCGATATAGCCATTTCAGGCAGATGAAGATGTCCGATTTATGACGATATCTGGCCCCCTCCCCCCATGAGAGAATTTCGCCGTTTACTTCTTTTTACGTGAATTTTTCCGATTTTTTATTAGTTATGCTGTTAACCATAGATCATATAAATCTGTCCAGTAGTTCTTTAGTTATAAATGGTGTAACTAACAGAACTTAGTTTTATATATATAGATATAGATTTCAGAACCTTAAATACGAAAATACGATTTTGTCACGATTTCTGAGGATTTTTTATTTTTTTTTTTAATGTTGTAAGATGAGGATCCAGAATTTGGTGTGTTAGGTGTTGTTTTTCACTTTGAAGTGTATATATATCAGAGCTCGCAAAAAACTGTCAACCCATTTTTCCAACTTTTGGGGGGATGGGGTCCGGACCTGAACCCCCCCCCCCCCCCCACCGTGGTTATACTTTCTTATTTTTAAGATTAAAGCAATTTTTTCTAAAAATTAGCATCAAAAATCCTATTTCAATATTTTTCAAAATTTGATATTAACAATTTTAGATTAATTTATTTATTTATACAAAGATAGCTTATACTTAAAAGATATAAACTAACTATAATAGTAAGCCATGGCTACCAGGGCATGTAGCTAACAATTTTAGATTTTTTTTCAGGCTTATTTTAATTTTGAAAATATGTATTTAAAGTTTTTTTTTTCGATGTGAGAAATTCATAATTTACTCTTAAATCAGGATTTTTAGTGCTTATTGAGAAAAAAGCTAATTTATTTTTGTAATTCTTAAACTAACTACGAAAAAAGCTTGTGCTACTTTCGTAACCTTTTGGTTAAGATTTTGAGACCAAAAATCTAGTTATTAGTGTCCCAATTTGAGAGAATTCTCATTATATATTATTTTTCGAAAAAAAAAGAACGAAAGTTTAAAGCCGCTTTGTTCTTCGTGTCTAAATATATTCTGAATACGCCACTGTTCTGGAGATATCCTATTACTTGAAAAGTATAAGGTAAAACGCTGAACTGAAAGTATCCAGAAAAAGAATTGTTAAATAAAAGTTTTTCACTTAAAAAGTCACTGACTTATGAAACTGCCCTCGTAAGCAGAACTAATAAAAAAAAAATTTTGACTTCTTCGGTTTGGTTCATGATTTCATTAAAAAAGAGGAGCGTCTAAGTGTAATTTGAGACTTGGTAGGTATTTATATTCTAAATGGAAATGGAAAATACGAAATCCTGTACTTTAGCAAGAATAGGTTTCAAAAAATTTTATGAATATAATTTACGCCATGTGGCTTTTGGAGTAATCCTAAACTTCATGCAGTACAGGATTCGAAAAATTATAGAGGTCTAAAACTTATACATCCTTTGTTGCTGCTGATCTAACCCAAACTACTAACCACTACAGTGGCGTAGTTAGTTCAAGGGGATCAATCTGCCCATGGTAGCGTTTCATACAAAAAATAAAATTTCGTATGAAAAAAATAAAATTGTCAAATCAAATTAAGAGAGAAAAATTTGTTTGATCGCGCATATTAAAAAAGCTATCTACGTCACTGCACCACTAGATACCTGCAAAAACTAAATATTATTTACGAACTGAAGTTTCCCACTTCTAGGCTATCTAAACGACTTTGCAAGATTGTTTCAAAAGAACATATTACTATGCCTTCATACCGCAATTATTATCCGGAATTTCAAATTGCTTATTTCACTCGATGGATTCCCTAAACGTGCCAAAATCCATACCTTTTATGAGTAATCCAAATTGTTATAATGCTATAATGACTGCAAATAAGGGCAGCAAAGGTTAACCCTACAGAAAGCGCTACTTAAAAACCAAACAAAGATAAAAATTGGACAGTCATGCATTGGGAACGGTTTAATACTGCATCTGTGTCTGGAGGGGTTGCTGCATATTCTTTCCACTTTTTTTTTTTTTTGTTTTCTTTCCACTTAACGGACGCGTGGCATAAGCAACAGTGAGAGGCAGGAACCATTGCATTTTCTCATAAGTCACGAAATGACTGTAGCCGACACCCTTCGAATGCCTCGGGATGGAATACACAGACATGGACAGGAGCAGTACAGTCATGGTCATGCCCGCATTTTGGGGTGAGTTGCAGTGTCACACTTATAGCAACAGTATGGGTTGATTGATATTGTGGATTTTAAATTATAATTATATTCATTATGTTCCCCTGTTGTTGGTCTGCGGCAGGAGCTGCACTCTTAACTCGAGTGACTTTTAACACCCAATGTAGCGACAGCAGATGTTGGTTGGGTTTGGCTTGAGGCTATGCGCCGGAGGAGACTTACTGCTGCACAGTGGTGCAAAACAATTACAGCTAGCTGCAGAGTGATGGATCATCTTAAGTCATCGACAGTTGAAACATTTCAAATGAAATGTGTACAGTACAAAAAAAAAGCAGGAAGAGATTAGACTGCGCCGACTAAAAGATACCTTGTAATTATGATGGATTATAAAAGCAAGTTGGACCACATTGGATCCTGGGTACAGTCTTCAGAAACACAGTTGAATTATCGTGAAACTTTTGAAATATTTTACTGGACTCTATTACTCATCTGAACCCTATATTTTATTGGTAACTTTTATTCTTTTATCAATAGACCCTTTTATTCAAAATCAAACACATGAGAAATTGAGATTTTAAAAACGTATAAATGGAAGCCACAAATCTTTTTTTTAATTTTATTGTATATAATATTAATTGAAATTATCTTTAAATAATATTTAATTTAAAATAATATTTTATTCAAACACAATTAAAATTATTATTACTATAATTAAATTATCGTGAGCACAGAAATGCAACAACTACTTGCGCCATCTATCGGCCGCACTAAACAGGAAAGCAGTAGATGACCAGCACGTCGATGACGTCATTAAACTTTTTTATTTAATAAACAGATAATTTATGTTATTGCGTTAACCAACATTTGATATGGAAAATCTGGTCAAAAACCACGCTGAGCTGTGTTTTTTGATTTAATGTTAATTACTTTTATGCAAACTTTTTTTTCTATACAACTTTAATTTTTAAAAATTTAATTTTTTGAAAATTTAAGCAACTGTTTACTTTTGCCTTTAAAAATGCAACATTTTGCCTTGGTGACGTATTTTATTTTAATGAAAAATTAATGCTAATAATTTATATACTATATATCTTTAATTAAGTATAAAATAATGAATTTCTTTAAAAATTAAACCACCTGTGAACTTTTGCCTTTAAAAAGAGAACTTTTTTTCGGTGCTGTATAAAATATAATTCAATGAAAAAAATATACCAAAAAATTTATGAAATTAATAAATATTTACACTACATTTATTTAATAAGGTAAAAAATAATTTTAATCTTTAAAACTTTAGGCAACAGCATAACCTAGCTTTTAAAAAGTGTACTTTTTGTTTCAGTGAAGTAAAAATATAATTTAAGGAAAAGTACCAAAAAAATTAATACTAATAATTTGTATACTTCATATATTTCTTCTTTACTTCCCTGAGTAAACTTTTCGCGTTATTTACGATTTGTTTCATAGCTGCATTTTATGATTTGCAATCTCTTTTAAACCAAATTTTCTATAAATATAAGAATTTTTTAGATTTTCAAAAATATAGTTTTCTAAGATAATTTTTCCCAATTTTTAGAATTTTTTACACAAGCCCATTTTGTGATTATGAAATCTACCTTCCATCAAAGTTAAGTGGAGAGATTATTCTTGATTTCAATTTTCAGAGTTTGTAATTTTTATTTAAGTTTTCTCAAAATGTAACTTAAGATTTTGATTGAAAATATATTATTTAACGCAAGTTATAAAAAAATCCTTTTTTGAACAAAAGAAATTTTTAAAATATTTACCTACAATATGAATAAGTAATTTTTTAAATATGACAAAAATTAAATTTAATTTATGACGCCTTTTGAAGGAAAATTATTACAAATACAATTAAAAAAAAAACATTGCTAAAGAAAATTATGATTAATATATTTAAGGAACATTCATAAAAAAAATTATGAATATTTATCTAGATTACTGATTTTTTAAAAAAGAAAATAATTTTAAAAGCAAGCTCTGGAAAAGGATATTTTTTTTAATATTTTTTTTTTTTTAATGATTATTTTTAAGGAGTGTATTTAAAAAAAAATATATAACATTATTTATATTATTGTTTAATAAATATGCACATTTTTAACAAAAAAAAAAAAAAAATAAAATGAATATTTTTGAACGATTTTTTTTGTTTTTTTTATCTGCTCTGCCAATAAAGTTTTTTATAAAAAATAATTTTTTTTTAAAAAAGAAAACATTTTTTTTAAACTATAAAAAATTTTTGAAAACAGTTTAATTTTTTTTAAATGGTGATTGACATATTTAAGGATCTGATCTGGCAATAAAGTTCTTTGAAAAAGAAAACTTTTTTTAATGAAAGCTATTTAACAAAAAAAAACGTATTTTAAAGGTGAAATTTTCATATATTTTTTTTTTTAAAAAATGCGTTGATTAAATAAAACATGTTTTTTAAAGAGCTTAAAAATATATGAAATTTTATTATTTTTTTTAAAGAAAATGTGTTGATTATATTATTATAATTTTTAACATTTTTTAACAAAAAGAAGAAAATGTGTTGGTTAAAAAAATGACATATTTTTTTAAATAGCTCTACTGCCAACTTAGATTAAAAAAAAAATTGGTTCAAAAATTTTCAGTAGCTTAGTCACAATTAAATAAAAACGAAAAGCAGGTTTTTTTAAATTAAGCCGCAACGCGTTAAGTTTAAAAACTGAAATTTTGCAAAAAAATTTTATTTTGACATATGCATCGAACTGAGTGAAACCAATTTTTTTTTTTTAAATTCAGTCCCAACACCTCAAGTTTAAAAACGGCAATTTTGGGAATTTTTTTTTTTCATCTGTGAATCCGTATCATCTGGAGGCAGTTATCCAGCTTAATACTTTAAACTTCCATTTTGTAATTTAAAATCTTGCTCCTATGAAATATTGGGCATAGGCAACTTTTAAAGGTAATTTTTTTTAAAAGTCTGAGTAAAAGTTTTTCGGACTACCAAAATGTTTTCGTGTTTTAAGGACTTAAGCATACTTCATTTCCTCAGACTACAGTGTATAACAAGGAATAGAACAAATGTTAAAAACAGTTTTTCTGGGTGTGCTCACGCAAAGGTTCATACGGTGTCAACTCTGCGGGTTGCGGGTGTCTGCGTGAATGTGTGTGAGACTGTATTTAACATTTGTTTGATATTTGCCTGGCAGATACAGGATATGCGTGTCATCGGACTAAGCCGGAGCGTTAGGTATGCTACATTGCCAGCTACTTCACATCGTAAATAAACGAAGTTGTGGCTTGGCATCCTGCGTTTGTGCGTTTGTGTGTGTGTGAGCATATCTGTGTCCATGTGCCGCTACTCCCTCAACATTCCATACTCATTCCTGTAACACGCACACAGGAATCAAGCAACAACAACAAGCACAACCGACGCAGGACATTATGTCCTCGCTTATTTAGGTCATGTTTCAGTTGAGCTGTTCCCTCACCTAACATTTCAGGCGTGTCACTCACTTACCCACACATAAGTCCAGAATCTAATTTGAATAACAGTTACAGCAATGCAGGATTAGCAAAAGGACATACGAATTATGCTTTGCACCCATGTTTCTTGTCTTCTGTGCGGTATTAATATTATTCCAATAATATGAATTTATAATTACCTGCAAAGTAGCTTGAACTTGTATGAATCACTTAACTTAGGGGGGATAAAGTGTGCACCCAGAGTTGGGTTAGGTTTCCAAACACGCCTTGTTTAGCGTACGTCAAAATTTTCTGCTCGTAAATTCTTTAGCAAGTCTTGAAGAGGACGCACGTGCAGGCTAGAGCTCAAGATTCGATCTATTTCTCGCATGTGGCATGACTACCCCTACCTCTTTTTATAATCTACAATATCATTCGAGAACTGACAGTTCTCAGCCGCCACGCCTGCGCATTGGCTTTGTCCATCAAGGAATTTTCTTTACGAAATTCTAAAAAAAACCCAGCTAATTGTTTTGGCTGACAGACAAAGGATCTGTCAAAGTATTTCAAGTATCTTAAAGTCGGCACATGGTAATCAACTTAGCTGGCTGCGGAAGTTATGGTTTCTAATCCACAAATATGTTTTTACGTTTTTCTTAAATAAATTTTCAAGAGCAAATGGTTTTTACGTTATTTATATATTTCAGTCAGGAAGGGAATACAGAGTTTTGTTGGGCCATTGTAAAACTAAGTTTAGTAAACAGACTATTATTTATTTATACTACATTATGTTTTCCAAAATTAGTGCTCTTCAGTATAAAAGTTATAAGTTTTTAGAAAATTATTTCATTTGTGTGCCTTTTTTCGGCTATCAACATTGGAACAAAAAATAGAGCCATACAAATTTTGAAATATTAAAATAAGATAATGATAAATAAGAGCAATATCTGCGGTTTTTTTTTAACAAAGGGGCTTCGGACCCTGCGTGCTTTGCTTGCCAATCCCCGTGAGGCCTTCTATTTTCATACAGAAACATCCCGATCACAGTATACCCTGCACTTTCTTTAATTTCTAGACTCTAAAATAACCCGTACCAACGCAGTTTTTAAAGGATCTTCTAGACAAAGGGCCTAAAATTTGCTAATTTTTGGTATGACTCCCGAAGTTCGTAGCAGATTTTAATAATCATCCACGGATGGGTGTATAGCAAAAAATATGTAACAAGTTTTTATACCCTGTACCGTATGGTACAAAGGGTATATTGTGTTTGTGCAAGCCGAAAATGTATGTAACGTACAGAAGGAGAAGTCGGAGACCCCCCAAAGTTTGCAATATGTGGTGGTACAGGGTATCCCAAAGTCGTCCGCGCACGACTTTGCGTACGCCATCTTTAATTGCTGCTTAGAAAGATTGCGATATAATTGGTAAAAAATTGTTGCAAGGGCTGTCGGTGGTATCCTCTCAAGGCAAAAAAATGTGAGTCTTTTAATAAGTTCTTCCAAAAAAGATTTACAGATAACTCAAAGTACAGTTTATAGGGGTGGTTGTCTATCCATGTTTACGATGTTAAAAATTCCGGGGCCGAAAACCCCCCGCGGATCCACTACTGGATGTAAGCCACGAAATTATTCTTCGAGGGAACGGGGCAAGATATCGATATGAATCTACAAAACTGATCTGCCTGACGATAATGTGCATCTTTGGGCTGCATAGCTCTTATAGTCTTTGCGATTCTTTTGTTCATGCGGACAGACATGGCTATATCGATTCGGCTTTTCATCCTGATCATTTTTGCGGTCCGCCACGCCTCCTTCGGCCTGTTACATACATTTTTACGAAATTATTGTAGCTTTTTATTTTTGGTACAAAATACAAAAAGCAGCCAAAAGATGTCTAAAACCTTATTTTGTACGAAAGATTAACTTTTTTGGAATTACAAAGTAAAATTTTATTTTTTACGAAAAAAGTTGCTGCCCTTCAAGCATCATAATACTTATTTTAACATGAACTAATAATCATTTCGTAAAAAAACAATTTATAGGACTGGAACTGGAACTTTGACAAAAAAGAAAATTAAATAAGTAAAATTTTCGAGTCACAAAAGACTTAGAATCCTCTAACATTTAAATGATACATCTAAAACACCGACTTTCCCTAAATCCCAAACTCTTAAATACCTATCATGTAAAAACTGGGCTTAGTTTGGAAGTACGAATGTTATTCTAATTATACACAGTGCCTGTAAGGTACAAAAGGGTACATAAAGTTTGTGCAAACTGGAAATGTATATAACATAGGGAAGGAGAGGTTGGAGACCCTCAAAGTTACCTAAAGTGAGATCTTGGCATCTAGAGATGCCGATATAGACACGTCTATCTGAACTCCTAGATCTCATAGATGGTAAAAGCTGGAGCAAGCAAACTTTCGGATTAGATCCCTTAATAAGTCTTGGGAAACAAGTCTAGTATATTTTAGCATATCAAGGTTACATTCCTATAGGAGAATTGGACCTCAAAAAAAAGTTTTAGATGCATAATTCGATTATAATATTATAAAGATATTTGACGATTGGAAGTTTTTTTAGAATTTTAATAGTTTTTAATCAAAGTCCATGCTGTCTACATTCCTTTTTTCTATAACATAAAACTAATCAGTATACAGATTTCAAGGGTTTCCTAAATAGTTGCTGCTGTTCTTACGTTTCATACTAACTCATATCTTACCCTTAAAAATCTCAAACCATAATCTTGAACAATTTTTTGTAACCCATTAGTCATTATGAAAAAAGGAGTTTCTCTTCAAAGTAGGCCAAGCCAAATGGGTTTTGACTACATGACCATGAACAATTACACTCAAGAAGCAAGTTACGCGTACTCATATACAGGTTGACCCAGACGAGTGCTAACAATGGGTAATTGCTCTTTCCGGACCAAGACACGTCCACAACAAGTCACAAAAGCCCAACAACCAACACGGAGGACATTTCCCGAGCCACATAAAGGAGTTTCTTTTCTATATGTTTGTGACAACTTCAGTGTCTGTGCATTTATTTAATTAACTCTGTTCCAGCAAACAGGTATAAAAGAGAGAAGAAGCCAAGAAGCGGAAAAGCAACGACTTTAAAATACACTATATTGAGTTGGGAGTGAAGAGGCTTACCTGTACTGGTATAGGATTGTTTTTTTTAGATTACGAGTTCTGATATTTGAAATATTTTGAAATCGAAAATTTATTTATTTATTTATTTAACATTGTAACTTAGAAGTAATTCTAGGGAACAAAGTGGTTTAAAGCCAGAGCAACATAGGCCTTCAGGCTGGTGAAATCAATAAATATGAATTTAATAAATATATTTTAAGTGGAAATTAATTTTATCTGAACTTCTTATAGAGTTATTAAATAAATGCATATTTACATATAATAAGAGTTTCGCATAACACTTAATTTTTGTACAACGTCAAAAAATATGGTTCTAATAATGAGTTCTATAAATCCTCATACTCAGTTCAAAGGCAAAGGGCAAGGCATGCAAATTTGATGTGGAGAACTGATACTAGCAGTCTTATGCCCTCCTCTAATTACCAAAAATATATTATTTTTTTGATAACAGACACGTTAGCTCGCCAGATGTATCAAGTATTTGCTCGAAATAATTCGTATTTTGGCGTAAATTTTATGCAAATGTTTACAGTGGACGGGAATGCCGAAATTTTGGCATAGTCAAAATATAAAAAATTACTTTCAAAAAACACTATTTTGTCGAAAATCAGCGTCACGTAGTTTATGGATAATCCCTAAGTAATTCGAATGCCTGGATCTACATTCTATAAATCTAAATAGGTTTTGTCACACATTCTCAAATAATTTTTTTTAGCTTATGCCAAAATATCCCTTTCACTCTGCACTGGCAATCAAACATTTGACCAAATATTTTGTATGTTTTGAGCAAATATTTGCTAAAATAAAAATAACATTCTCATATCTCTTTGCATATATAATTTTAAAAGTTACCTCCAATATTCTATGAACGCCTAGATCTCAGAGATAATAAGAGCAAGAGCGACCAAACTTTCAGAATTATTATATCAAGGGAAACAAGTTTAAATTATTTTCTATATTGGGGTCACATTATACAGCTCAGAGAATCAAATTTTATCAAAATTAGTTGAATATGACATAGGAACAAGCGGTCAAAAACACTTTGAAGATATCATATCCAAATGGGCTGAATATATATTGACTTTATGATATAGCCCCCATAGGTTGATTGGTCGAAAAAAAACCGAATCGATTATTTATAAATTTATTGCAAGATTTAATTTATTTAATTTTTTTTTTTTTTTTTTGGTGATACCGGACCCTAACATTAACGTACGCCATCTCTTTTTCTGTGCCGATTGAGGTTCAAATATTTATTGGAAATACGAAACGGAGACTTATTTTTGTTCTGATAGTTCTTACTTTAAAAAAAAATAGTAATAAATATATCAAATTGTTACACAAATGTATCATATGGAATATACCTTTTTCTGAAGCAATTATAGTGTATTAAAAAAAAATCTGTTACCCACGCACTCAGCTACTCTTACACACATATACACACGCACACACATTCAAATAAATGGAGTAAAAGTTTTTCCTGCAGGTTGTTGCCTTGTGGTTTCCATTCGGACTGCACGCAAATTTATCTTCATTATTGGACGAGGTGTTCTTTGGGTGCGGAAGCTTCATGAGCTACATGGAGTGGTTGCCGACAATGTTAAGTAAGTTGTTGGGCAACGCGCACCCATTTTCCTCATTTTCCTTACTTCCAAGTTTCCCCATTGGTATGTTGTTGTAGTTTTCTGTTTGTATGTGTGTGTGCGTGTCCAGACTGGCAGCTTGGCTATTTGGGGCTTTGTGATAGTTTAACTGCATAATTAATGTCGTAATTAGAAAATATTTATGAGATTTTTGTTGTTGCTACTTGCATTTAGATGGAGCTTTGTAGGCTCCTTTTTTCGTGGTTGCCTTTATAAACTGCTTTTAAAATAGATCTCTAATGAAATGAAATGTGTAGCAAATGGAGAAAAGTCATTAACAATTGTGGTAGGAACACTAAAGCCGAGTATTTTCATGTCATTCTAACAATCCTGGGAACGATTATGGGGTCAAGCAAGGGGCGCTGCTGCGAACGCAATAATAGGGTCAAAACCCTAGATCTTTAATGGGTTCACAAACATCACATAAATGAACAAGTTCCCCTTGATACTAGGGATACCTGAGTAAGCTGGGAATCTCTGGACGCCTCTCTGCGACAGATCTACTCTCGTTAGAGCCTTAAGTTTCAAAATGAAATAACATAATTACGACGCTCTTAAAACATTTTATTCAAAAGATTTTTTTAAGTTCATGTATATTTTTAACTTAAGTCTTACTACTTCTACTTCCGTTTTCTTGCACCGCCGCCGCCTTTACCACCACCCCTACCGAAACCTCCACCACCACCACGTCCGGCCTTGCCCTTTGCCGCTGGAGCTGGCCTTTGATTTTTGCGCATGCTGCGTTTACGATTTTCCGTCTTCTTTAAGGTATTATCCTCATTACGCTTTTTAATAAACTCCAGACGCATGCGCGCCTTGATTATTTGCTCGGGTTTACGCATTTCATTGTCATTACCACTTAAACGCTTCTTCAGCTCCAGCTTAACATTATGACGCGCATGCCGTCCTGAAGGATAGCGTTGCGCATGTGATAGCGGCTTGAAATTTTCATCATCGCTGTTTGCATTTTCCAGCTGCATTTGCTCCTCGATCTTGGACTTCTCTTTCCATTGATTGTAACGTCCGGTCTTGAAAGAGGCAGGAATCCAAGCGCCTGATTCTGTGCGTATTTTATTGGAACGCGGATCCTGCACAGACACCATTTTCTTCTTTATACGATCCCATTTCTTCAAGCCCGGCTTGTGTTTAACCTCCTGATGGCTATTACGATCTACTACCGAAAATTCGGCATTTCGTGCCTGCTGCTCAAAAGAGTTAATGGCTAAACCATCCTCAGTATGTTTATCAGCCGATTGATAGGGTACATAATGCTCATTGTCCTTGGTGTTTATCTTACGCTTCTTTTTGTGCTTTTCTTTGTATAGCGCATCCATGTTCTGACGCTTCTTAGGTGCCACAACTTTATTGAATGTAGTGGTGATGGCTTCATCATCAGCAGTGGGTATGCTTGTTGGCTGCTGTGCTTGTGCCTCCTTCTCTGCCTCTTCGTTCTCCTCATCGGCGCGTTGCTGACGAAACTTTTCAATAACTTCGGCGTGATGGGAACGTTTCTCTTTCATTATGAGAAAGGGTGTGGATTTTTGTGTGCAATTAAGCTCAAAAATGGTCTGCAACAATGGATATAGTTTAATTCAAGCATTAGTATTTAATATGTAGTAACAACTTACTCCACCCGGTCTAAAACTACGCATCTTGACTAATATGTCATGCTTTTCCTCCTGCAACTTGCGTTCATTAGCTGCCACTTCAGCTTGTGTTTCATCATCTTGGCCACTAACCTCTGCCGCTTGTGCTAAAACTGGAGCAGCATTGAAGAAGTCCTCCAAAGGTTTTAAAGCAAAAAATTTGATTTTCTTTACACGTGCATTGGCATCTGTAGAAGCAACAGGTCTTGAACTCAAGTACTTCTTGTAAGCATTCTCACTGGTGCGCAAGACGCCAGCCTGTAAAGCACATCACAATTATATTATCATTTCGGAAACCTGTTTCTAAAATTACTCACAATATGATGACTCTTCTTGAATTCGTTTACTGACAAATGCTCCTCCTCTAGCAGATCTTGTGGTATAGTTCCCATGGCCGTACTATCATTAAGGTTAAATGGACGATTTAAAAACAAGTGCAGATCTAGCAAATGCGCCGTATCATCTGTGCTAAATATAGAGTAAGCCGTACCAGTGCGTCCAGCACGCGCGCAACGACCTACACGATGCACGAATAGCTTTGGTTTTCCAGGAAAATGCAAATTTACTACATAATCCAGGCTAGGTATGTCTATACCACGGGCTGCCACATCGGTGACTATAAGCACGGAAACTTTTTTGTTTACAAATTTGGCAGTATTGATTTTACGTGCAGATGGATCCAAACTAGAATAAACCGAAGTGTTTGAGATGCCCGCTTGGGTAAGGATCTAGAAGTGAGCAATATTAAATCAATGTAAAATGCAAACTTATAAAACTGAAGCTAGCAACTTACAAATGAAATTAGCTCTACATGATGCTGAGTGCCTGCAAAGACCACAGTTTGTGCCTCCTTTGGTATGACATACTTTAGTAGTACAACCAAAGCTGTATAACGATCATCGGGTCTACAATACAAGAATTTCAGTGCCAAGGCTTCTGGTAGTTTCGATTCTACATCCAAACGTATAAGTACAGGATCACTAAGGCCAGCGCGTGCAAAGTCTACCAAAAGCTTCGGCAAAGTAGCCGAAAACATGACCATTTGACGCGAGGAGGGCAAGCGATGTAATGTTTCATTCAATTGCTCACCAAAGCCCATTTCAAAGAGGCGATCGGCTTCATCCATGACGACGTACTCTATCAAAAGTAACTTTTAATTAATATGCATTTCGAACGCTATGTACGCGTCTTACCTATTGAGTTCAATTTAAGATCCATTTCCACGCACAAATGCAGAAAACGACCTGGTGTGGCCACAATCACGTCCGGACAAGTGTGAATAGCTGAAAACTGCGAATCCATAGAGTCGCCACCAAGCACTAAAATGGTCTTAAGCTCCATAAAGCGACCCAACTCTTTGATAAACTTGTATGTTTGCACGGCCAACTCACGAGTTGGCGACAATATCAAGGCTCTAGCACCTTTGGTGGGTTCACGTCGCTGTAGTTTTTCAAAAAGCGGTATTAGAAAGCATGCCGTTTTGCCAGACCCAGTCTTGGCCATGGCAACCACATCGCGTCCCTCCAATATCAGCGGTATAGTTTTACGTTGTATAGGCGTGGGCACCTTATAACCACGTTTTGTTATGCCCTTGATCAGTTCAAAGCCAAGACCCATAGACTGAAAGCCACCGCTTTTTTTTGATTTGGGTTTGGTTTTAAGAATGTCATCATTGCCACCGCCAGCTGAAGAGCCTGTTTGACCCAACGAAGGAAATCCAGGTATTTCTTCTGTGTGTTGTTTTTTGCGCTAAAATTAAACACTTTTGTAAATTTGTGCAGCAATTATTATACGCTGTAAATACCATTTTATTGAATTTTTAAATTAACAATGCAACTTGAATTTCACACGTGCGCGAATGATGTTTTTGCCAGCCTACAGCTGTTCGAATACGACTGTCTGGCAACATTGAAATGGGCAGCACTGTTAAAAGTTTTGTACAAGCCAGCTTTGGTGCTGTTACAATAAGCGCAAATGTTTGTACTACTAACTTTAAATATTCAACATTAATAGAAAATTTTATTAGTTCTTGAAAATTATTATGCATCTACTTCACTTTCTTTTAACATTTAACAAATGCATGATTTACATAGTGTTTTCTTTATGTAATATTTAAACTTGAACATATTATGTTGTTTGTTTCACTCTCTTACTTATTTTTTACTTAGTTAAATTAATTAATTATATCGATGTTTTTTAATGAAAATTTGCTGTAAGCATTACATAGGCCAAAGTGTGAAAAAAGCTTATAAAAATGCCAACTTAAAACATAAAAATTGCTTATAAATTTCAAAAATTAATTATGTAACTTACACTCTATTTACACTCAGCTCTATTAACTAAACCTTTGCTAGTCATCCACATACTGCACGTCCTCATCCGTATCTTGAAATGGCAATAATTGCTCCAGCCTATGCATTCTTTGCATTAACTCTCCATTTTCATTTTGCACCGTATCGATGCGTCGACGCAGTTCATCATTATTTCTTCTGGACTCCTCATAATAACGCCTTAGTTCCTCGTTGTGTCGCCGCAGTTCATGCAACTGACGACAAATCTCTGACGTCGATAGTAATGGCATTACATTGGGCGACTTGGTGGAGCCTAATTCACATAGAGGACGATTTGAGCGCATTACTGTGCTTGTTGATATTTTATTGGCAGTTCCATTATTAGCTGTGGTGCCAGTTGCGGCGCCAGCTGCTGACAAAGGCCGTAGTTGTAGAGTTTGTACAGTACCCACCTGACCACGACTACTTGTCGTAGCAGGATTGGCTGCATTGAGTGGCTGCTGTTGTTCCTCAAGCACTTGGGGTTCTTGACTTCGCGGCAATGTCGGCAATTTCAACTGCAAGCAATCGAAAAATTTATAAAAGTAAGTATGCTGCTAATGTTAATAAAAAACTTATAAATAAAATAGGAAAAGCTTTGAAAAACAACGCCACCACAAACCTGCCGAGACTGCAGCTGCGCCATGTTGACGAGTTTGGTGCCATCGGCTAGTTGACGTACCACGCCAGAGCTGCATTAGGAGGAGTGGTGAAAAAGAGTAATAAGGCATTAATCTCGTTTGGTTACATAATAAAAATGCTGTCATGGCAGTGCATCTGCATTGTTTGCTCGATCTTTTTAAAGCTTACCTTGCCAGCGATGCGGGTATTTTTTGTATAGTTTTCGACTGTCCATCTTTTAAAAGCAGCTTCTTATAATCGTTAAGCGATATAATGCGTATGTTCTGTAAAAAAGAAAATATATTATTAACTGGTACCTTTTTGTGGCATGCACTTACTTTATTCTTTGTAATACCCTCCGGATTGCCAGTTTCCTTTTGTTTAATTACATTCATACGCATCTTTTGCGGTGACAAGCTGGAATTTGAGCTATTTGAAATGCTTCTTTGTGTCACTTTGCCAATGCTATTATTTTTGGCAGCAAAACCATTTGAAATTTGTTTTGTATTTGAATTGGATTTTGTTTCGTGCAGAAGCATGCGTCCACCCTCAGAGAGCACCAATTGACGACCATTTCGTAAGGCTGTGTTTAACATTTCCTTGGAAGCATCATCATCATTGTCCTGCATCATGTCTGCAATGCCATGAGTTTTTAGCATATTCAGGGCAGAATTACCCAGCATGTTGGCTTCTAAAATAAAGCACACTTATAGAAAAGTTGTGGAATTATGAATATTTTTATATCTTACGTCCACGCAAGGTTTCAAGCACGTCCATTTTATCATCCACCGACAAGTCATTATCATCAATCATGCGTGTTGATTCTGGTTCGTCCATAATTGAGTTGACTGCTTCACTGGTTTCTTTCTGTGAAGTTTTAAACATTTTAGTCACAATTGTCAGTTAAATATTTGTTTAAGTTTAGTAAGGATTTAATCAGAGTTGTGCGAATGAAGCGCATTTTCCTTCATTCGCTCATCTCTAGTTGCTACATTCCAAAATCATGTCAAGTGTTATGCTTTAGGGTTTTGTGCAATTTCGTACAGCAACAAAATAAATGATACTGGATGTACATACTTTGCTTTTATGTTTAAGCCGCTGTGGTATTTGCGTAGTGCAGTCACATGTATTTTATAAGGCGAAGAGCAAGATTTGGTATGGAAATTGAATATGTTTATATACTATATAAGCATAATTACATAGGCTTACGCGCTAAGCTTAGAGACAGCACCTGCTACAAGACTTACCTCCGTCTCTTCATTTAACTTGCGATTGGCTTGAGCCTGTCGCGCCGCTTCCAGCTCGGTCAAGATGTCCGCTTGTTCCGAGAGCACCGCTAAAGCAATGGGCGTGTTGCCAAATTTTGAGCATATAGTAACATCCGCATTATAACGTAATAGCAGGCGCACAATGGACTTGTGCTTCTTTTCCACGGCCCAGTGTAAGGCGGTCATGCGCAGCTGTACAAAAAATGCAAAAATAATTTGTATATTATTATTGCCTTGGTAATACATAGAATGGGTAACATGTAGTAGACTAAGTTGCTTAATAGTGTAAGGCACTGAGCCACAGCTCATGGTGGTAGTTATACATTAAAGTTGACAACTTTACGCAACGAAAGATCATTAAAGCAAAAATTGGTTTACATTGAGATGTTCTCTCTGCGCACGATTCAATTTCTACTTAAATCCATTGTATACTGGTTAATTACCATATCACGCAAGTTGACTGAACACTTAAGCGCCAGCAATAGCGCCACAATTTGCTCATTTCCATAATAACAAGCTAAATGCAAGGGCGTACGATCCACCTTGGTCTTGGCATCCATATTAATGCCACCTTGCAGCAAAATCTCACAGATTTCCACTTGATTGTTCATCGCTGCAAAGTGCAGTGCCGACATGCCCAGCTGCAAGCAAAAAATGGCATCATTATAGACGCATACTTTGAGTTTACTTTGAAAAAAAAACTCACCCAATCCGAGGTAAATGGAGCGCCATGTGCCAGCGACTTCTTAACGCCGGCAACATCACTATCCCGTGCATATTGCAGCAGTTGCTTACCCAAATCCACGACTGTAGTCGCACTATTGCCCTTATTCTGTAGCAGCTCATTCTCTGTGCGCTGCAAATGCCACAAATAAATGGTTTACTCTATAAGCAAATTAATAGTTTTTAGCTTACAATTTCATAGCGCAACAAGTTGGACAGCTGCCGATGCGGCTGGTGGTTATTATTGGAGGACGCATCTGTTGGGTAGACATTTCCATCGGCACGCAATGTGGCCACAACTTTGCTGAAAGCCGTGCCAGCGTTGCCGCCGCCGCCACCACCGACAACGCTGTGCATTTTTATATATATGCAACCAGTAATAGGCTTAAGACAAGCTTAAATAAATATAAATGATGGCGACATTTTAAAAAACTAAAATAAATGCTAAAATGTTTATGTTTTGTGAACCCGCACACACTTGTACAATGAATTAAACATGATCCATGGCTGCCAGTGTATGTGTGTGAGTGAGTACAACGACACGATCGTTTAAGGGGCAAGCAGTGTAGGTGTGAGCCAAACAACAATACAAACAGTGTTGACAAATTTGTGCAGTAAATAAAATGTAAGCAGTAAAATAATTTAAAATTAAGTTTAACAGCGTTTAAATTAATTATATTAATATTATATATGCTTTATATGTTTGCATTTGTGTATTGGTTTGTTTTTTGTTGATTAAGCACAGTAAATGCGGTCACACCAAAAGTGCAGCCCATCGCCGCACAGCATCAACAGCTGTTAGTGTCTGGCAGCACTGCATCAGTTTTATTAACAATTGTTGTTCTATAAACAATTTTAGCTTTTTTTAGTAGCTAAACGTTTGACAATACAGCCAAACATATTACTGCGCACGTCTGGCGAATTATTATACATTTCATAAGACACTAAATATGTTTTGCTTGTGCTAAATTCAATTACCCGCAATTGGTTGTCCACATCCGCTGCGCCAAAGCGGAAGTTGTTATTTTGTCAAATTTAAATTACTTTAGGCGCAAACACAAATAGCCGACATATGAAAAATAAAAACTAGGCATGTTACAGTAGTGCTTGTACGAAAAAAACCTTAGCGTAAACGTTTTTATGCGCTTAAAAATGCACAATATTAGCGCGCACAGTGGACAAGTGTATTTAGTATGACTTTGACCCGCAAAACAATATAGGAAAGAATGAGCAATGCCACAGCGTTGCCAGACTGACGTTATGGAGAGACTTTACTACAGTTGGCAGTGCTGTTACCCAATAGCGCGCATTATTATGCTAACGGCTAAAATTCAAAATGATCTAAATTAAGTAAAAACAACATTGTTTTATAGTTTTTGGATAAATACATGTATTTATTTATTTGGCATACAGGGCATATTATATGTTGTATATATTTGCTTGTGTCCATCTGTGTTTGTTTCATAAATTTACATAATATGTGTCATATTTAAGTATGTATTGCATTTCTGTTTGTTTGTTTTCAAAACGTGCACGCTTCGCTATATAGAGTAAATTGCTCTCACAATCAGTCATAACTATAAACGACATTAGGCGCCTTATTTTTTTTTTTTGTACGTTTTAAGACGTATATTTTAGTATCTCATAATTATTATCCTTCCAATCAAATATTAAACTTGACACTCAAACGCGCTATTTTATAGTTTTTATAGTTTCAAGTGTTTTTTTTTTTCTTCTGTCTGTTTTGTATACACATAAAATTAAATTTAGAATGGTAGCCCCTAATTAACACTTATACAAATCAACAAATTTGTAGTACTTAATCAATGTTCACCACAAAGTCTATTAAATAGTAAATTGCTTAAGTAATTTTCATGTTTACCATATAAACTAATGCAATTTAATGTTATTTTTAACTAATTTTTGGCCAACTGTTGGTTTAAATTTAAATTTTTTTAATAGTACTTAAGAGAAAATATTCAAGTACGTAATTAATGTTGTTTGATTTTTTTTAGAAAAAATTAAATTCGCTCAGTTGTTTGGTTACAATATATACTTTTTATATGTTAACATTAAATTGTAATTCATGTATTTTTTTAAGTTAAAAAGAGTTTTCTTCTTGACCAAATTGACAATAAAGCAATTGGAATTGTATGTAGATAATGCTTAAAAGCAACTTGCAGTTGACTTATGTGGTTTTGCTATATTCAAGAGCTATTTATTTTGTTTTTGGTAGTTAATGGTAGGTATACTAAATATTTTTTAACGCATAATTCAAAGTTTTGCTGTATCCTTGAGATACACGAAATGTTTACCAAACAAGCGTTTTAATTTTTAAAATCGTGCAAGTACCATAAAAGCTATAAAAATTTAATATTCAGAAACTAGAAAATATTGACTTTTTTTCCAATTTAAAGTTATCAAATTATTCACAAAAAAAATAGCACAAAGTTGGCAAGGCTGCGCCTTAATTTAAAAATAAAGAGCGTACGCAGCTTTAGCCCAAAAGTATGCTACTCTTTTTGTCATCGCACTGTGGGCCCAGATTTTCATATTTGGTCATTTCCATAATAATTTTTTTAGAGTGATGAAATTTTACACACGTGTTCCTAAAGGATTGAACTGTTTTTTTTGAGAAGATCAGATTTTTTTAAGATATAGAAGATAATCTACACCAAAATTGGAAAAAATTTAAAAAAAAAACAAAAAAAATGTTTAGCTTAATTAAAAAAAAACCGCTTAATTGGAATTGTACCATATTTCATACAGAGGTAGATATGAGCTTCACATACATATATTGAAAAATAGCCTATGCCCAAAATATTGAATGGCTTTGGAGTTATAGCCCCAAACAGTTTCAATTTTCCAAGACAATTACAAAAAGCCGACACCACCAATTCATCTGGCTTTTAAAAGTTATAATTTTTTTGGAATGCTCTTTTAATTTTCGGAAAAAAAATTTCAAAAATCCCCATTTCAATTTTTACGTTTTTTCGTCAAAATTGATAATTTTTACATATTTTGATTTGAGTATGCTACGAAATTTTGAAACAAATTTTTTTTACATTTTAGAAAAATTTTTGAAAAAAGGGTTTTTAAAGCATACTTTTAGGCAGCTAAGAAATTAAAAAAAAGGTAAAATTTCCTGCGGGTCAATTTTTAAAATTCAACTTTTAGCTACAAAATTCAATTTCCGAAAATCGGTAGGAATTACATTTTATTGTAAAACATGTGAAGAAATTTATAAAATTTTTTTTGATCAAATATCGAGTGGTAGTCGGAGGTACCCTTAAAACAAAGTAGCCAAATAATAAAAAAAAAACCAACAAAACCTTTATAACAACTCGAATATATTTAAAACCAAAAAGTTTTTAAGCTCAATTTTATTTTTTTCTGAAGTTATATTTATAAATTTTAAAGTGAATGAAGATTTCGTATCTACATGTAGTATCATGGTAAATGCTGGTTTTTTTTTTCTTTAAATTATCGCGAAAGCTCATAAAATACAAAATATCAACTTTGATTGCCAATAACCTTAAAACCACTATTTATAATTTAATATTTTTTTTCACAGGATACCTTAATATGTGTTAAATCATATTGAATTGTCATTTTGTCCAAATTTTGCCAAAATCGGTCTACGCGGGCCCATTGTGCATCGTTAAAAATCTTGCAAATAAAAAGTATGCTACTACTTTTTTAAATCAATACATTTTTGAAAATAACTTGCGATTTTAAAACTTTTAACGCTGTTGCTTTATTTATTTGGGAGATTTACTATTGTGACATATTTTAAGCTAAGTTTGGGAACAGTTTAAGGCTGTCTATGGTGTGTGCTGCTTTTAAGCCATTTCTACACTCTAAATAATTCCTTTTCAACTATAATCACATTAAAAAACTACTTTTCGTTACTTTTTTTTTCTAACTTTGGCTACATACAAATTGTAATTGCATAATGGAATGTTATATATGTATAAATATGTATTTTTTTGGTATACAAGCGTAACTACACTTGATATCTTACAATTTCTGCTGTCTTTGGTTTCGAATTACATGTTTCTTTAAGCTTCAATGACTTCCAACAACAACACTAACAAATGCCATACAAATCTTTTTTAAAAAAGCTTTCGCTTTAATGCATACCTAACAACGATGCTAGTTTTAATTAAAAACTTGTTGCATACAATTTTTGCATTCAACATTGCGTTCTTTATATGGAAAGTAAATATGTATAGAGCTATATAGGCAGTGGTGTAAGTTCTTATTATGTACCACCACTGACTTAAAAGCCATTTACAAAAGTAGCTTCTACTTGCATATAGAGTCATTACAAACATGTACATATGTTTTAAAAATTGGCTGCAAAGCCACTTAAACATGTGTATTAAGTATATATATAGTTTTGTGTATATATAAAGTAATTGTAGCTATACGTATCTCAAATTTGATTTCTGTGGGTTGTTTGCTATATAACTTGAGTGCTGTGCATAAATAAAAATGCGAAAAAAAAAAAATTATAATTATAAATTAATAAAAACAAACATATTTATTGTAAGTATATTAGATTAGCAACTTATGACAAGTTTAAAAATTTTTTTTAATAAAATTAACAGACTTGCCGCAAAATGTGTATTTGGCATTTAGAAACTTAAGCGAACTTTACATATTAAAAATTAAAAAAATTAAATGATTTAAAACACTTTTTGTGTAAAATAAAACGCAAGTAAAATAAATTAATTAATAGACTACACTCACCGTTTGCTAATAGTAAATGCATTTGTAATATTATTTCAACATTTGTATAAAGTATTTCATAGGTATATATTGTATACATATATATTTGTTATATTAAAACTTTAACTTTTACTATGTGCCTTGCATATATATTCGAGTTTACAATCTAGGCGGAGGAGGTTTCTGCCTGCTGCTGTGCCGCTGCAGCTTCAACCATTTCAATGGCTGCTACACGCGCCGCCGTCAACGTGACGTCCGCATCAAAGCCCGGCTTGTGCGTGGGCGACTGACTAGGCGTGCAGTTGCTGCTCTTGGGCTTACGAAACCAATTGCCCAGACGACGGCGTCCCAGCGAACCTGTTGAGCTGGTGGACAAAGTTTGCGCAGCGTCCACGCTGGCAATGCCATCGCGTGACTGCGATTTCTTGGGCATGGTATCGCAATAGCGATATGAGCCCTTGGCTGGCGATTCAGGCACGGAACTATCGCCACTGGCTGAGGTGCCACCGCCGCCGCCGACGCCGCCCAGCGCATGTTCACAATCCGGCAGCTCGTAGTCCGACTGATCCGAGTAGTCACCGGTGCGTTCCTCATAGTTATACTCAAAGCCCGTCATCTCGGATACATACAAGGCCTTGCCGCCAAATTGACGCTCCAAAGCCAAGGTGTTCAAAAAGCGATGCTTGCGATTTGCTGAACGGAAGCTAAAGTCGTACCATTTATCACGCGACTCACAATAGATACGCAGCGAGTTCTTAATGGTGTGTCCAAACATTTTGCCATCGCGCACATTGACCACACGGCAGCGATCCAAAAAGATGCGTCCTTTGTATATAAAATGACTGCGTTTGATTAGATCTCGCTTGCAATAGACCAGCTGGTTATCAAAGAGAAATAGCGTACAGCTACTGTTCCAAAGATTCTGCTTTTGGCGTGTAGCATCGATTTGTACAAAGAATCTGGTGCTGTGCAAATGCAGCGGCGGTCCCTTAAAGTTCTGGAAACTGGACTGATGTCTAGCAATGGTTTCGCTATGCCGTTTGCCCTCGTTAACTGCCTCCGTAATGCCACGCATGGCCTCCAGTGCTAGATTGACTGTTTGTTGTGTATCGGGTATGTCCAGTTGGCTAACGTCCAGCTGTTCGTAATAGGATGGTTCGAGTTTGCTATTAGCATTATCGTTAATGCTATCCACTGCATCATTGGCATTGTTCAGTGCTGTCTTTATGATCTCATTCAGATGTAGAGGATAGCGACAAATGCGCTGCACGGGCGCCAACAAATGCGCAGAGAGCGGTAATTCGGCCAGGTTCTCCGATTCGCGACAGCTGTAAGAAAATTAGTTTAATTAGTAAAGGCATAATTTTATATAGCAACTTGGTTTAAACTTACTTTTCCAATATGGTGCGTGCATCCTTAACGCGATCATAGGACTCCAGCTCAATAAGAGCACGTGGATAAGCATTGCAGTAAGTAGAGTAACACAGGAAGCCCTTATGCTATGCATAAAAAGAAACAAAACTTTAGTGCAGTTCCATCACAAAAAATTCCAATTGACTTACCATTTTGAGAAAAACCTTTGCAATTTGATTCTGTTCTATGCCCTTGCGCAAAGCATCTAGAAACTTGCGCTGGAATTTATAGATAGCAGCTATGTTGGAGAATATTAGTCGTATGCTGCTGGGTGAGAATATATCAATGCGTTTGCTCATGGCCGGCAAATAGCTAAAAGTGCAAAAGAAAAGTTTTAGAGCTATACACAGCAAAGCAAACTTTTTTTTTTATAAAACCTACCCATCACAAATGGCTGCCAGCAGCTTGACATAGTTCATTTCCGTTTCCAGCAGCTCACGCACAGCACTGCGTCGCAGCACATCGGCGCTATCCAGTTGAGCATTGAGACGCGTTGTGGGCAACAAGGGCGCTGGACTGTTATGAACTGGCGGCGATTCAATAACTATGGTGGTAATATTACTTTGGTCCACTGTCATGGTGGCATCGGCGTCGGCATCAGCATCACCATTGCTGTTGTTAAACTCAGCCACAGGCACGGGCACATCGCTAACATCCGGCGCTGCTGCATCCAAGGCCAGCGCTGCTTTGTGCGCATTAAAAAACACATCGCTTTCCGGACAATGTATAATACGCACAAACTCTTTGGGAAACCAGCCCAGTTCAGGATCCAAAATCTCTTCAACCAGACTGGCATCTTCCTTTTTAATGCGACCAAACCACCAGGGTCCGACCTCCTTACGCAAAATCTCAATTAGCGTGCCACGCTCCAGACCTAATTCTTGTGGACCCGCTGCTGTAAAATTGTATAGCACTTCCGCATAGATGGGATAGTAGCTGCTGGCTGTATGGAGAGAAGAAAAGAAAAGCAGAAGAGTTAGTTGTCTGTTGTCAGTTGTCTGGTCAGCCAATTGAAGTCAATTGAAGGCAAACAATCACTTCAGCTGTGCATTGAACTTGCAACTAACTTGCTTGCAACAATTTTTATACTGGAAGCTGCAATAAAATGCTGCAGTTTATGCAAAATAGTTGCATCTGCAGCCATTTCGTAAACACTACAAAGATTAGAAATGCTTATGGTCACACTTGGATACACTTTGTGCATTTCGTGCAGTCAAAATAAGTATGGTCATACTAATGATCGCATAAAATATTGTTTACTTGTATTGGCAGCACTTTTTACTCAAGTAAAAGTTGTGACATAATTGAAGACAGCAAGAATTTGGAATAGCTGCACTCCTTTGCCCCTTTAGATAACTTTTATCCCGTGGGTATTCCCCCTGTTACCAACTCCTATCAATAAGCCTCTGCCTAAATGGCCTGCACTTTTCGTTGCCCCTAGCAACCCACTCAACTCTAACCAACTTACCTTCTTCGTGTGATGCAACGCTATCACTGTCGCTGTCATCGAGCTCTGAACGTCCCATGCCGTAGGTCTCCAGGCCATTTGGCTGACTCAACGATCTGGTTGGCAGCGATTCGGGCGCCTCACGCTCTATGCTGCAGGCGCTGCCCAGCTCCAATTGCTGGTACATCCTAGATTTAGCGCTGCCCGGTGTGCCCATATTCATGGCCTGATCCACTATGCTGCTTGCCTTTGCCGAGTTCGTGCGCCGTATGGCACGTGCCTTGGCCTCAGCTGTATTGGGCGTGCTGCTTGCAGGCACACCGCGCGACTGCCCACCTGCCAGTGTACGCGCATACTGCTCATCTTGCTCCAGCTCTATTTGTATGCCCGAATCACCGGAATTGCATTTATCGCGTCGATTGAATTTGGTTTTACGCCGCTCCTTTGAAGAACGCCAAATAAGCGGTCCAAAGCGATATTTGCCTGAATTGGCATCTCCGCTATCGGCTGTCGCATCATTGCTAGCTGGTGTTATGGACACCGTTGGTGTGGTAGGTGATATGGACTTAGTTGTTGTGCTGGTTGTTGTCGTTGCTGTTGCTTCGCTAGTGCCAACTGTGCTGGCTGGCAAAGGAGTTATGTGCAATTGATTTTTGTTATTGAAGTTGGTCAATGTACGTTTAAATTTCTGCAAGACTCCCATTCCGCCAAGTGCGACACCCATGCCACTTGTTGTTGCATCTATGGTTAATGTTGTGGTGTTTGTTGCTGCCGCCGTTTGTTCATCCTGAGGCTTCGACGATGTGTTTTTGCCGTGATCTGTTAGCGTGGGGCTGGAAACCGCTCGCATTTGTTGGGACTGTAAGAAAAGAGCAAAAAGTGGGTTAAGTAAGCTTTAAACAATGCGCTTGCATAATAGAGAGAAAATGGCAATCTCTTGCTCTCTTTATGTGTCAGCTGTTATTGTTGCTCAAACCGCAAACTACAAGATAACATTATCATGTTTTCTTTTTTTGTTTTGTGTGTAATTTACAATAACAACAAACGTTATGAGTACAAGTTTGTATGAAAGTAATCGTGCAATACCGCAAGAATTTTTACTACCCAACTATTTATAGTATTTGTTTATATATTGTTCCTATTTGTCATAATTATTTGTTAATGCGAAATGTTTTTGATTTTATTTATTAGTTATGGTGAAACGTGAAATTTTTTGAAAATGAGTTTCATTATCTATTGATTTTCGATTTTGGACACATTTTTTTTTTTTTTGTATCTAATTTTTATCGAGTATTTTGTAGAAATGACATTTGAAACTTTGATATGCCTGGTTGTTGGAGCCAAGCGGAAGTTGAGGTGGTTTGCTTTTAAATGTCACGCGGCAAGCTTAAAGACGTTTCGTTATACTCTTTTAGGGGGCATAAATAAAAAAATATAATCTTGGCCGACCAGAAGTAAAATTAGGAGGCCATTTAATAACTAAAACGGAAATTTAATAACTAAACCTGGTATCGAAACATTTACAATACTTAAATTGTTTTTATATACTACTTAGTCCCAAATAACAATGTAAGTGAAATTTGGAGCTTTTTTCGAAATTTTTTCTGTATCGGCCACTAATAAAAAATTACGTCTTTAAGATTTGGTAAAACACGTAAAAATGTCTACAATGACAAATTTCACCTCAAATTTTCGAATTTGCACAAGAAGAAAGCGATCAAGCCATAGACATCTAAAGGCTTATCTTATGGTTCACCATTATTGAAAAATCAAAGTAAAAAAATTTAAAAAAAAAACCATGTTTTCTCAATGTTTTAGGGTCGCCAAATCCGAATCCGAGCTCCAAAAACCCTCAGCACGTCAGCCTTCAGCACCTTGATCAAATTGAAAGGTGAATTTTCTGATATTTTCAAAATCTTTATTTATTTATCTAAATCTATTTCATACTCTTCAAAGTAATCCCCTTGCACTGCAAAACACTTATGGCAACGAACTTTCGAGTTATCATAGCACTTGGCAAAGTCCTCCTTCGGAATGACTTTCAGAGCCATCTACAATTCAGCTTTTAATATCTCAATCGAGTCAAAACGGTGTCCCTGGAGCGGTTTTTTTAGTTTGCTGAATAGCCAGAAGTCACACTGAGCCAAATCAGGTGAATAAGCAGGTTGATATATAGACGATATTTGCTGAATTTTTGCCGAAATGCTCACGAAGAACTAGTGCCTTGTGAGATGGCGTATTATCGTAGCACCTCACAAAACGAAGCGTATCTCAAACATTAATGAATATATTGACGTGAAATTTCGAACAGTGCTACCAAGTTACAGATAGAAAAAAATCATCAAACGGAAAAACCCTGGAAGTTTAAATTAAAAGTTTCCTTTCCAACTTTCAATTTGATCACAGTAGTAAATTCAAAAGAACTCACAAAGAGTTATACCTAGAGCCATTTGCCCAATTTTGTTAGCGTATTCAGGTTCAGCGCGTCGAAAAACATAAGAAAACATATGACTTCTACCCAAATCACGACACTTTTTTTTTGTGTGGCTGTGTGTGTCCCACGCCTCCGTCTACAAAGCTAAAAGTCCATATCTTGTTCCGATTTGGCTATTTTTAAGTTTTTAAGAGTATATTTTTTTATAATATAATTTTTTTCATTACAATATCTCTATTTTTTCAATAAGTGAAGTATATTTATTGAACTTATTAATATTGAATAAAAAAAATAATGAATAATAAAAAGTTTAAAAAAGTAACGTCACGCTAAGGATTTCATATCAAAAAAAAAAGAAGAGAAATCTGGCTACAAAGCTCATTTCTTGATGCAATTTGGCAAATTTTTAAAAGCATACTTTTTTTTTATCAATTTTGAAAATTTTTTATATAATATTAACATTATTTTTTTAATAATGTTTATTAAATAAATTTTTTATGGAAACCACAATTGATATTTATCTTCAGTTAAATTGTTTGATGGTTATTTGAGTAACGTCACGCCATATACTAAGGTCAATAAAAATACGGATAAAAGCTGTTTGATTTAATAAATGGCAAAATAAACTATGATTCAAATCATACTAAAAAAAAATTTTATATTTTTTTTTTATTTTCAAACTTTTATATTTTTTGAAACATAATGCCAAGCCTATATTTGTTTATATCTTTTTATCGGTAAAGCCGATGGTTGTCATACTTTTGTTACTAAATGTAGTGATACTCAATTGCTAAAGAAGTAAAGATTTTAATTAAGCTTCTCTCTCTTTTCTTATCATACGCCGTAATGGAAATACGCACATACTAGATCTTTCTCATATTTCTAAGTTAGAATTTTTTTTTTTTTTTATAAACAAAAATAAGTTTTGATTCCGTACACATAAGTTAGAAATAAGTAGAACTTAATGCTATATTGCTTTATCCCATTGCAGCACTGCCAATATAAAATTTTTAAAAATTTGTTAAATATTCTCTCGACATATTTTTAATAAAAACATAAAAAAAACTTGAATATATAAATAATATAATATAAATAAAATTTTTTAGCAATTAGGCTTTCTACAAAATGAGTAATTGATTTTTTTTCGATGTAAAATATTTTTAAAGATTTGCATCAAAGAAGCAATATTATATTTTTATTAATTTCGAAAAACAAAAATATTTTTTATTTCTTTATTTTCTATTAATTTAAGAAGATCTAAAATGAAAAATTATATTTTTTATTAATTTAGAAAAAAATATTTAAAAATTTTATTTTTATTTAAGAAAATTAAAGAAAATTGTTATTTTTGAATATTTTTTTTATGCTACTATAATTTAAAGATCTTCCAAACAAATAGGTACTACATATAATTAGTAAGCAAAAAAATAAAGTACCTAGTAAAAAAATAATTGTTTTACTAAAAGTGTCAGTTTTCTTATTTATGTTTTACATTGATTTACACAATATAATTCTAAAGAAAAAACTAAGTAAATGACTTCATACTGACCTCATACATTCCTAAAGCTATATTATTCGAAAATTCTAAGTAAATGTTTTGCTAAGTTTAAGTGCATTGGCACAAGGCTGCACAAAACCAAGATCGTAAAATTTATATGAATTTTCTATTTTTTTTTGTGTAAAAGATAAAAAAAAAATGTGATATCATAAACGACACCTATATAGGTGTTCTCCAATAATGTACGTAAATAATGTAATATTTCGAATTTCGATTAGTTGGCTCGAATATGGACTAGTTAAAAAAAGTAAGTTTAAGAAAATCAAAGTTTTATCGCTTACGGTTTCGTTTTGTCGTCTAGCAGAAAAGACTATTAGACTCACATAAAAATTGAGGCACAAAAAATTAAGCAGCTTATAGGCCGTTTTGTTGTAACTTCGATTTGGGGGGCTTTTTAATAGTCACATACACTCTGTATGTAGCACCATAAAACTGTCGTCCACTATCGTTATCAGTCTTTTTTTTAACTTTCCGCAAGTGTATAAAAACTTTGTTGCAAAGAAAAACGAATTCTTTTTACGATTTGCTTATCAGCGTATTGTGCAAAAAATAAATTTGGAACACCAAACACTTTGGACACATTTTTGACCGATTAATAAAGATTGCGCGCTTTTAAGCTGACTAAGCCCAGAAAACCCCGAAGTTCTTGAGTATAGAAATCTTTGTGCTTTACGTTCTACCTGTAGAAGTCGCGCCTTCCAATTGTAGCGTCGCTCGCTGGGCATATCATCCATTGGCATATAGCCAAACTCGATGCGACCTTTGGCGAGTAGAGCGGCATTTTCGGGTGCACCTTCATCAAAGTTCCAGAATTTGACGAGCCCATAGGTGTCCATAAGTGTGGGTATAATCAGTTTCTTCATAGTACTACTCTCGTTTGCAATTTCTATTTAGCATTTACTAACTGCTAAATGGAATTGCCATGAAAATGAGCCGCTGGCAGGTGTCAACTGGCGGAGCGATAAATAATAACTGATTGCAGGGCACTGAGAATTTCAAATATGACGCGGCGTCGGTGGCGGCAGCGACGTCAGCAGCAAGTTAAGTGCGCAAGTATTTGTATCTGTGTGTGTGTGCGTGCTCTATTGTTGTTGTATTGATAAACATAATGGGGGCGTCCGTCCCCATTGTATTGGGACTCTATTGGTTATTGTCTGGACTGATTGGTTGCAGTCTGTGCTGAAGTGAAGTGTCACTAGCCTTGATTAGATTAAGCGCAGAGATTGCAGCTGTACACTGAGAAAAACGAATCTAGTATAACCTTTGTACCTATACATGTACAGGGTATAAAAAGTCAAGCCACCTGATATTCAAAATGCAGTCGAAGCAAAGTCATTTAGAAGCAAGGAGACAAAATTATTTTTTTGAGTGTGGGATCTCTATAACACCAAAGGAACATTATGATGTATTAATAGGGGCATAAAACATGGGTGGAAAAATATGACAAACTTTTTACCTGCATACCTGGGAACTTGAGACTTATACAAAAAGAAGATTAATTTTAAACCCCTTTACCTAGAAGAAGGTGTCGGGCAGTCACGTCTGTAGAATTCTCAAATTCTTAAAAATTAAGGAAAGGCTTTTCGCGAGTTAGCGTGCGATGGATATTTCGGAGTCGGGCAGGCATGACTATAGATTCTCAAATTCTTAGAAATTACGAAAAGGCTCTTCGGGAGGTACCGTTCGAAGCCCCCAATTTTTATTTATTCAAAGGGTACAACCAAATTAATTTTTTGAAAAAAATACAGCCTTGGAAAATAGCTAAGAACTAGTTCGCGTCTCTAGCTCGATGGGTGAACTTTTTTACGCTATGCACCAAATTAAATCAGAGATAGGAGTTTAAAATAACAAAGTTGATGCAGAAGTCAAAATATCACCGTTGACCAAATGGTCATGGATGCTCGGAGGAGTATGCTTGAGAACACAGACCATTCGAGAAGAGAGCAAAACTTAAAGGCTAATTGTATCTACAAAAATTGTAAGACTAATTTAAAGAGCAAACTAGAGTACGGAAAAGAAAGACACACGAGGACAATTCAGAGGGCCAAAGTAAAGCGGAATAGTAACAACACCGTCAGCCAATCGCCATAATAGAAGTCTAGACCCGCGAGAAAAAGTGCGTCCACAATTGTGGAGGGCCTAGGAACATGTACCATACATGTCAAGGCCTCGGATAGTCTGGTTCGTGTATAGCGTGTTTGGAAATTTCCTAAATCTGTACTAAAGATTTTAACAGATCGCGCAGCTGTTAAGTTATCAGCTGTTAAACACTGCTGTTAATAAACAAAAGCACGTATTTCTGAAATGTCAATTTTTTGCATGCAATTTTAAATTGCAAAAAAAGAATAATTCAGCAACACAAGTGAAATTTGTAAGATGCAGTTCAATGAGAGAGGTTAGTGATATATGTTTGTGAATGTGAATTGCAATTGTGTGTAATTTCTAACCATTCAACAAGAAAAAATTTGGAACAAAAATTAGTTATTAAATAGAGCTACAAAATGAACCCAGCTCTTTCCACCAATAAAGTTTGTTGTTTGTGTTAGAATGTTCAATCATTTTTCAAATGCATGTCAGGTTAAAGCGCGCTTTTGCGCTCTTTTGCGCAAATTTCATTTTGTATGTCAACAACTAAGGTTCGAAAATGCGAAGTTGTTTGCCACGTGGAAATCAATGACGACGAAGAACGCAAAAGAGGATGCCAATTTTAATTGCTTTAAAGCGGCAATAACTGGCAACTGTTTTGAAGACGAAACGAGAATATTAGATTTCAAAACTAAATTAAACTTAATTATTGTAGCTGTCTGTAGCTGTGTCTTTTTGTACTCGTTGTGTATATTTTTTTTTCAGTGTAACTGCATTTGCGTACAGTCTCTGGGTCATGTCATTGTATGTTGACATTATGTCTGGCTAGAATTGGATTCATCAGTGTCATCAGCAGCAGACACATTGTCACCACTACCTAGCTATCATTCTATTATCAGGCTATGTCAAGTTGCAGCTTTGTGCTCCTTTATCCTGGCTTGATTAGTTTCTATCAATAGACAATGTCAAGAGAGGATTTTAAAGCAGCATCTAAACAAGTTGTTAGCAACTTAATTATGTTCGCTTAAAAACAATTGAACTAGTTCGTCTAGTTCCTACTACGTCTCTCCCAACGCATATTATAGAAATTCAATTAATTTACGTCACTTGTGTGCTTTTGTGATAAGCAAGTTTCCATGCGTGATTAATGCTTAACCGCAGCCGCTTAAGGTCTCAAACGCAGGCCAAATACCATTAATCATGGTACCAAAGACCAGACCAACGTCTACGGTTCCAACATCCCCATGCATAGTCGTCATAAAAACTATTTCGAAATGTTTAAAAAACACCGAAAAAAAACATCTTTGTTGTAGCTTTCCAATAGCTTCACTTGCACTTTCTTTGGGACACAGAGTTTGGGGGCAATGAGAAATGTTATGGCTCCAAAGAGGCAGCTGCCATAAACTATATGTGTGCATGTGTTTGGTTATCGGTTTTCGTGTTCCTCTGGATGTTGTACTAGGTATGTGGCCTAAAAACAAAGTTGTAAATGAATTTTAATGACATTTTATGTGTTCGTACCACGGTGACAACGACAACGCCATAACGTTCCAGAGCATGAAGACGTCGGCAACGTTTCAACTATCACATTATAGGGAAATTGTTATAAAGTTTTAATTACAATTAGTTGTGCGCGTGTGTGTTTGGAATGCCACAAAAGTTTGCCTGTCGCATGTATAAATAGCCTAGATCTGTAACTTAGATGAAGGCTTATCATGGTAGAGGAGTTGCTCCAATTTTAACTTGGCTTTAATTTACAACTCAATTTAATGCGTGCTTGAGCAGAACTAAAGTGTTCTACAAATTAATTTTTTGATAAATCTCAGCGCCAAACTAAATAGATTGGAATTACTTGCCAGATTAGTTAGATTGGTTTAGACAAAGTACTTTGCTAAGACAAATTGAACAAGCCCTACAGAAGTTCTCCTATTTGGACAGGAAAGACATCTTAAAAGAAGATTTTGGTTTATTGTTTGGTTTGAACTGCGGCAACAAACAAGACAGTTTAATTATTTCTCAACAGGTGGCAATCGGGACCTCCCAGGTGAAGAGTGATATTCACAATGCATTCAAGCAATACTGGCCCGCAGATCAAATATTAAAAACGTATTATAATATGTGTCTCTCTAGATATTAAAATTAAATATTTCTGGGTTTGACTGTTAAATTAATTATGTAAACCCAAACCTTTAAGATCTCAAAAGAACAATGCAAGATGATCTTTAGGAACACAAGATAAGCAAAGGAAAGACAAAATGGAAAACGTTTCAAGATGAAAGGAACATTTTTTTTGTAAAGGCCGATACGCAGCAGTAAAAAAAGCGACGGTACAAGAACAAAAACATACGGTAGGTGTTCAAGCAAACAAAACAGTGTGACCCTATGAATTTGTTGGAAAAATATTAGTGATAAAGCTCAGTTGACAATAGGTTTAAAAAAAATGTACTTCACAAAAACATAGAGCGATTAAAAAATCTATGATCTAATTGGTCAGAGATTAGGATTAACAATAACAAAGTTGAAAAAAGCAAGTGAAAATATTAATTAAAAATTACATTAGGAGAAAGCCAAAAGAGCACCGTTGAGCAAATTGGTGACTCACAATTCAGAATTGGCCAAGGATGCTCAAAGAGGCAAGTCTATTCTAAGAGAGGAACTGATTGGGTCTTTATACTCAATCGAAAGTTGTGGAAATTATAAAGGTTGATTTAGTTAGAGCAGGAGAAGGTATCATGCAAAGCGAAATTGAATCTAATTATTTTAATCAAACGAAAATGAAATCGATATGAAGTAATCGAAAGGTTCATTGCTGTGCTAACAAGAGTAAGGAAAATATCTACAGCAAACATGTAAAATAATAAACGAATAAAATTTGTTAGTTTTCATTTTTCGTTTGCCGGAGCACGGCTGAATAATTTAAATATAATAATAGACGTTTATTGATCATCATTCTGTGTCGACCATTCGGAATGTTAAAGCTGATCAGTTCCAATGTTTCTTCCAAATAGCTTGAACAATATTCCTAGAAGAATATAACCTATCGTGCAACTGAATAGATCAATGTGCATTACACGGTTATTAAATGAGAGTTGTTGGATCGATTTCATCTTGGTGTAGCAAATAACAAATTGATTGATCCAAAAAGATAACGGTAATTCGGACTAAGGTGATCACACCTCTAGCAAAGAATTAAGCTATATACATTCGTAGACTACTCTTCGCGCTAATCTGTGAAATAGCAATATACGGCCGTACTCCTGAAAACGAATCCGAACGTTTTATTCGGATTCCGAACTTGAGGAAAGTTCCAACAGTGATTGTGCCAACATTTCTTTTTGAGTAGTCCCAAAAGTATCTACAAAATATGGCTGGCGTTAAAGTCGGTTATGGCTTTGCCAGTAAGGCGATCCGTATAATGTTCTCTAAAATACTATACTGCGAAAATCTTCCACACTTATTATAGTGTTATTTGGCTTGGCTACACCTATATCGGTTCCACATCTAAAGTTTGATCTAGCTCTTGTAATCTCCAAAGTGTAGACTTTTATACTGACAGAACAAATGGTAGGTTTCTAACTACATTGAAGTTAGCTTTGGAAGCTCAACGGCAACTTCTTCTCCATGTCAAAAACATTTGCACTTACTTGTTCTGCCTACAGCTATAAGGAGTGCAAATCCAAAGTTTGGTTATTCTTATGAATACTTACAGACAAACGGTTGGTTTCTGACGATTTGGGAGATAACAATGGAAGTTCTTCGGCGTCTTCTTTTCTAGATCTAAAAGATTTTTTTTCCCCTCAACATTATTTTAAATTTCCCACAAATTTATTAAGCGTACTCGAACCGAAACATAATCTCAATAATATTTTTATTTCTTAAGTATCGCTCTTCGGCAACAACCTCTAATAATTGTGGTAAACGAGAAACTGAATTGAATAAAATTACTTTCGTGTAGCTACAAATTCTGACGCACATTTAAAAATACAAAACCCCTCAAAATGTCAACTACAAATCCATTGAGTAAGTCCGGGTCTTAAAGATGCATCTGTTTTTTATCTTTTGTTGGCATCAACTAAACCAACTCACACATGTACAATCTAAAACAAATACTTGGGAAAACATTTACCTCCTGTAGGTTAACTACATAGAGCATACCAAAACGAAAGAAATAATCATTTAGGATTTAATTTATGAGCGCATTGCACTTGGAATTCGTAGAAATAAACAAAGAGAAAAGCCGGAAAAACCAAAGCAGTAGAGGAAAACTCCACAAAGCGGAAATGCTGCCTTATTTCACTTCTTAGCTTGAGGATTTCAAAGCAAGCTAGCAAAACATTTGCATATCGTCGTCTACGCATTAAGGACATAAACAGGATCTATGCACTTCAACACATGTTCAAGTGGAAGCAACCGGAAAAACAAACACAAGACGGCAAAGCAAAACACATGTTTGTCAATCAATTTGAAAGGAGCAGCCAGCTCTAATCAGCTGCACTTAATGAGTTGCCAAAAACTAATACTAAGCACACCATGGACAAGAGCTGACCCACCCAGCAATCAAGCATTTTGGCGGCTGGCTAATAGCCATAGACCAGTTAACATGCAGCTGCTGCTGCCGTGTAGGCAAAGGGTGGAGAGCTCCCTATGGGCAGGGCGTTGCACAAAAGCCACAAAATTGCAATGACTTGGTTATAGCCATGGTATGTAGTATGGCCAACCAGCTGCAGCCTAGTAGCTGTCACTCTTTTTGCCTTTTTTTTATGATTATTATTGGGCTGCTCATATTTCAGGTTCATTCACAGCACCAAACTATAGCCAGCTGATAGCTTTTAGGGGCTTCACTGTCTCAGTACTACCAAGTCATGCATGACTCTCTTCGTCGGCATGTGGTTGGTTGTTGGTTTGGCATCAAACGACCATCCAACCAGCCAGCCAGTCAGCCAGCTTGTAATGCATTTTCATTCATTACCAGACTCTTATGTGACTTTCATGGATGTCATGGATGCCAGCAGCAAAAGGGCTTTAGCCCGGCCACGTTAAAGGTATTTTGCGGTTATTGACATTGATATTAATTTATTATATTATATAAATACTTAGTATTATTATATATTGATTGAATTAGTGTTAGAGTGAGCAGCAATCATTTAAAGGCACTTTTCTAGCTCTCAGTCGAATGAACTCTACGGAATTTGGGCTCATAAAACAGCGCGTATAGTTGGTTGGAGCTCAAAACTCTCGAGTGCACTTAAAAGCTTTGTCAGCTACATAAATTTGGTTAATGACCTGCTGGTTTCTTCTTAAATCTACAGCTTAATTCTTTTTTTAAGAGCTCTCCGTGTGTGCAACTTGCATATTTCTTAAATATCTACTTGAGTCATAAAATTACATCTAATCCAAAGTATTTTCAGCTTCACGTACTATAAAAATCTGCCAAAAGCTGACAGTAAAAATACCCTACAGCACAATAAAGTTAAGTTAGAAAGAACCTTAGTCCAAAAATTGTTTTCGTTCCTTTGACTCGTTTACTACGCACGAAAAGCCAAAAAGATTTCTGGTATTTTTTCAGTATTTTTTATCGTCTGCATACTAAATAAATAGTTTGGTAGCAAAAAAAAAGGAAGACACCTTTAGATCGCTTTACGATTTCAATGGTTTCATGTACTTTAACAGATTATTTAGTTTGAAGAAGATTTTAAAATCATTTATTTAATACCAATTCTAATATGGGGTAACTCAATCTATATTTCTGGCACAAGCCGAAAAAAACAACATTTCTAGGTTCGATATATGTGAAAATATCTATACGATGTGGCCATCGATAGTGTACTTGCTTTGTAACCCGATGTCCGGTGGTTTGATTCCCCTAAGAGGCATTGGTGCGACTGACAAAATAGTCAAGTCAGGGCATTATATATATATCTATACGACTATATACTAGCTCCTATATTGTACTGTCTAAACAATATTCCGGAAACACTGAAAAAAAAATTGATCTGCACCTTGCTTTGTAGGACAGGTCACTATGTACCTTATTTTTCTTTAAGTTATACCCATGATCAGGGCCGTAGATAGAGAATCCGGGCCCGGGGGAAAATGTATCGGCCCCTCTATTACACCTTTAGCTTAAATCACGACAGTACGACAGTAATTACACCGGGCCTGGGGAATCCCCCCTTTCCCACCCCACTCTCGACAGGCCAGCCCATGATGGACTGTGAACTTAGCGCTAGATTTCCTAAATATCGCGCCTTATGTGGTATCCTTTATTATATATTAGTCCCGGTCAAAGTACCTTTTAGGGTCTCTAGCAGAGTTCTCAGTTTCTATATTCCTTTTGCAATCGATCTCTACGAAATACAATGTTTCATCCAAGCTTTGGATTACATTATGAATTCAGCACTTGAACCATGTTCATGTTATGTCTAGGTAAAGCATTCGTTTTAGAAATAACCACATTTTATAAAGAAAATACCATTCAACCCAGCCATTTCTAAAGCTTTGGCAATGGATGGACAAATAAGTAGAACAGGAGGAGTGTGAAATCAATTCACAGCCGGACCGCATTAGATCCTTAATGGCCTAAATAGACCGAGCATTGCTGTTTTGGTACCGTGATATCTTAACCTAATTTAAGCAAAGTATTTCAAATTACTGGTTGTACAACTTTGTTGCTTATAAACAATTACACTAGTTTACAAATTTTTGTGTCATCGAGTGAACCTTGAAAATAAATAATTTTTTAGGGTAATTTTGGAGGTGTTTCTCACGAAAATGACATTTTCATTTTTCATTTTTTTTTTTTCATAAGAACAGTTTTCGAGATTTTTTCGAAAAACATGTTTTTGTGTACTGTTGTCAGTTATTCGTGAATATCTCGTGTACAAAATGACTTAAAATACCATTGGATCGAAAGGTATTGATGTGACCTTTACGGTGATATACGACATGTGTAGATTGAGTCAAAATTATTGATGTTACTAGCAACCAAATTCGAAAAAAATTACATTTTCGAACATTTTTCAAAATTACAAATTTTTAGTTTGCTTTTAATGAATTTTTTAAATTTTTTTTTACGCTTTGAGTTAAAAGAGAACTCTTTTACGAAGATCTTCAAAATCGGGTAAGAACTGTAAATGCTACGGAACCCTAAAAAACTCTTTTACACGGAGGTTTATTTTTCGTATAAGCTAGTGTTATCGAGCCGGTTGTACAATCGATTGCATCGTATGTAGGTTTGTTGTACACCATTTTGTAGTTTTGTATGACGTTTTAAATTTTCGTAAGACATCCAAATTGTACAACTAGTCGCATCATGTATTCCTTGGGTTAGGAATATAAAAACACCATATCAGTTCAAGTTTTTTATTAAGGGGTTTATTATAATCAAAAATTGTCTGTCAATCAGAATTCAAAGATACTTTTTAGCCAGCGCTAAAATGGTTTGATATATCAGATTGTAGAACTTTCTCAGAAAATTAAAAAAAATAGTTAAAGGTAATTGCTGGTCTTGGTTTCAATATCATTATTAAAGACAAAAGGGTCCTGGTATCCAAACACACCAAAGCATCAGATTTTTTTTACCCATTACAGAAATTATACTGAGACTGAAATTTGTAATCCTCCCAAAATTTGTAATGAATCCGCGCCTCTTTTTCAGACAATACGTTTCACCACAAAAGCATCTAAAACTTTCCTAAGATAGAATCTAGTTTCGTTGCAAAACTTACAACAAAACTAATATACTCTCTACAGGGTAGCACACATTTTTAAAGAGTTCAAGTTGAATGGTGTTTATGGCTTGCCGGCATGACATTGAGCTTCATCAGCTGCTGCATTTGCTATAAAAGTAGCATAGATTTGATGACTTGGCTTTTAGTTTACACATATTTAACTTAAGTGCATATGGAAAAATCACTATAAAACTTTCCCAGCGCGGATACGGGCTAATGAACTGAGCTTTATTTATGTCCCTCGTCTAATATAAGGAAACTGATACAGTCAGTACTAGTTCAACACGAGACAATAGTTGACAAAAATGTGTCCAAGTGGCATGCCCTTGGCCTTAGGCACTCAAAACATTCGTGTAATGCAACAAAATGTTTTTTGAAGCCTGCTGTTGGCTATTAATATATGATATGCACAGGGCCGGATTAGAACATGTGAAGATGGGCCAAGGGCCGCTGGAAATGTAGGGCGCCCTATTTTGTGTATTCACATATTTCATTTAAATTGCATGCAACTATCCACCAACTCCATTGGTCTAATCATCGTAAGGATTATAAATTTTAAATTAAAAATCATGAAATAACTACTTTTTATTTTTTTTTATTAAATTGGAAAAATTACCTAAATACCTAAAATTGACCTAATAAATTGTTAATTTTTATTTAACAAATTTAAAGTTAAAGTTATTTCGCAATTTTTATGTTTGAAATTGAAAATAATAATTGCATTTAACTATTACGTTTGAAACTTTAAAGTGATGTATATCTTTTAAAATAAGCTGCGTATAAAAATAGTAAGACATTAATAGGATCTGCACTTCAATGCGTTTCCATCGATACTTTGTATATTCTTGAACAATTAATATAAAAGACGCATTTCATTGGTATGCACAATTAAGTTACACTTGAATACCTTTCCATTAATACTTAATATATCTTTAAAGGAATAATATTAAAGATACCATAAAAAAAATGGATTTCAAACATCTTTTAAACCAAGACGCCTATTAGAATAGTAGCACATTCTCTTGTTTTAAAAGATGTTTGAAATCCCTTTTTTTTGTGGTATCTTTAATATGATATTTCCATAGATAGCTTTAAGGATCCCAAAAAGTAAAAATCGATTTTAAATGTCTAAATGTGAACCAAGATGCGTATTACAACGGTCAAGGGGTAACACATGTGTAGAATCTTCAGAAAATCTTTTTCTCGAAACTACTTGTTTTCAAATGGCTTCACGAATAACTGAAGAAATTTTGAGACAATCTTTAAAATATCATTTTCTAGTGAACCACGTAGGATTTTGTCAAAATAGAAAAAACTTTTTATTTGACAACTCATTTTTCATGATTTTTTTATACGAAAAAACAATTTTTTTTTTTTCAAACTTTGCCAAAAAGCTGCTGCCGTGGAGGCCTATCCTTAAATTAGTTATGTACATGTAACTCTCTAAAGGCGCCATTTTGTTTTTTATTACTTTGGAAAACTAATTTTTGTAGCTCAAAATATGTATAATAATATTTGGATTTGAATATAAAATAAAGTTTCTTAGAAACAAAATATCTAAAAATTACCTTAAAAAACCGTGGAGCATGGTGTTACCCCTTAACTGCTCAACATTTTTAAAGCCTTCTTCAGTTGGTTTTTTGAATTTTTTCCCCAATCTTGTATATCAAAGTCCTATCATTGTACATTTGTTTTTAATCACAATATTATTATTATCTACTTAGTGTAGAAAAGGTTTTAGAATCTGAAATCTGAAATTTGTATATTAGAAATCATCTTAACTATAAATATTATGAATTAAAACCGTGAAAAAAATTGAATTTAAAGCCTTTTCATTGATGCTAGATAAGGACCGATATTAAGGATTCCATCGATACCTAATTTTTTTATAAATGCGAAATAACGTTTTTTTCAATGTATTGACCTAAAAACGTTTTTTTTTTTGTAACTCTTTTTTGTGATCTCTGCTTTACATATAATACCTATTTCTGAAGAAATACTTTCAAATGCTAACGATAAAACTGTCACAAACTTTAAATAAGCTTGTACCAATAAAACGTTTATTTCCGCAAATTTTCAACTGCCAAAAATTGTAGTTATATCATCAAAATCGAGTTCAAAGATTATATGTGTACCTCCCAAGAAGAATCAGATTTTCCTTTACGCTTTTACAAATTCAGTTTACCATTAGTTTAAGTGGTTCATATTGAACCTTTCTCAAACTATTTTGCTACTCCTGCGGGCGTTGCTGCGCTGTGGCCCCTTCGGCGCCTGCTTCAATCCGGCCCTGGCTATATGTTACTATAAATAGTTTATAAAGAGACCCTTCTACACACGTGTCACTCACTCCAATAACTAAACATGTGACAAAAGTAAACTAAACATTTGTATACAAATCACAGCTGTTGCTTTCACACACTTGAAATAAATCAACTTCTACTGTTCAGGGTTGTAATATTTTGGTGTTGTCAATTTTTTTTTGTAATGCGATACTTTTCAACCCTGAAAAGCATTTGTGACAAGGAAGCCAACTGTCGGATGCAATCAAAATTGTCATTTGTGTGCGGCCTATAAAGCTATTATGAAGTTTTAACGCCTGGACCAGGAATTTTGGTCCAAGTCTCGTTTTCTAAGCTAGCGCTAAGCTTTCTTATCGAAAAACCATCAAGAAATTTGAATGGCGCCAGCCGTAATAAATACCACTATATCATGCCCTGCTTCGGCCCACTTATCAGTAGTTGTTTTTTTTTTTTTTTTGTTCCAACTTATGTATGGCATGATAAGCATAAATGCTACCAAGTGGACTGACTGCCTTCCCATATGATATGCTTGGCCTTCTGGGTAGCATTAAGGTTGAGCTTTTTTGGGTCAGCCTTTCAAGTGGTTCGCCTTTAACTCTATACATAAAAATAATTCGATGGCTAATTATGGAACCACTTTCTACTTTAACGTACCGTGCCGAGCCGGCTGTGCACTTGAGCTTTCCTCTGTTTTCTTTAAAAGTCTGTGAAAATATTTAGCTCATGAATAAATTAAAAACGTATTAGCTTATAATTGCATTTAGACAAAGAATATTATTTTATTTTTCATTGTTGTTAGAAATGCTAAAGATTCATGCCAAATGAAATGAAAAGTATTTTGGTTTTGTAAGAATTTACACAAAAATTCCATTTATTATTTGGAAATGCATTTTTGCACAAAGGAATTGGCAGACAATGCAAAAAGCTCAGCAAGGCAAAAAAGAGCAACAATGAACTAAAGGATTGGAATTTCTTGGTTATAAACAATTCAAATATTTAGAGAGGTTTAAGGTATAATTGAAAATATTAATTCGGTTTTTTGCAAATGTAAAATGCATTTATGAAAATCTTAATGCCTTTGCAATACAAATAAAATATTTTTGAGTAGCGTGAATTCAAGAAAATTAACTAAAGAATTTATGAAATTTTTGGAAATTTTCAGAAATTGAATAAGAATTATTTATAATGTACAAGTTTAGATTTAGCAAAAATGAGCCACTTTAAAAATTGACCTCGATTGATTTTCATGAATTTTACATAAGTGTTAAATGTACTAAACAATTGGGGTATTCACGCTTGCTGTTTAGTTGAGGACTTTTGCAAGAACCAAATGTACAGTGCTGAGCTTTAACTTCCAACCCAACTTTTCCTCAACCCAGACACTAGTCTAGTGTATAGCTATTGAGTTGAGAAGAAAGTGTTGCAAAATATGTTATTTGCGGAATTTTCAGCAAATCAAATATTTTGTATTTTTTAGCCATTTTGTTACATAAAAAGCGGCCAAAAAAGTAAACAGTGAGTTTAATGAACTGGATCTAAACTCATTAAATATACGCTTAACATATTATATACTAAATTAAGTCGATACCAAAACGGCATAGGGTGCTAAAGCGTCAAATTTAAAATAATCTAACAAAAGGGACGTTCACGCTGAGGCCAGTTGAGTTATGCGCAACTTTGCAACTGCCCAAATTTAATTCTTAGACACTCAAGAAAAGTAACTAGGCGACATCATATTCTAGACCTTCCCGATAGAAAAAGGTGTAAATTACGAATAAATTTAATAAACACATAAAATAAGTTTTAATATTGGTTCAGTGTATAAACTCAGCCGATCCTGATATAAACTTATCTTATGATAAATCATTCGGGTATTATCAAGGCATTGCTTGTAAATTTAATAAACCTAAAAAAACTAAATTTTTTTTAAGCTCTAGAATTTTTTTTGTAAAAACTTTTTGTAGGGTAAAGTGGGGCAAATCCGACAGTATTTAAATAAATAAATTCAGTTCAACACACTATTTTGATTTATAATCGAAAAACCATTGAATTAAGATTATATCTGTGCTAAATCAGCCAAAAAAAATAGGCGGTCGGGTTTACCCCACCATTTTTGAAAATGACAAAAATTTACTTTTTTAAATGGTCATATCTATGAAATCTGTAGTTCTAGAAAGTTGCGGCATAGCGTTAGCTTTAATTTGGCATATCGTACGAGTTGCTCCGATGTCAATTCAATTTTATGCGCATAATCTTAGGCATTACGAAATACACGCGAAAATTTAATGTTCTTAAAATAAAGAGTTCAGGCTTTATTAAATACCTTTTCTACTTAGTTATTAAATTTTAATGAATATATATAATGACATTGGAGTTATAAGAGGCGGGGAAAATATTTACAAAAAACCCATGAAAACATCATAACGAAAACCAATTACTAGGTCGGATTTGACCCACCTTACACTATAAAGGTATTTTTTTTTTTAATTTTAAAGTGTAAAGTGAACTCTGTTCGCTTCAAAGGTGAAATTTGGCAGGGATCAGCATATATATCGATAAATCGATGTTTTTCCAACACTGCCAACTATGTCTTATGGTACCCATGTTCACAGATTATTAAGTCCATCATAGTTAAAAGTTTAGTCCAAATATACCCAAAAATCTGCCACTGAGTTGATATTTGCTGTAGCTCTCAGCGATAAACTTGCTTATTTGTTTTTAAAAACGAATTCTATCAAATATTCGGTTTCAGTTCTGTTGGTACTTTAGAAAATCATCAATATCAATATCATTCGTTTGGCCATGGTATCCGTCTATCTTTCAAGCTTCCACTTAGGCTCTAGTATATGCATCTACAAATATATACCTAACTCTATCTTGTTACTTACCAATCCCAAAGTCTGTCCATTCCTTATGCCAATTATGCTGACGCCATCGTTGCTGCTTCTGGGCAAACTGCAAATACAAAAGAAAATTCATTGTAAGTAAAATAGGCAACAAATCTCTTAATGAGTTAAGCAATTCCCGCGAAATATTTGCACAGTAGCCGGACTAAGGGTCTCTCTAAGGTTGTGCAAACTTTTAGCGCCGCCTCTTGCGATAAGCCCAGACAATGGAATGACAACAAATTAGGCAACCAAGTTTTCCAGTCAAGCAGGTAAACTGACCTCGTCAATAGGCTGCGTTTTATGGAGGTGCATAAAACGGGTTTGGGATACGTATGTTACCGGAGGAAGTGTAGAAACGGAAACATAAAACAAATATTGGTTTATTTATTTTAGTTGTGCCTTATTGCTTTATTATATGCCATAAAAATGTCGGAAAACGCGAAAAATGCGAAAGAAAAGCGTGTGAAAATGCGAACGCAAACGAAAGTGTTGAACGTTGTAAGCTAAAAGCAGCAGGTAGTGGAAATGGCAGACTAAATTTAAAAGCTGGTCACACTGCGCTACAAACATAGTAGAAATTGTTGCTTACGAAATAATTACTAATCATTTAGGAATGATTTGTAGTTATAGATAAGATTTTATAGACTCTGCTACTGAAATCTTAAGTTCTACTTAGTATCGGGAAACATGTGTTACAATTAATCTAGTAGAGATATCAAAAAATACACTAAAAACATAAACGATTTTTATATATTTTTTGGAAGTTTTCATCAGATCTTTGTGAAAATCGCGTACTATTTTCATTATTATGACAAAGCTTTCGAGATTAAAGTGTTCATACGAACAGACAGACTTGGCTCAATCGATACACGTGTCGAAAATCGATAATATTCCAAAACGAGCACACTTTTTATTATTATGACTTAAAGTCTCCGAGATTAGGGTGTTCATAGGACAGACAGACTTGACTCAATCGATACCCGAGTCGAAAATTATGTAATATTCCAAAGTTTTCGAGATTTAGGTGTTCATACGAACAGACAGAATTGGCTCAATAGGTATCGATAATTTTGGTTAAAACTTCATGCGTTCTTCTATATGTTACAAACTTTTCCTAAATCTGTAATACCCTTGGTTATACCCTTATATACAGGGATACAGCGTTCCAGTTGTGGGAATATTCCTACATAGGGTGCGTTCCCGGGGGTATAAATATTTCTTCATAGCGTTCCAGGACTACAAATATTTCTTCATAGCGTTTCTTAATCAAGAATTTTAGCTCTGGTTAATCTTATTTTTGTGACTGAGATTCTTCAATATTTTCTTCTGTTCTTCACTGCACATTTTTTGGAGCAAACTTATAAAAATGTCAGTTACCCCACAGATATTGGTCCTGAACGAACTTAGAGAGCCGACTGCTATTAAACGATTTTTCGATGTTCGAATTTTCGATAAACTGGATTCGGCTTAATGTATTTTGTCTACATCTTTCGAAGGTTTACATAGCTTGCGTTCCCGAGGGTATAAATATTTCTTCATAGCGTTATAAGGCTACAAATATTCCTTCATAGCGTTCCTTAATCAAGAGTTTCAGCTCTGGTTAATCTTATTTTCGAAAGTGAGATTCTTGAATATTTCCTTCAGTTCTTCACTGCCCATTTTTTTTAAGCAAATTTATAAAAATGTTAGCTACCCGACAGATATTGGTCCTGATCGAACTTGGGGAGTCGACTACCATTCAACTATTTTTCGATGTTCGAATTTTCGATTAACTGCATTCGGCTTAATGTATTTTTGTCTACATCTTTCGAAAGTTTCAGCCGATTCTTATCATTTTTGTAGCTTACTATTTATGGTCATAATGAACATCTCTATACAGATCATTTCTTAATTTTTACCTCGAACCTGGTATAAATAAAAATATGGTGAAAAATATTGTTTCAACTGGGAATCAAACCTACGTCCCGAGAAGTCTTCAAGGTCAACACTCTCCCCACTGAAGCGATTCGAACTCTTGCCTCTAAAATACTATATTGTTATTATTACCAATATTTATATGGTGAAAAATATTGCTTTAACTGGGTATCAAACCTTGGTCCCGAGAGGTCTTTTGGGGTCAACACTCTTCCCACTGAAGCGATTCGAACTCTTTCTCTAAAATACTATATTGCTATTATTACCGATATTCATATTGTATCGATTTAAATGATCCACTATATTATACGAAAGTTGTTTTTATTTTCCATATTTTACACAAACAAACTAAAGCTGTAGCTCAACATTTTTAGAAAATATAATGCTAAGGACTCCCCCCAGAGGTCAACCGGTGCAACTTAACCTAATGCTTTTAAATTATTAGGGCGTAGAGAGGGGTAGAAAATAAAAATGAATAAGCTAGACCTGGAGGCTCATAAAAGAAGCTCAAATGTCAAGTTTGGTTATCCTACCACTTATAGTCTTCAAGATCTAGGCGTTCAGACAAACTAACGAATCTATTATGAACTAACTGATCACAAAAATCATCAACATAGTTTAAGTCGCATACACTAACTTTTAGAATTTCTAATACATGTATGTCCTTTTAAATGATTAGGCTTAGACGTGCAACTACATCCTGACTATTAGCTGTCAAGTGTAGACTAGGGCTTAGGCTTTAACATTTGTGCAGGCAACTTATTGTTTGCCAATGTCTATGTAAATTCCTGGAATTTTGTTGTACAGAGCCTTGAAGAATAACAGACATTGGCAGCTAAAGGAATTTTGTGCCAACAGGACATGCACACACACACACACACTCGCACCAAAAGACAATAAACATTGGTGTAAAGTTGTAACCGAGTGTGCATAGTTTAGGCATGCGGTACCTTTGGTTTTCTCTTTCCGAGGACATCATCTATGTTGCTACGATCTTTTTAAAGGAACGGCATGCGTAGCAGCAAACAACAGGACCAAACAGACGAGTCAGGCTCGCAGAAAATAGCCAAAAACGAGACGCATTTTGTGTAGAAACAAAAAACGGATTAAATCAGGGATGCGTGAAGGAATGCCATGCCGAGCACTGGAGCAACAAACGAAAGATGCCTAGATAAGTTGCCATATGCTTTGGCTTGGTTTGGGTTTTTTTATTTTTTTTTGTGTTAGCTGCCTGCTACCGACTGGCTTTGTTGTTGTTGTTGCACAGGTGAGTGATGTACGTCCAGGCTGTAATTGCTGCTGCAATCCTGATTGATATCAATCGACCAATGCTAGGCAGGACTACACGTAATGACGTGTATATGTAGTAGCTGTTACAGCTAGAGTTCATTCAATGGGAAATCTATTAAAATCTAGAACTTTCAGTGTTGCTACCAACATTTTTGAATTTTTAGAGCTTGCCGCTAATGAGCCACAATTTGTATTGCATTACATGCAGTTAAAAAGTTTGCCACAATAAAGTATCTAGCAGATACAAAACGCAACAAACGAAAGATGTTACAGTTTGTTGTCTAGATTGGTTGGGTTTTTATTTTTTATTTTTGGTAATAGCTGCCTGCTACTGACTAGTTGTGTTGTTGTTGCACAGTTGAGTGATGTACGTCCTGGCTATAATTGCTGCTGCAATCCTGATTGATATGAATCAACCATTGACGTGTTTATGTAGTTGCTGTAACAGCCAGAGTTAATTCAATGGGAAATCTATTACAATTCGAATTTTGAATTTTCAGAGAAAAATGAGGCACAATTTGTATAGCATTACATCCAATTAAAACGCTTGCGCCAATAATGTATCTAACAGATACAAAACGCATAAGCTAGCAATTAGTGCTTACCCTTGCAAGGTATTAAAACGTCTGCCCTTGATGATGGCATATTGTTTGCTCGGCGTAACAGGCTGGGATCGTGTAACCCCTTTAGTTTTACGTTTTTGCTTATTCATAGTATTAAGTTTAAGTTGATTTTTCATTGATTCTTTGGCACTGAACACAGAACAATATGTACGCTCACTATATGTGACCATAATCAGATTGGTAACGACGGCTTAACTAAATGTTTGACACATATGTTAACATAATAAAAAAAAATTAACTATAATCCGTTGGATAATTTATGAACAAAAGCTGGCTAGCACGCACATACGTAAGAGATGACTCGACAAGAGCACGTTGCGCACGGTTCGTTGTACAGCGGCAGACTGAAATGGGAAAAAATTTCAGGGGCATGGACGACTCGACCCGCATGCATGCTATATAATGAACTTGGGTTCTTCAGCTGCGCTGCCGCTGCCGACATTGCCAACACTGCACTACACTCAACTCAACGCTGCACAGCACTTCCTGTCGGCACACAATTGAGCCGGCTTTAGGGTAGGTAAAAACAGGCCTACAAATATATGTATATATACTGCTTTTTGAGTGACTTCTATGTGCCTCTGAACTACGTTGTTGTTGGTGGTTGTACATGATTTCAAGTCGAGAGTTGTCTGACAGCTGTTTGGCCGTTGTCTAGCTTGAATGAATCTGAGTCCTTCAAATCGTGTCGCCGTAAGCCATGCCTTATCCAGCTAGCCCAGTTAACCTTAAGCCTTGAACTTACAAAGTTCTAGATAAGCACAAACACAACAATTAGCAGCTGCACAGGTTTCCAAAATCAGCTGCTGCAACATTTAAAAAAAAAACACTCAAAAAAATATTGTACTCAACTTTGCCAAGGATACAAAGTATCTGCAGCAGCACAACATAAAAGTATAAGCAGCGTAACATCTGCTTCTTGGCAAAACCAGTTTCTAGCATCCTGCAGCTCCTTCGAGTGGCGTGTGGCAGCCAAAAACAATAAAAATATATTTTATGAACACAAACGACGACGACTCCTTGCCACATAACAGCAAAAACGTGCTGTATCTATGAACAAAACTTCATTCTACCAAGTCCATACAAGCATTCAATCTATTCCCTAGCACTGTTTCAAGTTTATGTACTTTTTGTTACTGCCACCTGAGCCTGAGATACTAACTCTAATGTAGCTTCTGAGTGTAACCTCAAAGATACGTCTCTTTAAAGACTTGCAAATGGGTTTCTAGTTAATTGTCTATGGGTTTTATTTATAGACAGGCCAGCAGCAAGCAGTCATATGTACACATAGCTGACAGCTGTTGTTGTGCAGCGAGGACCACTCAGGGACTCTACATAGACTCCATAACCATAACAAGGATTTGTTCTGCTGCACTTAATTATACAGTTCAAGTGTTCCAGGAAGAGGGCATATGGAACAATTGGAAATCTTTCGAAATAAAGTAGTGTTTGGAGACACCAGCGGGACACCTGCCCCTCAATGAGGGCGTTGGCGTGTGCAATACTAATAGAAAAAAAAGTCCTAGGTACACCAGACATGTTTGCTCGTTTACATGTTGGACGTGTCAGAATTAGAAAAGCAAAAAGTTTTGAATTTTAATTTAATTTTTAAGTTATTTACCAACTCAGCTAGACACATCCATTATGGAGCATTCACATTGATGTCAAAAAGTAAAGGGAAACCTTGGTAAAGGAGACTACATCGGCACAAGAGTTATTGATTTTGCATAAAGTTGTCAAATCGTTGCAGTCTAGAAAATTCCCAAAGCTGTTCCGATAAATTAGTTTGTAAAATTAATTAAATAAATTACTTTATAACTTTTTTTTTAATATAATGCAAATAATACAAAATAAGCAAATTTTTGTAAATTACAGTAGTCTCAAATATGGATCGCTAATTCAGCTTAGAAGGCTGGAACAATATATGACATATAGCAATCATATAGCTGACTTGAGATATTTATGATATTAAGCGAATTGTTCGATGAGATTTTTGTAGCATCTTCTTTTTAACCTTCTTATAGAATGAACTTTAGTGAATATCTTATAATGAAAACAATAAATATATATCCAGAATCGTATTGAAGTTTAAAAAATTTAGCATGTCTGTCCGTCCCAGACCACTAGCTACAAAAACAGTGTTGTAAAAAGTGCAAATATCTACCAGTGTGTTCACAATTTTTAAAAATTGGGTATTCCCAGTTGCATTAGTTAGAAGTCTAAAAGTTGTGCAAACTTGCAACTGGCTAAAGCGTGAACGCCCTATTTATGGGCTTATAAGTTGAGTTTGGGCTTTTGTTAATTTATAAGTTGAGTTGAAGCTTTTTCTTGTCAGACATTGTTTACATCTGCAAATTTTAAATTTAATTCGTACCACTCTACGTAGTATTTGTGTTTACTCTGTAACTTAAAATTATTTTATTTAATTTTTTAAACAACATGTTCAAGCAAATTCAGTTAAATTTAACAAAAGTTGTTTTGTTTAATGCTTTCGCCGCTTTTTGTATCACAAAATAGCTACAAAAAAAAACTGCCGAAGTACTATAGAGTTGTCAAAGCCGCAAACAGCGTATTTTGCAAACTGAACAGCTAGAAACTAGAAAAAGCGTCTGCCGTGAGAAAAAGTTGAGTTGAGAGCAGTAACTCCGTCCTGCTTCTTAATCCACAAAAAATGGAAAATACCGAATTATTGGAGTGAGCGTATTTTGCAACACTTTCTCCTCAACTCAATAGCAAAAAACTAGACTAGGGTTTCTGCATTGATGGAACGTCGAGTAAAGAGTTAACACTCAGTACTGTAAATTTTGTTGTTGCAAAAGTCCTCAACTCAACAGCAACCATGAATACCCTTTAATGTAAGCTGGAGCTGTTATTTTACAGCTTGTATTATGTAAACAATGGCCAAGAATATGTAACACTCTAAATTTTTTTGTTGCTCTACATATTAGATTTAATATTAGATACCTAGTCTAAGGGAAATAAATAAATAAAATATTTTTTTTATAAATTGCAATTTTCGTACCAAAACTGTTCCTAACAAAAACATTTGACACTTTTTGTTGTTTGTTGTAATGCTTGTTTGTTGTAATGCTTCTGCTATCAATTTATTTACCTGCTCTATAAAGATTGTCTGCGCGAATTTGCGCTTGCGGCTGTAAGGCTAGTAAAAGTGCAGACGCGTCGTTGGTTGGGCACTTCTGCACTTCTGTCCAACAAGGAGAGTGTTTATAAAAAGTTATATATATATATATGCCCCAATGGTTGCAATACTCCACTTTGTTTAAATGATATTAAAATTCAACTTATATTTAAAATTTGTAATATAAAAATTAATAGAATTTTTTGTATTTTTAGTTTTTATTAAAAAAATTTTGAAATAATAGTTACAAATAAATTTTTATTTAAAAATGGCAAATTAACTATTATTTATAATTTTTATTGTTTATATAAGAATCGCGAAATAGCTACTATTTTTTAATTTTTATAATAAAAACTTTTATAGCTGGCGATTTTTAACTAAAAAGTTATATTTGACCATTATTTTAAAATTTGTATATTTAGGTCAGAAAATTAAAGTTTCAATTCAATTAAATGAATTTAAAGTATTAATAATTTTTATTTTAAAAATTATATTTAAGAGTTATGTTCCCTGATTAATTACCACAATTAATCTGGAATCATAACTCTTAAATGGCAAGAACGGTTCTTTCTATTGATAATAAACATTTTCCGATTCATTTGAAATTTTTGTTTGTTTTTGTTTAATGAAAAACTTCAAGATTGATGACCCTTTATTATGTAAAGAAAAGATGGCGTACGTTAAGGCAACTTTCAGATATTCTATACCATCAAATTGCAATTAAATTCGGTTTATTGCTTAAGTACTCAAAAAATCTTTTTATTGCCAAATTTTGGTTACGATATCTTCATAAACAAACAAAACACAGAAGAATTTTGTTCTGAAAACGTGATTAGTGATCATTTCAGAGGTCTAGGTGTTCATACAGACGGATCATAATAGACTTTGCTCCGACGTCTCCTTCTCTACTTTGCTTATGTTTTCGGCTCGCACAAACTTGACATACCCTTTTTGCCTTAAGGTGCAGGGTATACATAGTAAGTACAAAAAAAAGGTTGTGTATGCAAATATAAAGATTACTTCCATTCAATCCTATTTCAAAATGGCACAACTGCTTATTTGCTTATAAAAAGGCTATTTGCCTGAATAACCAAAATGTTGTGTGCGGCAAATGTGAATTACAGACCTGCAGATTTAAAAAGTAGGTAAAAATTTGAACTGCTCCACGTAGTATATAGACTAAAGCTCTCTAGAGAATTGCAACTGAAGCGCAGCTCTTTAATGTGTAAGTCATAATGCCAAGTATTCCATGGACTACAACTGCACCGAGCAGACCAGCATGGAACCCACAAAACCACAGTGAAGCATATTTGAGTAAGTTTTTTCCAAAACTCAAAATCTTTTGAGCTGCTTTTAAATGATAACAACAAATACAGGTAGCATTGTTTGCTTTATGAGTCGGCGGCATGCATTTAAACGAAATACAGAGCAACAAATATTTCCGTGCCTTTATATCCTGTTCCAACATTTTGCATCCGCTTTTATTTCGTAATTTCAATGCAAAATTTCATTTATAGGAAATGCATTAAGGTACCGAAAATTTTGAGCTGAAATTCGATAAGCGCCAAAGTAAAATGAAAATGGAAAACAGAACCAACAGGCTACGTATGGCGCACAGGCAATGCCTGGAAACGGAAAAGCGTATAAAGGATATTTGCTTTTTAGAGCAGAGATGAAATTACATTTTCATTTGGGTACAAAGTCAATGCAGGTGGCCAAATTTAAAAGGTATCAGCCGTACGTAATGGAGACACGAAGATCTACGTGCACTTAAGCCTGCGATTTTCCATTGAAAGACAGAACAAAGTTGAACAAAATTTAGGCTGCTCTAGGATTACAGTCGGCGGCAAATGGAGTAGACGCCGCTTTGGTTAGTTAGCGTGTGGAGTATACGGTGCGGTGACATTTGCACAAATTGAATCATAAATAACTGGCCATTGGTATGCCTTTGAGTGTGACCAGTTTGGGCCGCCTTTGCTCAAGGTTGGCATGCCCAAACTTGGCCAAGGCAAGACATTGATAAGCAACTACAGGCAGGCAGCAGCAGCAGCGTCTTTATAAGAAAATTGGCGGCATATTTTTTTCTTTTTCCCTTTTTTTTTTTGCAATCTTCAGGTACACAAACCCGGCTGCAACTTGGCCCAGAGCGACATGTTGCTTGATGAAGGGCAAGTGCCAGGGAACTGGTTCCCTGCAAACAGGTAGACACATTGCTGTGCACTGGCTGTGACTACTAACAGCACTACCTGTGTTGGCCCAAAAGGTGCAAAAATTGTAAGCGCAATAAGAAGAGCAACGGAGCAGCAGACATCACCAGTAGGTGTGGTCAGTAGAGTAGGCTGCAGGGCTCTAACCGGCAGCCCGCAGTGTGGGTAGTTACACTTCTTCTTCTTCGACTTTTATAGAGATAACCGCCACATGGAGCGTAGAGCGTGTCTAAAATTGCTTAATCCCTGGGATTTGCAACATTAAAAGAACACAAAAAAAAAATGAGCAGAACCAAACCACTGTGCGCAACCTAAGTGTTGAGTGTGAAATTTTTGTTTGACATTACTAATAACCCGAACTTTATTTGGTTTTCCCCTACGTCTTGGATGTGTGTGTTTTTGGCCATTAAATTAGCCTTTAACTAGGCTTAAATAATGTGTTTATATGTCTTGAATGGTATAATGGACCACGCCCAGCCATTAAGAACCCAATATCAACAAGTTGATACTAAGATGAAAACAACTTGATTTAAACTTTTATTACAGAACTATTTTTTTTATATGCTTATGAGTTACTTTAAACGTATGCAAATAGACTAGTACACTGAAAAAAATATGTCACTATTTACGTTGAAAATAAAAAATGAATATTTCTATGGATTATTTTTATCCTAGAAATAAAGAGTAACTTCTATAGCAAACTTAATGATTAAGATTAGAAAAAAATGTAAGGCAACGCAGAATTTTCGATGTCTAGTTGCTACGTTTGGAACGATTTTGATGTAAGCGTCTAAATTCCATTTTTCGTTTTTGATAAAAACGTCTAAATTTATGTTTTTTTTTTAGAAATCTACAGAGTCATCAAAATTCAGATTTATTATCGAGTTATCGGTAACTCTTTTTTTTTACGTTTCTCTGACAAGCCATATCTCTCCTACGTGAAAAAAAGATATTTGAACAAAATTATTTTTAATAAAAGATAAAATGTCAAAATTTTGTATTTTTTTTTTTAAATCAGAATTTTATATAAAATTTTTTTACAAAATGTTAAAAAAAATTTTAAGGTAAAATGTTGAACTTAAAAATAAAATTTAAAATTAAAAAAAAAAATTGTTTAAAATTTGAAGATTTAAAGATAAAAAGACGAACTAAAAAAAATTGTTGTTTTTTGAAACCTGAATTTCAAAAATTAAAAAACAAATTTTTTTTAAATTACTTTTTTTTAAACAATTCTTCTTTTGAATTTTAAGATTTAAGTTCGACATTTAATCTTTTAAATTTGTTTTGTATTAAATTTTAATTTTGATTCTATTTTTGATAAAAGTTGGTATAAATAATTTTGTTTAATACTAATTTAAAAAAAAATTTTCAATCCATATTACAATATTTTTTTTAAATTTTAATTTTGAAATGTGATGTCGACTTGTATCATAAATGGGATCAATTATATCACCTATCACCTACAATGGTTGCTATAGTAGACAGTTCCCTGTAATAGTGAGAAGCACATCTCCTTAGATTACATAAATACTACCTACGAACTTGGTATGAAAGTTACTTTTTATATTTTATAAAAAATTTTGAAAGTATCAGTAAATATCGGGACCGTATCTTAAGATATTCAAGGTCAAAGGACAAAAAAAACAGTTTTTTGAAAATAAAATTTGTCCTTGTTTTAAAACTTTTTAGAATAAAAATTGAAGTGCGTGAAATTCCACACAAGATCGTCATACGACCTTATCTTCTAGAACTGATCCATCAAGAGATATATATATATAAAAGTCAATGAAACAAAGTCTAAGCATTATTATTGTGGGAAATAGTCTTTTTTCAGAAGAATTTCAACTACTTATTTTTCTTAGTGTATAATGTGTGGGTCTATCTAGTGTCACATTTCCAGGCGGCACAGGGAAACTATCACAAAGTTATATTAAAGTTGTGCACAGACTGCAACAGTTGCTTAGGGCAATTTCTTGTTCTGGGTTATGGTAAAGTTTAATGGCTTCGCTTCATCAGCTGTTGACTGGCGCCGGCAGCTGGGTGGGCTGCGTCCTGATCTGTAGCTGCTGGCGGAGCAGTAAGTGCAAAAACTTTGCGAAAATCTCAAATGTCTCATAAAATGTTCAAGCAGTTTGAAAAGTTTTCATTTTTTTTTTATGCATAGTATATAGTATTGTATATGTTTTACGCGCATATAGAAGTTTAAAGTATATTATGTATGCACTACTTATATATAACTGTATAAACAATATGCTTGAGTGCTTAAAACTTTCAAGTTTGATGCTGCTCCAAGCCTCCAAATGAAAACTCACGTACTACAGTCATACATATGTTGACTGAAATAAAATAATGTCGACAATGTGCATCATTTTTTTTTTTGTTGGTTCGTGTAGCAAGTTTTGAAAAGTTACTCGCTTTGGTCTACAAACTTTGCAAAGTTGCTACCAATTTGTAATTAAGTATATATGCATTGACTTGGAACATCAAGACGACGCATGGGGATTAAATTACATTTGGAATAGCAAATGAACGTGGCTTTAAAGCTCAGTTGCACTTGAGCTGTGAGCCAAGTAATTAGTCAGGCATAGACATGCATCATTCATCAGGCAAGCAGGCAGGCAGGCAAGCGTTGCCATATAAGTCGTCATGCCACAAATTCCATAGGAAACACATAACTAATGGGGCAGGCAAACAATGCTTTGGAAATGAAAACACACAATTCAGTACAAGTACAAGTTACAAGAGCAGCAGCGCAGGAGCAGCAGAGCATTGACAGAGGAACATTAAGAATTCAACAATGTTTCGCACGCGAATCTGTGCAATCAATTGGAATGACCCCATTTCAGGCCAGCAGTAGCTGCTCACACCAACTCATCAAAAGCCGGTTGAATGCCATGGCAACATTAACCAAGACTAACATCTGGCAGCACAACGTGTTATCGTTAAGAACATACAATATACTTGGGGAGTACGCAACAGCGTGGGCTGGAGCAACACGGCGTATGCGTAATAACTCAAAAACAAGTAACTGAGTGATTGGCAGAAGCAACCGAAACGTTGCAATCTCAAAAATGGGTAAGTCTCTTGATTATAATTGTTGTTGTTCTTGTTGAGGAGAAGTGCTTAATTTGAAGCGCATTAATTAAATGAAAAGCAGCTGAAGGCACGTCAATTTTGTGCCGACTTGGTAAAACCAACGCATAAAGTTGGACCAACACCAAAAACAATAAATTCAATTAGCTTAAGTAGGTTTTGACAATTTTCTTTTATGCTCTACAATTGATGGATAGTAGGTACTTGTGATTAGTTCAAATGTTTGTGACTAAAAAATTTCCCGAAATTTTAAAAAATTTTGGGCACTCTTTTGTAAGTTCGTCAGCTTTGTCTTTTTTTTTTTTGTTTTTTTTTTATAAAAATCGGGAAATTTTTTTCTAGCATACTAGAATTGAAAAAAAAAATCACTCCAAGGTGATTGTGGTGTGAACTTAACATGCGACAGGACTACCCTTATGAACGTTCGATACGCTGAATCGGAATCCGAGATCATCTTTTCTGCATATTCTCATTATCTTTTCAACAAAAAAAAAATATATATCGGGAAAATATGTGAAGCGAGCCATTTTTTAGGTCAATATCTTTCGTTTTGATGATTTTATAATAACATAAGTCATAAATTTCCAATTATTTATCGTGCTATCGATAACTTAATGTTGGAAGGGAATACATTTTTAGACTTTTCTTTGACAAGCCATATGTCCTAAACAAACACAAAAGTAGGTTTCAGTGGAAACTTGCTATTATACTTATATGTATATTATTAATTATTATTTAGTAAATTTACTTAATGTCTAATAAAGACAGATTGTAAATAAAATACGAGGACAAAAAAAAAAAATATTATAAACGATATCTACACCAATTTTTTTAAATGTAAGATAAAATTATGAATTAAAAAAAAATATTTTTTTTTTGTTTTTTAAAAATTAAAAAATTTTTTTTTTTTTAATTTCAAAAATTTAAGTGTTCTCAACTTTCTTCAAAAATAAGAATTGTCATATTTTAGGTAAGCTCACTGTAAAATACAAAAAAATAAAAAATCGGTAACTCCTATAATTGAGTAAGCTATATTTATTTTAGTGACGTCGCCTTGCATGATCGCCTTAGTGAACAGCACCTTGAATAATGATTAATAAGCATTATTCCTCGGAATGAAAAGATAATAACTTCTAACGTGATATGAATGTTTGTTTCCACATTTTGTGATAAATTTTAAAAGTAACAATGAATGGCACCGGCGCACAGTGGCACGGCAACCGTAAAAGCGTTGCAAAAATCGATTTTGCGATGAAATCATTTGTTAAAGGTAATACCTGCATCTGATATAAATAAACATTTTTCTTTAAACTACAATTTTAGTCATTAAAATATCTCAATTGGTTTGGAAAATATGATTTTTGCAACGCTTTTTCAGCTTCCGTGCGACGTCTCCAAATATTTAAGGTCAAACGTAAAAAATAAAATAAAATTTTTCAAAATTGTTTAAAGAACTTTTGGGTCATAAAATTCTCTACAAAGTCGACATATACTATATTCATACTATTTTCATATAATTTTCGCCGATTATTAACATTGGTATCCAATTTAAGGCTACTAAGGTTTATAAAGAATAAGAAAATGTTTTTTAATTTGAAAACTTTAAACTAACTTTCATAAATTCAAATTATACTAAACAATATTGTATACACAAAGAAAATTGCAATTTTGTCATTCAAGTCAAAGCCCTATTCTATTTTTTGTAACGTCACGTCAGGCGTGTTTTTGCTAATATTTTGTAATCAGCTGAATTTGAATTCGAGCTCATTTAATCACCATTATCTGTTAAACAAGTGAAATATACATGTATACGAAAAGTTGTTAATTTTCGAGTCAAATTAAATTAACGTCACGACAGATACTAAGGCTTAAAAACAAGATAAAATGTTTTTTAATTTGAAACTTTTAAAATTGAATTTAATAATTTTAAATTATGATAAACAAAATTGTACACATAAAAATTCCACACAAAATTGCAATTTTGTAATCCAAGTTAAACCATACACCCGTTTTCTGTAACGTCACGCCAAACATGTTTTTACTAATAATTTTTAATCAGCTGAATCTGATGTCATTTAATCACCATTATCTGTTGAACAAATAAAATATATATACATATAAGCATAGCAAAAGTATACAAGTAACGTCACGCCAGAAACTAAGGCATAAAAAAAAACCAACATTTTAAACATAAAAAATTGGCCAATTCCCCAGAAAATAACAATTTTATAATCGAAGTCAAAACCCACTACAATTTTATGTAACGTCACGCCAAGCGTATTTTGATAACATTTTTGATCAGCAAGGGCGATCGTTGTCATATTTTTTTTACAAAAATGTATACAAAAAGACTTCAAGTCAAAACCCACTTTTATTTTTGGTAACGTCACGCCAAGCGTATTTTTGCATATATTTTGTCATTTTTTACTGAATACAGAACTACTTAATTATGGCGCAATTTGAAGCAAAACTTTTTGAAAAATTCGTTTTTTCCCATATTTTTGTGGAATTTTTCAGCACAAATGTAATGGAAATTTACATATACCTATCTAGACACCGCAAGGGATATTTAGTGCGTTCCGTTAAACTACTATATCTTTTGATTCAAAGAATACTTGGAGGTTCTGTATCTACGTTTTAGTATGTATATAGAAATAAGCATTTTGCACAACAAGATCTAAAGCTTCTAGAGATTTCTATGGAAAACCTTTGAATTATAAATTCCAATAAGCTTAATGGCAAAAATAAATTTTCGAAGCGGCTGGGCTTGGGCTAGGTTTACACTAGTGTCATGTATAGTCTGAAGATATCACATAAAAGTCGAAATCATGCCCCATATTATAACAAGTTTTTAACTGAAGATTTATCTACTCAAAACTAAAGAGTATACAAGCTTCGGCGTTCCAAAATTTTACTTCAATTTTATTGACCAAAACGTCAGCTGTGCGAGTGCCTTACGTAATATCATAGGACAGTGTGTGGGTTAGACTTATAGAACCCTTAAAAACTGTCTCAAAACTATGCAAAGCAGTCAAAAAGGTTTTGCCAGCTGACTTGACAATAATAACAACCGTGTGACATGCAGCTGTTAATGGCGCGTGTGGCATATATCTATGCAGTACATATATGTATCTGATAACTGAGTTACTATAGATAGCACGACTGTCATTGACCATATACAAGTAAGTGCAAACATGATTTAATTGCAGACATGTTGGATTGCAGCTTAGAACAAGAGCGGTAAAATTTTAATGGCACATAAATCAAAAACATTGGCCCGCACATTTCGTGCCCAACTTGGCTAAGAGTGGCCAAGACTGTAGCTGACTCTGTAGCTGACCGAACAGCTGGCTGCACTTTATGTGTCCCAAAGTTATGCTCATTTTTATTTCTATTTTATTTCTCGAATGCAATTCGCTGTGACATTTATTTGACAGTCAGTAGCGTCTGGTCTGTTTGGAGGGGCTAAAGATAGCTTTGGGAGGGGTCTTATTTTTTTTTATATTTGTAGCATTCACTGTGCTCTTTTTTTCGACTAATTCAATTGACTGTGCATATGGCTCAAGTTTCATGCACTCTTAAATTTCTTTCAATTTTTTTATTTTCTTTTAAAAAATTAAACACACTTATAACTAATGCACAACGTGCTCTTTGCATTTGAATGCTTTTCAGGGCAGGTGTTTCAAATTTTTATTAAAAATAGCAATTGATTTTTATTTTTAATACTTTTGATTTATGTGGCGTAATTAAAGAGCTAGTTTGGTTTGGCTTTAATAAACTTGCATAAAACACGCAGCTGTTAGTGTCAGTCAACTCGTGCGAGTGTCATAGCAGGCAGCTTACATCCGCCAGCAAGCAGTTTATTAAACTAATAACAAAAATGTGTCAATAAAAAGTCTACAAAACGGAAAAGTGGAATTAGTTTATAACGAAACGATAAATATTTGAATTATATTCAACTTTTACATTTATGAAGCAATTATTATAGGATGAGAGCCTTCAAAACAGAATCTGGAAAACATAAAAATTTTGTCACTTTGTGATAGATCTTCAAGAGCATTGCAGGATTAAAAAAATATAAAAACTAAGAACTGCGGCATTAAATGTCAAGAACAAGATTTTACGAAAACTCTGCAACAGCTTTTTAGTCATGTTCTTCAGTCGCAACATCCTTAAAAAGTATAATCTCTTAGACTGAAATGGAATTTTGGAATGGAGTTGTCTTTAGGTTGCCTTATAAACACAACATGATAACCAACTATAAGGTAGGATCAAAAAGTACTACGTCTGTATTTCTGTAGAGCGAATGAAGCGGTGAAGAGCGGTCGGACCACCAGAGCGTGGTAGAGGGAGAGATATTTTACACAGTCGCCTGCGGGCATGGGGAGCACTTCGATTTCCGTGAAGCTTAACAGAGGCTAAGAAGTATCGTGTGGATACAAGATGCAGAAAAATCTATAGCGCTACGCCATGAAATTCTGGGTCAAAATCGGAAATACCACGACGGAGACGGTCGGAATGATTAAGAACGGAGTCGCTAATCAGTGTACAAGTGGTATACACTGCTCCGCGAGGGGCGGAAACTCGTCGAAGATGACCAGCACAGGGTTGCCACATTGTCCCTACAGTCGAGATCTGGCACTGCCGGACCTCGCCCTCTTTTCTTGGTTCTAGCGGGACCTCAAGAGAAACCGATAAAGCTCCGTAGAAAACGTCCAAAGAGCCATGACAGAAGGAGAAGATCACGGAAAGCGAGTTCCAGAAGGCGTAGGCACAGTGGGATTCGCTTTATTACGCCTTGACTCGGAGCACAAGAGTGCTATTTCGAGGACTACTAAGGATTTGTTTAGACTGGTTCAACTTCTTTTTGGTTCTACCATGTATGTACTTTGAACAAACATAAAAATTTTACAACATAATAATGAAGTCGAATAAGTTCCAAATATTCAAAAGTCTAAACTCTTATCTCTCAATAATATATCAAATCGGTGAAAATAAGTGAAGCGGACAACTTTTCCCCCGACTTTCTCCGATTTTGATGATTTTTACTTATTTGGTAGAGCTACTAGCCTAAAAGCTCTTTTTTTGCTCTCTCCAGTTCTTTAAAACAATTTTTCACTATTTAACGCCAAACACCTCCACTTAAAAAACTAAAACTTGACGAGAACAATAATCGATGAAAATCGTTTAAAGACTTTTGAGTATAGTTTATGTGCAGGGAATATTACTGTGAAAACGTCACGACTGTAACGTGCCAACTTTTTTTTAACATTATTTTTTTTAATGTAATTTTCTCTCTTGATAAAGCAAAATTCATTTCCTACAATTTTTTTATTTTTTTTTTTATTTTTGTTAGTCAAAGTTCAGCTTGCATTTTTGTTGGCTGTCTCATGTGAAAAACGCTGTCAACATTTTGTTTTTATTGGATGTCTCCCCTTTTATTTCACAGTGATAATCCAATTCTGACTTTGGGTAGCTAATTTCAGGCTCACATTTGCATGACAATCAAATCAAATTTTGCATGCCAGCAAATTGTAAAAAACAACAAAGAATTTTTACTCATGTCTTTTATATTTTTTTTTTTTTTTTTAATTTTTCATCAAATTTTTGTTTTGTTTTTACCATTGTCATGTCCAACTGTGGAAGCCAATCCAAGCGAAATTTGCTTTATGATAGCTGGACAGCAATTTTTTAGAAACGAATTGAGTTTCGAGTACACAACGCTCTAGAAAAAACCGTGTAAAAACAGAATTTGGTGAATAATAGTTTTTAAAACAATAAAAGCACGCCAAGTTCCAAAAATGGCCGCTAGAGGGAGCAATGAAAACATATGTGATGAAAAAATACTAAAATTAATAAGTATAAAGACATCAACGAGTAATAATGGTAAATCAAATTAAAAATATATCGGTGAAAATAAGTGTTTCCTAGCTATCAACTGGCCAAGAAACTTTAATCAGCTTAAAGCATTAAGTCTGATACTAATTGACACTTGACAGACAGAGGAACAAAAGGAAAAGTACGAGGTAGGGCTACCACTAGCCCTGCTCACCCGCAATCTAGAACATTGCTTTAAAATTGAATCAAGGGTCTTGCTCAATCGATGAAGACGTTTTCCAGGAAAGACATCAACACCAACAACAACAACAACAATCAGACGACAATCATTGAGCATGTGCAGCATAACAGAAGAACGCACACGTCGTCAATTATCATTGGGACAACATTGGGAACAACAATGCAAGGATAATACGGAGGCCAACCGTTGGTGGTAAACATGCCGCCAAAGTATTGTCAAACAACTGACAATCAAATGGCACAAGGTGTGGCACAATTTTTTGGGAAATTACCAGCAACAAAAGGTATATGGGTATGATAGTACAACGTTTTACTTGTGTCCCGCCTGTCAGCTGCACAGCGGGTAGCACCTTCTCTACATAAACCCCTCTAGAGTCTATGGAAAAAAAAAAAAAAAAACAGCGCAACAAGCAAGGCTCATTACACATTATATAAATCAAGCCAAATGAAAAATAGTTGCTGAAGTTTTCTTGATGTCGTCGCCTTACTTTGATGAAAAATAAAAACCTTCGGGAGGTCGTACGCCATAGTAATCATATTTCCCAATAACCCAAACATTAAATTGAATTTTAAGTTTTTCTTTTTTTATTAATACCTACTAGAGATGCCATTAAGATTTGTGTGTGCAACAAAGGCAAAGGCTTTCATGCTTTAAAATCGATAACAATTGTGTTTTATAAGCCCCTCCAAATGTCGTCTTAGGCCTCTTTAATTTGATTTAATGTGAAATTCTCTTTCGATTCTTTTGAATTTTATACGGCCAATGAAGTTGTTGCTTCTGGCGCGTCATAAATTTTAAACACATTAATGCGGGTTAGTTTGGGTACAAACTTCGTCAGAGCTCTCCTTTACACTGGGACTGCGGCGTCCGGAGCAATTAGTTTTGAATTATGGATGCCACGTTTGTTGTTTAGAAGACAAGCGCCGCTTGTGTGCGGCATTGACGTCACACGGCGGCACACAGTATATACTCGTATACATACAATAAATAAATAAATACTTATGTATATAAGTACATTTAAATTTTGGGCTTTTTTCAGCTGAATTATGTTGCAAGCATGAGATGGCACTAATTGCTTCAGATGGTTTGATAAGTGCCGTGAAAAAAATGGCATGAAATTTTCAAATTAAAAATGTTACCATACATATTTAAAGTTCTTAAACGCATAACTCATACAATTATAAATAGATTTAAAGTGTTGCCAGACAAAACAAAAATCAGGATCACAACTTATTGCGACTGGTTCAAAAAATAATAAAGTTACTGCTACTAGTTCCAAGTTGGTAGTTATTTATTTCAACTACAGAAAAAAAGATTTATGTTTCATTTATGCTATGATTCTATTTTTTCAATGAAATTAATCAAAGTTACAAACTTTATTTTTTTTGTATACTTTGTTTGGCAATTTTTTTTTGGAAATGAGTTACAAAAGTTGATTTCCATATAATAATTTATGCAATTCATAGAATTTTAGCTAATTTGCGACTCTGTGTACATATATCTGCAATATTCCCTTCTTGTTTATTTAATTTTACTGGAAATTGGAAAGGGCTATTGAAAACAACTAGTAAAGGGTCATCAATCTTGTGGTTTTTTTTTATTTAAAGAAAAACCAAAAATTTCAAATGAATCGGAAAATCTTTATTATCAGTAGAAAGAACCGTTCTTGCCATTCACTTTTTAAAAATAATCCCTTTCAAATGTTCCAATTTTCGATGACGCGGTATCTCGCGAATAACACTGGTAATGTTGGGCTCTAATGCTTCAATCGTAGCTGGATCATCCACAAACACTTTAGACTTCCCGTAGCCCCAAAGGAAAAAGTCTAACTCTGTGATATGACACGATCTTGGTGGCCAATTCACCGGTCCGGAGCGTTCAACGAATTGGTTCCTCAATATGTGCATTGTTTCACGGGCTGTAGGGCAAGTAGCGCCGTCTTGTTGACACCAAATGTCGTCGAGATCTCGGGCTTCAATTTCAGGTAGCAAATAATTCGTTATCATGTTGCGATAACGTTCGCCATTGACGGTTACGGTCTGACCAGTGTCATTTTTGAAAAGATATTGACCGATGATTCCACCGGCCCATAAACTACGCGCTGGATGAGGTCTATTCGGTCGAGTGTCATCCAACAATGAATATTGGTTCTCAAAATTTGTTGATGGTATGGCGGATAGTGGTCTCAGTAAGTCGATTATGCCTAAGCGCGCGAAAAACATTCTATACAGAACGAGAGTTTTCGTAATATAATTGTACGATTTGTAAACGTTGTTCGGTTGAAAACTGAATAAAAAACAAAATCAAAAAAACCTTATTGAAAAAAAAACCTCTAGATTGATGACCCTTTACAAAGTAAATCCGTGGAACCGTGCACACTATTTGCGTTTTTAGACAAGGTCGCGACATTTGAAATTGATTTTAAAATATAAATTTTTGCCCAAAAACCAATTTTGATTAAGGCAAATTTCACAATTTTTCGGCTGAATTTTATAGTTCTTCCTGACCAATTCAATTTAGTAGCAAAAAAAAGAGCTTAATACGAATTTGTGGCAATACGCAGAAATTTAAAAAGTTGGAATACAAAATTCTATATTAAATCAAATGTGGTCTAGGACAAAATTTTAAAATGGAATTTTGATTTTTCACGTGAAATATTGTTAAAAAGAATTCAGCAAAAAAAAACATTGGCTCACGCTCGACTTTAAGATACACTTTAATATCATAAACCTTTAGATACTCGTAAAAACTTTTGGTTGCCGATTTTGGCTACGATATCTTCATAAACAAGCGAATAATGTCCTCAAAACGTTTTTCGACCTATTGCTCCCAACCGATTTTCATAAAATTTGAAACTCTAAAAAACTTCACATCGTTACACTTGGCTACAACATCTTGAGAAACAAACGAATAATGCCATAAAAACGTTTTTTGAGCGATCCGTCCTATGAGAGCTATACGATATATTGAAACGATTTCAATTAAATGAAAAACTTTCGAGGTCCAAATTTGGTTACAATATCTTTATAAACAAATGAATTATGCTTTCAAAAATTTGGTGTTTTTATAAGGTGCTCTATAGTAGCCCTATGGGAGCAATATTTAAAAAATAAAATAAACTTGTTTCCCGTGACATAATAAGGAATCTAATCCGAAAGTTTCATTGCTCTAGCTCTTATCATCTCTGAGATCTAGGCATTCATTGAAGCAACTTTTTTAAGGCACAAAAATGTTAACAAGTTCACTTATCGAGCTAGAGACCCACGTCTCTTAGTTCATATTTATTTTTCCTTGCTTTCTTTTTTACATCCTTCAATATATTTAGTTCCTTTTTATAATTAAAGATCAATTGAGCTTTGTTGTGTTCTTTGATTAAATAAATAATAAATAGGGGTTTGGTTTTAGGTAAGTATCTGCATAACCAGGTTTGAGTTAGTTTTGTAGCCCTGGATTATAGACTCGTATCCATTAAAGTTAATTAAATTATTAAATTATTAAGCTGACAGTAATAACGAAAAATGTCAAAGTAAAATAAGTTTTGCCTTATGGATGGATCTTCACACTTTTCATTTGCTGGTCTAAAATTAAAGTATCAATTAAGTATATGCTTGAAAGCCCATATTAACCCAAGCAGAGTAATCAATCTTGCTTAGCATATCAAACGAATTCCGACTTTGATTTTATACAAACGTACTCTAAAATGAATCCGAAAAGTTAGGCAAAAATTAAGACAACGATCATAGAGATGCAGCCGTTGAGTTGAGATAAATTCTGTGCTCCAATAAGATATAGACGCAGTTCAAGGCTGTGGCCCAAGATCGCAAAAAAACAGGTATATCTTTGAAGAATACGAATTTATATGGGTATGGGGTTTATTAACCCTAGACCTGTTTAACTATTTTGTTTATTTTTCCATACAAAATATACTGTGGGGTTCTGAGTACCCCAAGGACGGGTAAGACGAAGTTTAGTTTGTGCAAAGATATCGGAAAACCCAAAAAGTAAGCTCCAATAAGGTGAGGAAAAGAAATTGATCTAAGTATGTCCGTCCAACTTCGTGTCCTTCTATATATATGCCAGGATCTTTGAGAACATAAGAGCTAGAATAAACAAACTTGACATTAAACAACATTTTATAATATTTGAAATAGCTACTATACAAAAATTTAACCAGTTTTCTGTGCAGCCGAGAGACACGAATAAAGGAGCTGCCTATTGCGTTATCTTTTAATTGTTGGATCATGCTAATTTTCGTATCTTTACGCATTTTGTAATTAAGCTTCAGATCAGTGGTGGTCTCTTATTTTACATAGCTCGCGAGGCTATTGCATCAAAATCTGCCGCAGCGCAGTCGGCTCATGCACGGTACAATGTCTCTCTCGTTTTTGCTTGATTGCGGCTCTTGCTCTCTCGTGCGCTTTTGCTTACTGCGCTGCTTACTCACACAAAGATATGTTTGTTTCTATGAGTTTTGCCTACCACTGCTTTAGACTCACAAAAGTTATTGAAAGCTTGCATTTTATTTTGCAGTACCAAAGCAGGGTTCCAGAGCATGATCCAACAACTATAAGGTTGCGCAATGCGCAGGTTCGCGATTCGTGTCTCGCTGAAATAGAATGCACAGTAGGGTGGCCATTTTTGTAACATCTCATTTTAATAACGCCACCTCCTTTTTACCTGCATATAGCGCCTGTAAAATTTAAAGGCGATCCGAATTTATTTGATGGTCCTTAAAATAGTTCAAAGGCAACTTTTTAGGGGGTGGCGTTATTGATATCAACGGTTTAAAAATCCTCCATACCAGCGGCGGCCACACTAATGCACAGGTTCAGTTTTAGTATGGCAGCTATATGAAATAGTGTACCAATATTGATGAAACTTCACACAAATGTGTAGACTAACATGAAATAGATAAAATAACAAGTTGAATCAAAATTGGTTTACTATTTCATATAGATACCATACAAAAATTGAATCAGTTTTCAGCGCAGCCGAAGTCGCGCACTCTTTTGCAGCAACTTCTAAAATTTTTTCATCATGATGCAAATGTTTAAATTGTATATATCTGAATAGTTAGTTGAGTAGTTCTAATTTACTGATGACTACGTTTGTAATTTGGCATTTTATGCGAGAACCTTTCAATTTCACGCAAAATGTTCGTAAAAAAGCAGAAATAAAATTATTTTTGGAAACCACTAATCAAGCAAATAGCAACTTGTCAGGGAAACCAAGTAAACTCTACATCTGTTGCTTACCCCTCGTTTGCGCATACCGAACTAATTGAAAGGCACAACAACCATGACATGTAAAGAAACCATAACCATCAAGTGAAGACAACACATCCATGACGGTGCTGCAGTAATTCGAAAGGGAATGCGCAGAAGAAATACAAGTCTGCGGCTTTTTGTCAAGCAAATCAAACGAAGCACATCATCGCCCAGCAAGAGGAGAATAAGGTTTCCAGATCCCATACGCCAGACGCTACAATCAGTCAGTCAACCCCTTAGAACTCAGCCATTTGCTAGCCCAAAAGAGTTGCAGTCAAAATGCAATGAAAATGAAAATGAAATGAGTTATGAATGCAAATGATGGAAGCAGGGTTGTGCCACATCAGATGTGGCAGCAGACGTTGCATATGCAGCATGGTATGGTACTACTATGCATATTTATAAGGCATGGCTAAAGGAAACGTCAAGTTAATGTAGGAGTTGGGCAAAGTGCATAATGTGCAGCAAGAGTGTTGTTATTATAGAATTGTTTGGGGGCGCCACGTTGGCAATTGAGTGAGTGTGCGTGTGTGTGTGTGAGTGCCACATGTTGAAATAATGCGAATTTAATGAATGTAAGAATGAATGAATAAATGAATGAAAGCATGCAGCGCATATATAGCCGCATGTTGACGCATTTTGCATTGTTTTTGTTGTAGCTATTAATTTGTGAGTTGTTGTTGTGGGCGCATCGCAGTTGCTGTAATTTCGATGTGGCAAGTGTTGCAACAATACGCATTTCCATCATGTGTGGGGGTACCAGTGACAAAGACAAAGCAAGAGAGATGATGATGATGATGGCGACAATGATGATGACGACGATTTCAGTAAAAATAATGTCAAACATTTTTTGAACGCCTGACGGCGGCGGTAGCAACAAAGCCCATAAAACACGCCCACAAACGACGCCATGCTGATTATATCAGTGCCCAGGAGCGCCTCTCTACAGAACCCATAGTAGTAGGTAAAGGAGTGCTAGCACGTACCTAACACGTCGCCACTATCAAGTCAACAAAGTTTTGGAGTCTAGAATGCAAAACATTGCACACAAGTTTCGGAGTTAGACGCAGACAGGCAGAATGACAGTGACGACCAAGACAAAGACTCTAACAATGTTGATGATGTTGATGGTGATGATGTTAAGTATAATAATGATGAAGTGGATTTTTGTTACGTAGTTTGAATGCATAATAAAGCAGGAGTATGAGCAAGACAAGAGTTCGACAAGGGATTGAAGAAGTTTTGAAGTCATGACTTTGAGATGCTCTTTGAGTAGTTTGTTAGTTGCATGAATCAGTTGGTCTGGAATTCAAAACTGATTTTTTTTTCCAAATTGATTTGTACATTCATACAGACGCAACAAATCTTTTAAAAGCACAAATTTAAGACACTTTAAGTTTTTTATTATCGGACTAAGACGAATTATTACCAGACTATGTACATCTGTTCGCTCCTAACTTCTAAGCTGCTTATCGTAATTTGACAAGTGAGTTATTGTTGGAAGCGTCTAGATCCTCCGCGGGCTATAGGCTATGTAACGTCACAGCAAATTGAATAGTTTTTCAAAATTTAAAAATGACGGACCTAAGATGTGTTTTTTATTTTTATGTTTAAAGTTCGAGTTGCGTATGCAAATATGGGTTTTCGGGGTCACTAATCATGAATCTGGGGCTTAAATTTCTAAATTATAAAATGGCGGACCTAAGAATGATTTTTTAGGTTTTCGGTGGACATCTTAGGTCCGCCATTTTGTAATTTTGAAATTCTAGCCGCCGATTCGTGATTAGCGACCCCGAAAACCCATATTTGCTTACCCAACTCGAACTTTGAACACAAAAATGAAACACATATCTTAGGTCCGCAATTTTGAAACTTTGAAAAACTATTTAATTTACTGTGACGTCACATAGCCTATAACCCGCGGAGGGTCTAGACGCTTCCAACAATAACTTACTTGTTAAATTACGATAAGCAGCTTAGAAGTTAGGAGCGAACAGTAATAATCAAAAATTTGTACTTAATCTAAGTAAGAGAATTTTCAGAATTTTAGCTTTGGAGATTTATATTACCTCTATTTATTATAAATCAGATTTTTGAGAAACTCGCATTGTTTTTTTTAAAGTAGAATTTTGGAAAAGCTATGTAGGTTAAACCGTTTACAAATTGCTTGTATACATACAGCTCCAGCTCCACCTTATGCATAAAGAGATTTAGCTCTATTTTAAATGCATTTCTGATTCATGAAATAAATAGTCAGCTTAACAGAAACACAGATAATGCGTTCCTTGAAAAAAGATCTAAAAAGAAACACCATCATTTTTCAATTTCTCGACAATCTTTTAATAAATTTGTCAATCTTTTAATACCGTTTCTATGTGTAGGGTATCTAAAAAAAAAGTGCTGCACGTAATGCAGTAAAAAGAGACCGAAAGAAGAGAGAAAAAAAATTATAAAACAGACAGGGGAAAGGCCATATGTAAAGGGGGTCGTCGTGTGGCAGCAGGAAACCGCTCAAACACACTCCACTTGAAATTCAAAATTAATTGGATGCAAGCATGCGCTCATTGAGGTACCTCATGCAAGGCCCCAAAAACCAAGCTGGGCACGCACTACCAACAACAAAAACTACCCAGACCCCAAGAAAGAGGGACAAAGATAAAGAAAGTAGGCATGTAGTAGTATCTTGCTTTATATATAAGTACTTACTATGTATATAGTTTGTTGTACTTGCTTTGGCTGCTCATTTCTCTTCAATTGTAATTAAATGCATAACGTGAGGGAGTTTCTGCATAAGCGTTGTATGTGTAGATAATTCCCGGAAAACTTTGTCAAACACAAGAAAACTTATGAAAATTAATGAGTATGTTGAACCTGGCGTTGCTGCTGTCGACACTCCACTCAAAACTTTGGCTGGCCACAGAGCAGGACACTTTAATTAAGCTCAACAAATCATGAGCTAAATCTTGGCGCATTTGTTGTGCTGTTGTTGCATGCAACACAACTAATAAGCAAATGTGGCTTATGCAGCTGCGTAGGAGCGTAGTTCCAAATCGCCTTCAGCTTCTTCTGCTGACAGTTGACAAAGTTGAGACCCTGTAGTAGCAACTGTAGCTGCTTGCTATTGTCCTCCAGTGCTCTGTACTCAAAGCGCATAAAAGTCAACAAAGTCAACGTAAATAACATCAACATGCACGCCATCTAGCGGCCAGAATTCTAAAAGGGGTTTCTATTCTTGTGTTTTGCGTTTTATACATATTTACACGTACAATACTTAGTTTTGCCAAGGGTTATGGTGACTATGAATGTTGTCTATTAAATGTGCCAACTTATTTAAACAGTAAAAACTCCAGCAACTCCAACACACTGTGGTACCCCGCAGCTCCATAGACCCATAGATAACCACCCAACGACATACGTGGGTGTAAGAGTTTAAGAGTGCTGTATGCAGACACAATTTGTATCTAAATACAAATACAGACTGAAGTTGCATCTTCACATGACACAGTGAAGTGCAAACAGAGATACAGATACATATGCAGCTACAGCTGGATACAGATACACACACTTCACTATTCATGCAGAGATACAGATACGGCGAATTTACAGGCGTAAGCAGCGTTGGCAAAATTACCAAGAAATAAGCAGAAATGCTTGAAAAATGTTTTCAACGAAACGTTAATACTCTTAAATGTAGAGAGTTGTATTGTAATAAGTGTTGTAAGTTGGGGTTCCTACAAAATTGTACTACTCACACCACAGTAAAATAATGCACTTCAGTTTGATTGCATTTATTTCAACTGTACAGTACTATGAGCTACTCAAATTTACTGCACTTAAATGTAGTTCACAGTCTATTCATACAAGCAAAAGAGAGTCAAAAATGTTGGGTGTGCTGACTCTCAGTAAATTCATGTGCGTGGTCACTCTCTAACCATGAGAGAGAGTAACTACACATCTGAATGAATGTGTTCGCTGTATAGTACCTTACTCAAATTTAATGCACTCAAATTCAGCTAAAGAGAAAGAGAGATAGCACAGTTAGTGCACTGTACATGTGCGTGGTCTCTTTCTAAACTGTGCACACCAAATAAATGGTGGAAATACTGCGTTTTTGTAACTGTGGCGCCCTCTACCGCCCAAAATACAAACTTCTGGGTAAATCTTCCGTTACAAATATGTACTCGAAATTCAATTTTGAAAATTTTTTGATTTTTGTACGACTTATAGAATTCGAGATAAATGGGCTAAATGATACATATATCAAAATTTCATCCTATGGGGGGAGTGGTCACCTTTTTGGTTTTAGACTTTTCGTATGGTCCTTAAAACATAAAGCAAGAGAAATTCTAGTGTGCAATTTTTTCCAGGTCACTGCTTATAACAAAAAAGTTTCTGAAAATGCTGTGATTTAGCCGTATTTTCAACTCGAGAATATTTCAGGTTTAAAGTGTAGGTATAGCGATAAACCTCGGACTTAGGTCTTAGGTCATGATGCAAACACTTCAACAAGGTGAGAAGAAGTCCGCAAGTTTGCCTGCGCAGAAAACTGGTACATTTTTGTATGGTAGCTATATGAAATAGTGAACCAATTTGAAACAAACCTCACACAATTGTTAAGTCTAAAAAAAAATATAACTGTCATAAATTTGATCGTGATATTTAAACAAAAAAAAATTTGTTCTTATATGTACTTACTTATTTATGTGTTTTTACGTGTTTCATATAAGTATACAAATATGTGTAAATTTTGATCAAACTTATTCCCTATTTCATATAGCTACCATACAAAAATTGAGCCTGCGCTCCTATTTTGAGAGAGACACGAATAACGAAGCTGGGCTCTGCGTGACCTTCTTATTGTTGGATCTTGGGCTTAGCTGAAGACAAATATCGAATGTTAAATATCCGCTACATCAAGAGCAGTGCTCGAGAAGGTGTTGGAAAATGCTAAAAAAAGAGCACATTATGTGATAGGAGTAAAAGATAAGAAGTTGAACCATACAAAGCGTGAAAAGTTAGTAGATTTGGATTTGATCGCTTCTTTTCTTTAAATTTTTATTCGATAAACACATAACCATTCAATCTCGACAATAGTTCGCTCAAATTAATTTCTTTATGTGAGAAGTGAAAAAACGAAAGTAAAGTAAATTCAATTACAATTCTTAAGGAGTAAATCTTGAAAAACGGCGGAATAGAGCAAGTGATCAACATGAATTACCTCGCGGATAAATCGTTTCTTTTGTTAAAAATTTCGTGTCACGAGCTTTTATGGTCTCTGAGAACTAGGTGTTCATACAGACATACATATACAGCTCAAAGATTATTCGAGGTGATGCTAAGAATTTTTATATAAAGAATGTCTCATTCTGTTAAGCCCTTAAAGCAATGCTTGCAGTGTATAAAAAGTGTTGTAAGTCAGCTGCAGAAAATCTGCAGCAGCTAAAAGATTAACCTTACTATATGCATGAATTTCTCATACATCTTCGTTGGCTTTACGATCCCCGACCCTTTCCAAAGGCATGTTGACTTTTCGCTGACTCAGCGGGGCATTTGCAAATATTACTTACAAAGAAACACAAAAACAACTCTCAACTTACAAAGACTGTGGGTCTTGAAGTCTAAGAACTACAACAAGCCAGCCACAACAACAAAAATTTATACGATGTTGAGGCTAAGAAATTAGCACAATTAGGCAGCATAGTAGAGTAGTATACCTATATACATACATACATACGAGTATAGGAGTGTGTCGGCACATCCTCAAAAACAACGACAGACATCAATCAGTGCGAAAACAACAACAACAACAACAAAGAACTGACAACAAATAGTTTCTGCAACAAAAAACAACCGCAAGTAATAAAAGTTTTTCATACATTTTTGGGTTCCGTCAAGAGCTAACTTGACAGGAACTGACTCCGACTGGGCTCTATATGTGTGGGCTTAAAGCCGAACCAAGCCTTTTGATGTTTACACTTAACACAGCGGTTAACCAAGATTTTTTAATTAAATGCAGCTTATGTGGGCTTAAACAGAATTACTGTGCAATTTTTCGATAGTGCCTACATAAGATACAGTATATGGTACATAAGCATATACATATACAACACATAAGATAATATATGGTATACATGTCAAATTAGGGCGTTTTTGGTGTGTGAAAGGGCGTGACGCACTTGACAAGTGCTTGACACAGACATAGTAACATATTCAAAGTCGTGACTGAGAGAGCTGAGCAGCTGTCTCAGGCGGGTCAAGTTGTTATAATAATAGTCTTGTGTAGTGTAGTGTAGTGTAGTGTATCCTAACCTTACCTCCCCCTACATACATAGTACACCTTGTCCATGTAAAAAAAAAAACAAAAACGCTTTGTGTGTGGTCGCCTGAGTTCGTGATTCAGCGCAGGAAACGCTCGGTACGTGTTTATATAGACAATATTATATCTTTGACGGAAACTCTATGACGATGATTGCGCACTTTATAAACGCAAACTGTGTCACAAGCTGTGCCAAAAGACAACAAAAAAAACATATTCAAATATTTAGTACTTAACTGGAGTACATATTTTTCCCATTTCACAAGTTGTCAACAATTAACAAACTAAAGTTCTATTGAAATGCTATTTCTTTTGTTTATAAATATTTCTCAAGCATCCATTAAGCAATTAATGAGGCAAAAGCTTTTTATAGAGTGCCACATGCTGCCAAAATATTTACATAAGAGCTCATTAATAAGTATCAAAATGAAATGCCTAAAGAAACCCATTAAAGAAATTATTAGGTTGCGTGAAAGTTTAGTTACCCTTTAGGCTGAGGCGTATATAGGCCCTACAAAGGATTTATCTAAAGATTACAAATTTTAGAGCAGCTGCACACATTTCGAAGAAAAACGAACTATCTGCCCTGGCCGATTCGACATGTGGGGAGCTGTGGGTGGTTCATGTGGGAAGTTCATTTCCAAGTCAAAACTTTTTATATATGAATATCAATATATATTAAATTTGTTTCGAAAAGGTTTGCCGAAATTGAAAAGTTTTTGTAAAAATTAATCTATACCAATTTTCTTGTAATTACGAGCATTTTTGCACCATACAAAAACATTTGGGGTGTTCACTGTGTCGGGCATAATGGCAAGAATACACGAGTAACAATGCGGCATTAAGATAAATTTGTTTTTATTTTGAAAATATCTAAGAAGAATTAAAATCTGGGCATATTTTTTACCACGCCAAACCAGCTTCCTATAAAAGTAATATACACTTTTTAAGAAATGTATTTAAAAGCCGCTTAAGTGCTTAACAGTAGCTAAGCACACTCGGAGAAGTCTTTAAAGCAATTCTGAAAACAGCTTTTCGGTTACTTTCCCAATTTCAATAAAATAAAATATTTAAGCTGTCAAATGCTTCAATACAAGTGGGCATAAAGTGCTGCACCAAAAGTTCCACAGAATTAGCCGACAATTTAGAGCATAGATTTTAAAAATGGGGGGGGGGGGGGGGGAAGCCCTTAAGAGACAAGAAAAACTCTTCACTGGAAGTAAAAGTGAATTGAGTTAATGCGAAAACGCATTTCCTCAAAGTGACTTTCGCCAAAGCCAAACAGGAAGTCTTTGGGTGGGCTGACAGCCATATAATGGTTATATACATAAGTACATACATATGTATTAAACCATATTCGAAGTGCGTGTAATTCAAGCTCATATTGTGGAGTAGCAAATGATTATATAATAATTAAGACATTTTATTATTTAAGTTATGAGAGAAATGTTGTAAAAATTTTCCTAGCATTTCATTTTCAAATTGTGCAACACTAACAACTACCATAGCCAGCAACAACAGCAACAACAATAAAAAGCAAGTAAAATGTAAATATGTAAGCAAATGTTTTGGCTTATTGCTTTGCTTCAATAGACGTCAAACGCGGCGTATGCGCAACGTCACATGCACACGAGGGCAGGCTTAAAAGTTATTGTTCCAGCCAAGAGACTATGTTAGCAGATTTTTGTTTTTATGTTTTTTTTTGTCACTTGTCTAAATTTCTTTTAACATTTTTACAAAATTTAAAATAATTTTATAACATACGCTAATTAAATATATGTTATTTTTAATTATTATTTAATTATAAATTTTCCTGGCTTCAATAAAAGGTTATTCATAATATGAATATGAATTTTTTTTTTGTCATATTAATATTCTTTTGTATTTTTTTCGTTTTTTCTTATCTTATAAGCTATTTAAATAAAAAATTTTAATATATAATTTAAATTAGAATAAAAAAAAAAAACCTAACTCCCATGTAAAAACGATTAGCTTATATCATAAAGTGATATTATTTTAGTTGGATCCCATACTTTTATATGGATACTGTATTCTTTTTTACGCGTATTTTATGGGAACGTATCTATTGCGTAAAAACAGACTTAGTTGTATTACCGATGCTGTTAAGCAATTTTCCATCAATATCTCATTTTACGTCAAAAAAATTGTATGAACCGAAACCAGCTAATATATTTTTCAAATTTGGTTCACTGTTTTCATATTTTAAAAATTGTATGAATCGAACCCAATCAATATATTTTTCAGATTTCGCCCACTGTGATTAATATAAATTTTTATATTTGAAGAAATGGTGAAGATATTTTACTTTAATGACTTAAAGCAAATTTATGTTGAAAAATAAAATAATGTTTCGTTCTTTGCCAGTCCAATGTTACTATTTATTGCGAATCAAATATACACATTTTTTTTTTTTTTTTTAATTGTTCTCCTCTTTGCCAATTCAATTACTTTACAGCCAGCCCTCGTACAAATTACAGACATGCAGGCGTGTTTCGCTTTTTGAACTTTATGAACTTATTCAGCTGCATGTTGCTACATTTCAAAGCGTGTTATTGTTGTATTTTTTTTTATTATTATTTTTGTTGCTTTTGACGCATTACAGTTAACAGCAAATTAACAAAGCAATTAAAAAATTAAGCTGAAAAAATATCAAAAATTGTGCAACTTAAATTATGTGGAGCGCCTGCTAAAGAAAGTCTGTTTCAACGATTTTTAAAAAATAAATTAGACTTGCCTGCAAAAAGTTCTGATAAACATATAAACAATTGGCTCTTATACCTACTAGTGCATTTTATTACTTATCGATTATTTGCTTAAAACAATCTAAAAGCAACAGAAGAGGCGTACAAGAATTGGGAACACAAAAAATCAATCAATCAACATTTAAAAGGTCAACAGCCTAAACCTGGGAACTCTGCTCCAGCACATCCCATCACATTTTCAATTTACTTGAGTTCATACCATTTTTCTCTTATAGCATTTTCTTTTCTCACATTTTCTTTGATTAAGAACTCCTCAAGCATCTTCTTTGGTGGCTTTGAGGCGTATTTAAAAAAAATGTGAGAATTGGGATTATAGATTGGTATCTCATGTTGTCTATAAACATAAAGCTTTTTGTTAATGTAGCATTTTTTGTTTTACTGTGTTTAAGCCGCTTTGTAGAATACGTAAACGGCAAATCGATCGGCAAGTCTAAGAGTTTATCGATTAAGTTGTAACACTGTAATCGATAATTTTTTGTTTTACTCGTAAAGCGACTATTTTGTTTTATTTATAGCGAAACAGTTGCTACGAAATTCCAATGAGCTAAAATTTGTAATCTAGCTGTTTAGTAGGGACATCAGTTTCATTTTGATATATTATATTATTATTAAATCTTCAATCTATTTTACATTCCGCTTTTATTTTTTTTTAATTGAAGCCATTTAAATTTAATTTAATAATGTTTGATTTGAGAATTTAGTCTTATTTAATAATATTTGTTCTTGTTCGAAATTTTATTATACAAAAAATCGTAATTTAAAAATATATTTTTAAAATTTAATTAATGCTTTTATTATAATTTAAAATTTTTTTGATTTTACTTTGGTAAGAACAATATTTAATCTTGTTATAAGTTTGAATTGTTTTTTTTTATTCAAGACTTTAAATAGGTACAATTTTTTAAGATTTTTGTTCTTGGTTTAAGTTTTTTAATATTTATACTCTGAACTAAGTTTGTGAAAAAATGTGTGTAACACTGAAAAGTAAACGAGTAAGACACCACAACAATATTGAATCTTGCCAAAGGCTTCCTTTTTTTGAAACCCGTCTGTGGATACACGTTTTATTAAAATCGTTTGGGAACTTCACGAGTTATAGGTATTAATGAAGTAAAAATGTAAAAACACTTTTTACGCCCAAGCCTTTTCCCAAAAAAAATCGAGATAGAGAGCTTCCATTCATTTTGCATAACGCATCCAATAAAGAAAGTTTTAAAATCGCTTGGGAACTTTGGTTAAAACCAACCTATAGTCAACGAAATTGTCATGTATTCGACATATTTTTCAAAATTCATGCGCCCCAAAATCGTTTGAACACTATAGAATTTAAGGAAAGTACAGGTATAGTAAAATCGGTATGTCCCGAGTCGGGATGCTCGATACCGGAAAGAAAATCTAATCGAAGTATTGAGTATGTATTCCAAAAAACTCGATACCGATTTGATTCTTCCAAAAAAGAAATCGATATCGACTTTTTGACTTTTTTTTAAAGAAAGAATTAAACAAAATGAAGGCGTTTGCTCGACAAAGAAACCAAAATTCTCTAATGTTGATAATAAATTGAGATAGGGGTTATAAAATGAAACTGAGAATGATATAAACTTTTTCTTATTTAAATTTTTTTCGCATAGCTTATTGCAGCGATGGGCACGCAGTGGATCATTTTACTTACCAGACCTAAAAATCGCATGGGCAACCACCATAAAGGAACTTTTTTCAAAATAAATTTCAAGCTCCAAATGTAAAACGAAATTTAGCTCGATACCGATACTAAGCAAATTGTTATCGGATCGACGATTAATCGAGAACCAAAATATCGGTATCGAATATTCAGTATCGACTTGGATATTCAAAATATTGGATCGGTATCGCGCATCCCTAGTCCCGACTGAAATTCTTTTCCGGGTGTTGGTATAAGATGCACGCAGGAGGTGAAGCCCTTTATTTTTTTTGTCTTTTATGCAAGAATTTTAAGATTCTTTTTGTAAAGTTTTTTTTAGGAAAATTTTTATTGTATCTAAAGAAATTTAGCTCTAGCGGAAAATGTCGTATATCACAAGGTGCTGAAATTAAAGGAACCGACCTATTGAATTTTCTAATATTTTGTAAAAATGTGAATATTTTACATTTATCGATATAGTTAATGGAAAATTGGACACCTCTAATAGCAGGCAAGTATTTTCAAGCGCATAAACGCTTTGGAAATTAAAGAGAGTGTGTATATAATGTCATATTATTTTTCCTTTAACGAAGCAATAATTTTCGTTTTTAGTTCTTCACGATTATTTCGCGTATTTGCCTTATTCAAAGATATAATATCGCTATATTTGGGAGTCCTTGGCGGCTACTGTCAAGAGTTTAGTTTCGAGTTTTTAGACAGAATAAACTTAAGTCACTACGATTGTATCTTTTTAACTTTCTATGGTATTTTCTATACCACAGAAAGTGTTTTCTAAAAACCACAAACCAAAGCTCGGAGCACATTACAACACTAATTGTCATTCGTTGTATGCCACATTAGGAAGTATTTTGTTTTACACAGCCATAACCCATGGCAAACAAATACCATCAATTACACCCTGCTGTTACACAACTGATAAGAACCATCAATGGAGCTGCATGCAACTAAAAATATAACGCTTGAGAGACAAAACTGATTGCGAATGTTAAGGTCAAGTGTGCGCTGACATAATCAACAGCGATAAGAGGGGAAATAATACTACATACTCATACTATTATTTATAGTAAGCTATATGATATATGTTTTGAAAATGTGATGGGAACCAGACATTAAGCTGCGCAACGAGCCGCACTAAGTAGCTCAATTAGTGTGGCCAGCGTTAGAAATCCAAAAGATACAAGTACGACTGCGTACTACAACAAAAAGTGCATTCACCTGTGCGTTAACTCAAACTGAAACTTGTTTAGCGATACGAGTATATAATAAAAGGTGCGCGCATTAAAAGACATTCAAATTGTAAAGGGGGGGGATATACAAAACTCAAAGTCATGAACTGTCAGAAACAGTTTTTTTTTTTCAAGGCGGGCGTAAAGCCAAGACTTGAAAGTAATATGATATTACGCATGAGCAAGAAGTTGGCTGACATAACTTGAGAGAACACACAAAAATACAAAAAAAAAATCTAGATAGTAGATACAAATTTCTAGATAGCAAACAATACAGCATAAGATCTAACAATAAAAGCTGTAGAAATTTCAGTCTGTTGGTAATAAATTAAAATTACAAACAGAAATCAAGCAAATGTTGTGCAACATGTTTACGCATGTTGCAGATGCAGCCAGAGCTGCCACACACAACAAAGTGATTTGTTTATCCAAGGCGTCGCAGTCAAGATCCCAGACGACGACGACAACTCACTCCATCATTCAAGTCTGCTTCGGGTTTTTCAACTTATTCTAATTGTTGACTTTTGGGCTTGTTATTTTTGTTTCGGGCCGCAACTCACGCGGTTGCATGCAGCTGACATGGCAACAATAACAGCTACAACAATGTTAATAATAACACCAACAAAGTCTCCCGACCATTGAAAAATATGTCTTAGACCAATTTGTTTACTCACTAACTTCATTTTTCTTTTCTTCTTTTTTAGGGCATGTATTGCTCAGTCCCTTGTCTACGCAATCTTTGACACTTACCTGAAAGCAAAAGAAAGATACGGAAAAAACATTAATCAGTGTGAGCATAACATGCATAGTAATGTGATGCAACTTAAATACTATTTAATGCATTTTTTATTTTTTTTTTTATAGTATTAAAAGTATCTTTAGCAATTTGGTCCCGCAGCATCGCATAGACCAAGAAAGTATCTAAAAAAAAAAAGAGCCGCTGAGTTGTGCTCAACTCGTTCTGCTGTGATCTTTGCGTTTGCCAAAATCGATTGAGGCAACAGCAAAAGTAGTGCCAAAAAATCGTCTGGCTTTGGCAAACGATGCTGCCTCTCTGTTGGCGGCATGCTCATTTTTAGCGATGGGCGCGTGACAACTTGTAGATCACGCATAAGCTATGTCTAAGTATTTGCGTTATATGCTAGCAGTTAAAAAATACATACGTATGGGTAAAAATAAGTGCAGCGCATTACTTTTTAAATCGTTCTTATTTTTATTTTTATATATGTAATAGAGGCAGTAGCCAATATTAACCTTTTAAATTTACTCGCATTACGATTATTTATCAAGTTGTCGATAATTGAATATGTAGGTAGACTTTTCTTTGACACAATGTGTCGTAAGTGAATCAAGATGTTTGAATAATAATTATACAAATTTTTTATTTTAAAGAAAGCTTTCTAAAGTATTAAAAAAGAGAGCATTTTTTTTTAAATTTATGTTCATATCTATTCGCGTGAATTTACTGCGAAAAAGAAAAAACGGGGCACTCTATAAATGACAAAGTTATGCTCATTTAAGTGATTGCAGTGTCATAGTACCAAGTACATTATAATATGGACAAACAAGCATACCTACTCGGAATGGACACATAATTACTTCAAACTTGTTATGAACGCTGGTGTTGAAATTTTATGAAAAATTTTAATTTCAAGATTAAAGGGTCACAAAAATCTATTTTTGGTGTACCAAAATTATAGACAACATTAAAAAAATTTCAGACATAACTCAAGTTTGAACTTTGATATAGTGCATAAGTTATTGCTAATCTTAGGTGAAAAAAATTTTATTTTATGTTTTAATAATCAAAAGTTCTTGAAAAATTAAATATTAAAAAGTTTCATTCTTGAATTTAAGCCACTAAATCTAAAGATAAGAGCTTTCTTCTAAATGTTCTTTTAACCTCCTGAAAAACTTGCATTAAGAACTTTGATTCGTGAAACTAAACCAGCTAAAATCGGCTTTGTCTCTTCTTCTTTTACAATAATAACGACAAGGAATCAGATCTTTTACTAAAAAAAATATTACCATTAATTCGGGTAGCTATTGATCCATGTCTGTATGAGCACCGAGATCTCAGAGTTCGAGACACCAAATTTCACCAAAACTATATTAAATATTTTATTTTTCTACCTGTACCATAAGACGAGGGGTAAATTAAGTTTGTGGATATGTAAAAGGTGACTTTTTAGGAACTTTCTTTTTGGCAACACTGTTTTTGTGTCTTGTGTTACTGTCAAACATGTTCAGTTTGGTCTAAAATTTAACCATGAATCGACTTACAAAGGAACAACGCTTGCAGATTATCGAATTTTATTATCAAAATTCATGCTTGGTTAAGAAAGTGCATCGCGCACTCCTTCCATTTTATGGTCAGTTTGGGCGACCTTCTGAGGCGGCTTTTGGAAGGTTGTGACTAAATTTCGCACCAAATTTACATTATTGGACATTAAACCACCAGAAATTGGGCCTCTGTTACTCCACTACGTGTAACATTTTGCGGAAGGATTTGGGTGTAAAACCTTTTAAAATACAGCTTGTGCAAGAATTGAAGCCATACGACCTACCACAACGGCTAACTTTTGGTGAATGGGCGCTGGCAAAGTTGGATGAAGATCCACTTTTTTATTGGAAAATTGTGTTCAACGACGAAGCTCATTTCTGGTTGAATGGATACGTGAACAAGCAAAATTTGCCGTATTTGGTGTGAAGAGCAGCCAGAAGCATTGCAAGAACTGCCAATGCATCCCCAAAAAGTCACTCTTTTTTTTGGATTATGGGCCGGTGGCATCATTGGACCGTACTTTTTCAAAGACGACGAAGGCAGGAGCATTACTGTGAATGGCGAGCGCTACCGTACGATGATTACAAACTTTTTTTGGCCCAAAATGGACATGTGGTTTCAACAAGACGGTGCCACATGCCACACAGAAAGCGAAACAATGGCCCAATTGTGAGGCGAGTTCGGTGAACACTTTATTTCACGTTTGGCGCCGGTCAATTGGCCGCCTAGATCGTGCGCTTTAACGCCTTTAGACTATTTTTTTCTATAGCAACAAGCCCGCACCGGTTGAAGCACTGGAAGCCAATATTGAAAAATTTATTCATGAGATACCAGCCGATATGTTGGAGAGAGTATGCCGAAATTGGACCCAGCGTATGAACCATTTGAGGCGCAGCCGCGACCCTAATAAAGATTTCAGACATTTCTCTAAATTTTGTTTTTTTTTTTAAATAAAATCCGAAAGCTCTTAAAAAATCACCCGTTATGTTACATAGAGAAGGAGACGACGGAGTCCCCACCAAAGATACCACCAATACGGGGTGATGGAAAAACAAATGTATCTAGGCATTTCCGTTGTATGAACGCATGGATTTTTGAGGACTATAAGAGTTGGTAACAGAAAATTAAGACGACCAGCCAGATAAATTTTTTTCCTGCCACGCCTGCACTACCTACCTCTTTAAGTTTATAAATAAAAAAAAAACTATCGATTGATACCAAACATCAAAATAATCTGTCCCTAAATATTAGAAATACTTACAATATAATATTATATAGGCGGAAGTTCGAATGGCAAAGCCCATAAAGACAAAAGCATAAAAAGGGTAGTTAAATTGGTAGAGTGTTGGCTATGTTCAAGGTTCGATTCCCAGTCAAGGCAAATTTTTTTAAGTTTAATTGGTGGTTTTACCGAATATTAAAATAACTATTACATGCATATCAATTATTTATAGCCAAAGGCCAAAAAGCACCCATTAAGAAAAATAAATAAATAACCATTTTCTATATAAAATTATAATACTAATTTGCATAAAAAAATCTATCAATGCTTGCAGCACAGACGTTGTACAGCGTGAGTTATTCTATCACGCGCTCCTCTCTAACACAGCTATGTTGGTAGCTAGATATAGTAGATTGGTTTGGTTGGGTATGCCATCACTTGACTGTAAACATTCTATACGGAAATTGGCGCTGCACCAGAAGGCAAATGTTGCATGGAATATGGTGAAAGTAATATGAGAAAGACCATATCCAACATACGGTTACTAGCTTCCATAGTGAAGCATTTAAAGTCAATTCTCAGAAATGCAGAGCTTGAGTTTATCTGCGTTTAAGAATGGAACGGCGCAGTTAGGTGTCATAAAGTGGCTAAGAATTCTTAAGAGCTAGAAGACATTAAGATACTTTTCATGCCTTAAGCTGCTTTCGAAGCATTTAAACGATTTAATCTTAAATATTTGCATATATATATGTTTTCTTTTATAAGTATTTTAGCTCGCATGCAAGCCATGGTCTACAATACGGAAATTTTTAAGAAATTTATGCGTTTGGCGCTGAAGAAAAGCGAAAGTTTTACTTCAAAGTATTTTTTTTCTATATTGTTTTTAAAATTAAAAACTTGTTAATTTACTTTTCTACAGCTGATTTATCAGTTCATAGTAAAATGTTGAGTAGGAGGCGTTTGCTCGTTAATTTTTTGTATAGAAATTTCTTTGCCTCAAAAATAATATGCAGCAACTGGAAAAGTCATAATTTTTGTGTATGCCGCTGCTGTGTTGCATGTTGCATTTTAAATTGTTGTTGGCCCTCCAGTAGGGTAACTAATTAATGTCGCTTTGTTGGCAAAAGAAAAAGAAGAAAAAAAAAGATACAAATGAGAAATGAAACTTGAAGAAAGCAGAAAGCAGCAGAAATGCGACGACAATCAGCAGACGTCATCAGTTGTAACAAATCTTTTTGGTTAGCCATCATTAATTTAATTTTTATCTCATTTAATTTTTCCCCAAACAATGTTGCCTAGAAGCTTAATCGTAGATTTCAGAGTTTTACATTTTTAATATAATTTATTTTCCAAAATGTTAAATGAAACATTTTGTTTGCTGCTGTTTATGCAAATTATGTTCATTTTGTCGTTAAGCTCTTTTGTAATTCAAAATTTTTGTTTTGGTTTTTCATTTTGACTTATTATAATGTAATCGAATTTTGATTTTTGATTGATTGTTTTAAGCTCTGCTGTGGGTCAGTTTTTTGTTACAACGATTGCAATAATTCGAAATTATAGTTTTTGACAGTTTAGTTTATTAAATTTGACAGCTTAATTGGGCAGTTTTTGTTTGCTTTTGTTTTGCAGGTTTAGGCCTCTTTTTAGGTTGCAGCAAGTGTGTCAAAAGTCTTGACCAATTGACCCAAATGAGCAACAGTTTGTGCCATGTATAGCTATAAAAAAAAGGTTAATATTGAATTACTAAAATAAAGATGCCGCAGTTCTTAGGCAACACCCGCACAAAGCATTGGAATTTTATTTACTAACAAATACTTTGGTATAATCTAAACAAGTGCCCTATGGCTCTTAATCATACTTTATTAATATACTAAAAACGATTATTACGCAGCAATTTATATTTTGCGACTATAAGATGCTCTATAACCTTGTTTACAATTATTTTTTTATTCAGAGTTGATAGTTTTTATGTTGTATTTCCAACGAATACATTTCAGTTTTAATACAACAATTAAGCAGCACTGAAATTATCAATGTAGCAACACTATTCTAAGAGCAAACAGCTGAAATTGACTCAAACTTGTTCGGAACAGTTCCGAAGACTTTTTTCTAAAGTGAACCAATAGTTCCAGATTTTATTATTATTATTAAAAGGCAACTTATACTTAAAAATTAGTTAAGTAGTAAGATTCTTCAGATTTTTCTATGAATCAGGTTTTTGAATATTTTTCCTTAAAATCAATATATCATAATCTTTTCATTATAAATTTTCTAAGCCCATAGAATATTACCATTAAGTAGAAAACATAACTAGAACCTGACTCTTAAATTTATTATGGTATAATTCACACACACATAAGTAAATTGAATAATTAACATTATAGTCTAACTTTGAGAAAATAATAAAGTACTCGCTACTGAGGCCTTCAGCTCCAGCTTCAGATTGTAATCTTAAGTAATTTTAAGTAACCAGAATATTTTTGACACGGAAATAATATAAGTTATAGTTGTATGATTTAAAATCTATTAGTTCATAAAGAGTTTTGTTGCTTTATTTTATTTATATTTTTCTATTTTGGTATGTATAGTCAAGTTTTGGAATAGAGGCTAAAAATTGGTAAGGCGAAAAAAAGGTGTAGAGCAAGACTAATGTACAAGGTACAATATGAACCAAATGAACCAGTAGTTCCTTAGTAAAAAGTACAATAGGAATGCCTAGTTCCTAACTTACAAATTAGAAAGCTCAGATATTAAAATTTCCCGAAATTATAACCGATTTTCCAGTTCTAAATTTTCGAGAAAATTTATATTTCTACAACTACCCTTGAAACCATTTGCTTCAAATTTTTGAGCGTGTACTGTAATTCCTAAGTAAAAAAAAAACTACTCGAGTAGTTGCTAAGTAAAGGAAAGAGTAGTTCCAAAGTAGAAAGAAAGTTAAGGAACGCAAAGTTCTTAAGTAAAAAGATACAGAAAAAACAAATGGTTTCAAAGTTAGCAGCAACTTAAGTAACAAACAGTTCCAAAAGGAACGCATAGTTCCTAAGATACAAGATACTAAAGAACCAAATCACTTTTAAGTGAAAAAGAATTTAATTAGCTGCTGGGTGAAAAGAAAAGAAAAGAGTAGATCCAAAGTGAAAAGGAACGAAGTTGCGAACAGTTCCAAAATTATATGGCACTGAGTAAACAAATAAAGCCTAAGTGTAAAGCAACTTAAGGAACTTAAATAGTTCCTAAGGCTTAAATATTTCCACAACGAAAAGCAATGAGTGGTTCCAAAGAGGAAAGGAACCTACGGTACGAGACTTTTCCAAGTGAAAAGGAACTGAAGGAACAAATACTGCCTTAGCGTAAAGCAACTAAAGGTACTTAAATAGCTCCTAAGACTTTAATGGTTCCTAAAAGGAATGAGTAGTTCCAAAGTCAAAAGGAACTTTCTGTATGAGCAGTTCTCAAAATGGAAAGACACTAAGTTAAAAAATAGTGCCTCAGTGAAAAAAAAGTTGTGGAATTTAAATAGTTCCTGAGCGAAAAGAAACACTTGAAAGGAAGTGACAAGTAGCTAAAAACGAATAGCTTATAAATGAAAAGGAACTTAAGCAACGTGTAGTTCCTAAGTAAAAATGAGCTTAAGTAACGAGTAGAGCGAAATCGCAAATAAACAAGAAGTAACTAAGTATATTAATAAAAAAACTAGTTCCACGAAAGGAACCAGCAAATCTTTTTGGTGAGGAACAAATATTGCCTAAGTAAAGAGCGACTTAAGGAACTTAATTAGTTCTTAAGACTTAAATAGGCTGTAAGCAAAAAGGAGTGAATAGTTAGAAAAATTAAGAAACTAATAGTGCTAAGTGAATATTAGCTACAAAAACGAGTAGCGTATAAATGAAAAGGAACTTAAGCAACGAGTAGTTCCTAAGTAAAAATGAGCTTAAGTATCGAGTAGAGCGAAGGCGCAAATAAGCGAGAAGTAACTCAGTATACCAATGACGGAACTAGTTCCACGAAAGGAACTAGCAAAGTTTTTTTAACTTTTCTCACTTCCTTCAAGATGTTACACAGCTTCAAATAATCTTCAAAACCTCTAACACATTCTTTTTGAGAGTATAAATACCAACCAAAAATCAAAACACTTGAAAATAATTGCAAATATGCAAAAAACAAAACTTGCCAAGAGCAACAAAGAAAAAAAAAAAACAACAACACTAACAATAATAATAATGATAATAATAATAATAATACCATTGCTAAAGCGAGACCAAGTCAATAAAAATGAAATAAGTAAACGCAAAAGAGCCATAGAAAGACAGATAATGATGTGACTGCTTAATAATATGCGGAATAATGATGATGATGTTGTGGATGATGATGATGATGATGATGATGAGCACGTCGCTGAGAAGCCAACGCACCAACTGACACAAATTGGATCAACGCCAAAAGCGCTAAAAATACAAAAAATTCCCAACAAAAAAAAATGTGCCCAGGAAAATTCGAAAAAAAAGAAAAATCAAAGAAAAACTTGCAACGAGAAAAATGTTGCAGCCAAGCAGCCGGCACAAAACTTTACAACGATTTATTCAACCATAATTTAGCTAAATATATAATTTTTTTTATACACACATTTTGCCATTTTCCCTGCTATTGACCATGAGAAAGTCTTGCGTATCTCTCGGATACAATTCGTTTTGGCCATAAACGTTCGATGAATGCAAAGCAACAACATTTGCCACAAGTTGCCGGGCAAAAGAATTGCAGCTGATTTAGCAATTAAAGTTGTTATATTTCTGATGTTGGTATTTCGATTATGCACAGAGACGAGGAGCGTGTGGCAAGTGTTGCATGTACAAGTAGTTGGATTTCAAAAGTCTTTTTGCCGGGTAGCTTCATAAAGATTTATGGACCATGTTTGATGGCTAGATGTGCTTAAGTTGGCCTATTGCAATTTCAGCTGCATGTTAGCGGTTATTATAAATCATCATGTACTCGTCGTACATGGTGTATATGTACAAAATGTTGAAATAGTTAAGAGACTAGCTTGGCTAATGATAAGCCCCGAGTTGAAACGTGTTTACTTTAATCGGTTCAAAGTTTTTATTATAACTTATCAGTAATGTGCTTGGAGAACACGGGTTTTTACTTATGCCAAAAAATAAAACGAGTTTGCTTAGAAATCAATTCAGGAAGGTAATTACAATATTATCGCTGTAGAAAATAAACCTTATGGAACCTAGAGATGACAGCAAGTTTTTGTAATTGCTTATCAGAGCTTTAGAACGCGTTTTTAGCTATAATAAGAATAAGTTTTATATATTCCAAACAAATCAAATGAGGAAGTCAATTAGAGTCTTGGCGGCGATAAAGCCTCTCGAAGAAAAATTTTAGATGAGTACGGTATGTAACATAAAATTATGTCTATATATTTATAGGATGCTGTCTTATTGAAATTTTTTTTTCAAAATCGGAACTTTAATTAGAACGTTGGAATTAGTGAAATGTGAGCGATATATTTTTTGAATTTTTTTTTTTGAAACGTACATCTCTTTTTCTATATTTTATTAAAATTTTCCAAAATCGGAGCTTTGAGGAGGATTAACCTCTGTTTGGCACATGTTCCGATAACCATCCGATAGCCATCCTCGTAATGGAAGGTTCTTCAATTTTTTTTTGAAAATGAGAGTAAATAAATATTTAGGAAAAGTCAGAAAATTTCAAGATGTTAAAAATACAATTTAAAAAAATGAAAAGGGTCTGGCTGGACCCATGTGCCAAAAGGAGTGTTAAAACGGTGGAATTGGTGAATATGAGCGATATACTCAAACAAATTATTTTTTTTGAAAATCGTATACCTATTATCAAAACTCTATTTGGGTTTAATTCTATTTAAAAAATTAGTCCTAACATATTATGCACTTTTGAAAAAAAAAAATAATTGGAAATTTTAGATAATCTAACAAAAATGACTAAATCTCATATAATTAAATTCAACAGTACAAGATTTCCGTACTTAAAAAAAAATCGACAAAAATATGCCAAAATGTTCTGTCATATTGTTTAAACAAACTACATTTATCTTAACTTTAAAATCGAGAAAAAATAGCAAAAGATCTTAATTAAGGATTAACTTGATTCTTAAATGCAGTGTACTCAAAGAGAGTCGTTACCTTTAAATAATAGTTTTTACCGAAAAGGAAAATTAATAGTTAAGCTAACAACAATTTTTATTTTTAATCAAGATTAAAACCATATAAAAACAAGAGCGATATGTTTTTTTTTTGTTAAACGGCTTTTCTCCGGGAAACGCATCCGATATTTTTATTTTTCTCGGGTTCGATTTCAAATTACATTTTTGGTGCTCGCAATTTTACCAAAACGAATTTTTTATGCGGTTTGAATCCGTTTGCTTTGTTGCAAAGAGAATTTCAAACGAATTGGCAAAATAGGTTCGAAAGTGTAGGCATTTTAAGCCGAAAAAATTTTTTAAATATTTTTTGATATTCTTAGATTATATTTATCCCAATTTCAAGTTAGATATATATTCCTTTATTTATACAGTATAAAAGCGTAATTATGCTATATGAAAGCTCAAAAATCGAATAGGGCGTCAACAAATTCTCTCCACTTGCTTCTGTCTCTTGCCAATAGTTTGAGCTGGTTCCATGTCATATGTTGACCAGCTCCTTCATTTCGGACCATTCTTGTCCAGGTGTTTCGGTGTTTTCCGGAGCGTCAATGGCCCTGCGGATTCCACTCGAGTTCTGATCTTGCAATGCCTAGTTAGATATTTATTGATAATAATTTTTTCTAGTTCAAACAAAAAAAAAAAAAGGCACGACTCAAAATGAATTTTTGGCATACCTTCACATGGTTCAGGTCTTGCATAAATGATTTATGTCTTGCATAAAAATTTTCCTTGTAAAAAAAATATCCAAATCGTGGTTAATTTCAATAAATATTGGCGCTAAAGATTAATAAAGTATTAGCAAAAATGAAATCGATATTCAGTAATCGAAAGGTTGAAAATTTTGCTAACAAAGAGTAAGGAAAATATGAGAAGATATCGACAGCAAAAAATGTTAAATATATGATTTTTTATTGAATTACCCTAATAAACGATAGGGGGCTATTCACAGAGATGCGTCTGCGGAAAGCTTTCTGATTGCCATAAACTTGGGTATGGCCAGGGGCGATTCCTCTGTTGTGTAGCTCAAGCAGCTCACAACCTTCCCTGGATAACTTTTTGGTAGCCACCATTAAGCGAACCAATGTGAGAAGGCAACTCTGTGTGACTGGACACATTATTTCCAGTTCACCCCCTTTGGGCTAGTGACCCGACCGTTAAACTAATTCCACTCAAGAAACAGAATTCTGCCCTATGCTCCGACTAGGAGCGATATCTTGTATTCATACATAATATCAAGGGAATAAAAAAAATAAACGATAAAAAAAAAAGAAAAGTTCAGGAAATCTGAGAAAATATCGACAGCAAAAAATGTGAAAACGAAAAAATTTGTTCGTTTTCGTTCTTCGCATTCCGGAGCGCAGCTGATAGAAATGTTGATTAATTTTAATTTTAGTGCGTTTTCAAATACTTATCAAGTATAAACTTTCGAATGGTTTTATTTAATCGACCATTTTGATTTTAGGGTGTCACCATTTAAGAAATATGGTTTTCGGTAGTTCGCCAATTGAATGAATGCTCTTATGAAAGACAGAAATTTTTATTAAAAAATAATAAGCTGATAATTTTCTTTAAAATAGAAAAACCCATGAAAAGCTTTTTTAGCACTGAGAAAAAAAATCAAGTACTATATTTCACGCTCAAAAGTGAGAAAGTGTTACACTTTTGTGTCAAAAGTACGCCAAGAGCGATTTTTTCATGGTTGAGAGCAAACATTTTTTTAACAAGAGCGTCTGACAATAGTTTTTCATTTGAGAAGGTTTGGAAAGATTTTAAGATTCATTGGGCTTGATTGTAGTAGCTAGCTTCTAAGTTGAAAATGCTTAATTCGAGGATGTTTAAAATTATTTTAAGAAGTGTTTTCAAAGAGTTTTTGGTGCTCAATGTATCGATGCTTAGTCTTATCGCTGAGATTGAGAGTAATTTGTTCTAAATTTAAGGAAAATGTAGAACGAAAAATTCGAATAAGTTTTAGAGCAACATAATCTTGGTTTGAGCAAATTCGAATTTAACATCTTCTAAGTGAGTATAGAGCTTTCTTTTATTATTATAAAAATAAATTTACGAAAACAACGAATTCAACCAGATATTAAAATCACATTTAGGCTAGTTCCCGAATTCAATTCGCATTACACTTTGTCGAGCATAAATGCATAAAGGCAAAAATGCCCGAGTAACTAAGCAACCCATAAAACGAAGCATGCCCAACCAACAACGTGAACAACAATAATCAGCTTGGAATTTAGTACAGAACCATTTTAACCAAATTACTGTGGCATTTATTTGTATAGACTGCTACACTAATGAGCTTAAGTTTAAAAAAAAAAAAAAAATTCTTATCAAAGTTGCTACACGGGCTTTAAATACAAAAAAAAAACATTATATATAAGAAAATCAAAGCACAAAAAAACATTACGCGTCATAATTCCCGCATTTAGAGTCCACAAAAACATTCCAACAATACAAATCGCAATTAACTATGAAGTCATCAAATGCTGAGTTTCAACTTTCAATTTCACGATTCGCTTTGGTTTGTTTTGTTCATTTCATTTGGCTTAATTTCTGTCAAATTTTTTATTTTTATTTTGCAGCTTGGAGTTTTTAATTTCCGTCAATGCAAATTCCATTTTGGTTAAAACTAATTACGACCAAACAAAAACCAGAAAACACAAAAACTGCCAACTACCTGTTTTGTTATTTGACTGTTGCCCGAAATTTATGGGCCTTTTGTGCTGTAATTTGATATAAAACGTAAAAATATGGTCATAATAGTGTTATACTGTCATAATGTGCTGCAATTTATGGTACCCTCTACTAATTAAATAAAATTGATTTTTTTTTTTTGCCAAAGTCGAGTGGTTTCTTTTCCTAAAGCAATAAACTAATGCAGTTTACAATTGCATAATGCATAATTAATAGAATATTTCATACATATTTCGTTGCCCTCAAAATGTCGAGAGAACTTTTTGTGGTCCACAGTTGCACTTGTAGCTGTCCCTCTTGGTGTCTCTGCAGCTCTGACAGCTGTCAGGGCAAACATAATCATTAGCACAGTTTTCCCATTGTCTCACTCACTTGCAATGCAATTCAATTTCCTGCCTTCAAAAAACTTCTCTACTTAGACAATTTTTTGACTTGTGACAAGTTTTTGTATACCCTGCAGCCACCATAGGGTTAAGGGTATTATGGGGTTTTGCAGAAGAAGGCAGACCATAAGTCGATCAAGATGCGTTCGTTCGTCTGTATGAGCAACTAAATCTCAGCGACTATAAAAGCTGGACATTCTAAATTTTAGCAAAAGAAGCGCTTTTTCCGCAGCATAAATTATATAGATATTTTAAACCATTTCCAAATATGTGAATTTCACCATTTACACCCACAGTATAAAAGACAAACAGCCGAAATTCTGGAACAGTGTTCCTTGAATGGTAAATATATGTAAATTGTTAATTTCCGAAGAAATTCCCAACGATATAGGCGAAATCTGGTACAGTCGGGTCCAACGGTTTGGAATACCATGTACCCATTCTGCCGAAAAAAAATAAATGACTGCATAGCTTTATATGAAGACTTGGTATTAAAATTATTATTTTTTGTGGTTTATGACTATAATTTCCTTCAATTTTTAACCGATTTTCTAGTACTGCGCTGTACTTGTAAGGAAACGCAACCAATGCCTGGGAAAACCCTTCTTCGAGCATCTGGGCTGTCTGGCAAATCTGCCTAGTTCTTTTTATCGAATCCTCAAAATGGTTCTTCAAGAAAGAGAGTTTAAGGAGATAAGAAGAAACCAACAGCTGTTGCAACCAATCTAGCTCCCCTTCACACCACTTCACCATCATTCCTTTTTTTACTTCCCTCTACTATATTAGGCATCACAATGGACCACATGGTCTCTGGTTCATCTCGGCTCATACCGAGCAGACTAATTAACCTAACCTAATGCAACCTTAAGATAACCTTAACCCTCTAATGCCCAATGGTACCTTGAGGCACTTATTGTAATTTTGTAAATAATTAAAAAAGTACAAGCTTTTACATCATTTGAATTTTTTTTGGCAGTTCCTAATAAACAAACTAATAATAATTTTCCTGACCTGGGGATCTCTATTAATAACTGTTCGAAGAGAACAGGGACCTGAAATTTATAACCGAATCCGAACGGCGGTGTCTTGAATTAATATAGATTTTAAACACACTAAGTTATAAAAGATTTGAAAACTCTACAAGGCATTTAAAGGTACTTTTTTTGATAAGCACAGCCCATGTTTTGTTTTTGCGGTTTTTTGTATGGTTGCGAGTTGTCAGCAAAAATTGTTTTTTAAAACACCATGACAAAAAATAAAATCACAATTTTTTAATACTGTAAAAGCAGTTCATAAATAAATAAATAAAATCAAAGTCTAAAAATTTCATAAGCGACCTATTTTTGACTTAAATCCTTTTCCTGTTTCAGATTTTCTTACCCCTCAGGTAAACGAAAAATTCTACATAATTTTAAAAGTCATTTTTGAATTTAGAAGCTTTTGGCTTACCGTACATTACAAAAAATTATTCGACCATTGTTAAATAAATATTTTCAAAATGGGCATTAGAGGGTTATTTCAAAAAGGCTTCTTTAATGCTTCTATAAACTACAACAATAATTCATTTAGCTTTATCAACAAACAAACAAGAAAATTTGTTATATGGACTTATTCATTCTTTTAATTCACAGAAATCGGTAAATTTTATTGGGATTACAATTTTTCATATTTCTTACCCAAGAAAATCTTCTAAGAAGTTTGGGGATTCAAGCACATTTAAAAAATTTCGAACAAAAAAGTTTTTTTCATTGAACAATGTCGACTCATAATAAAAATTTTAGTGATGATACCTTTTTTTTTTGTGAGAGTCCCCATATGACTTACTTTTTTCTAGTTAGTTTCCAGTTTTTTCTAGAAATTTTGTACTTGGAATAATTGACCAATAGTAACAAAATTTTGATACAGTCCCATTAATATAGTAATGAATTTATATGCCTTAGCTTCATCTCCGAGTCGACGAATAAGCATTATCTTCACTGCACCAGAGTGAAGCTCAGCACCCTTCAAATATTGTTAAAATTTTGTAATTTCAAAATTTATTATTTATTATTATATTAAAGTAATCAATTTTTTTTTCAAAAAAACTCTGTGAATTTGATTACTTTGGACTTTTTCTGATTCAATGCTATTTTGATATTCACCTCAATTCTCTACCAGTGCTGCCTTACTTTCAAAATTTCGTTTTCATACCTAATATTTTAGCCACTAGTGTAGAAATTAATTATTAGGGGTATGTAGTACGAAAACGCTCTCCACATTTTGCTTTAAAATGCCCACAAACCTCAACTCAAATCTGGTACAATTAATTATTTTATTTAAGAAAAAGTGTTTACAGAGTATCCCACAGTCGGGCACATTTCTTTTTTTTTCTATGCCATGGTTGGTTGCACTGCCTCGGGGCTTGTTGCAGCTAAGAATCTTGGGCTAGTGCTAGTGCCAGATGACCCAATTTTTTGTCGCCTGCTGCACTTGTTTTGATTTCTTGGGCTGCCAGTGAAAACCCAACAATAACAACAACTGCAATAACAGTGCAACAATTGAAGGCATGGCCAACATATGTTGCAACTGTTTGAAAACATTTCTCCAAGTAAAAGTATAAATATATTTTTATAGTTTACAATTAAACATAGTTTTTCCCTTTTTTTTTTTTTTGTTCACAAAACTGTTCGCTTTCTTTCTCGAATGCAACATGGCAAGTTCAATTCGAGCTGCCAATCTAATTTATGAACATGTAACATTCAAATGAACGAAACATACAAGCAAAAAAAAAAACAGATTAGTGAGTTGCAACAAAAAAGAAAACTTCAGTATGATAAAGACATTATTATTAATGATAATGTGCTTAATGTTCACACTAAAGAAAGTCAAGTTATGCATTTGAAAGAAAAACTGCATTCAATATTTTGAGATAAAAACGATTTTTATGAGCCAGTCATGCAGCGATTTAACTTATTATGAAAAAAGTTAAATACACTCGATAAGTGAACTGGTTCGACATGTAACTTTGCAGATTTATCGGCTTTATTAAAGAAACGCCTTTTTCATGTACAGATAGAGAAAATTTTGTGGCCTAAGCAAATCTGTATCAATGTGCATCACTTTTTGTGCCCTTACAAGCAATGGGTTTCTGACCTTTCAAACTTCGAAAAATGTGCGGTCTATGGCATATGACTGGTTTACACTTTTCTTTTAGACGATTTTTTTCAAACCAACTAATACAATTTGAAAGAAAGTATTTCAGTGCACTTTTCTTTTTTATATAAGGGTGTAAATTTTTTTTTTTTAAATTTCATTTGATTATCGACTAATCGATAATGGAATATTTAGATACACTTCTCTTTAACACGACATACTAAGCGAATAATTTGTTTCAATGAAAGATAAAACACAAACAACCTGTTTATTTTTTTTTAAATTCTAAACTGGTTTACCGTTTTCTTAAAAAAAGGGATGATTATAATCATTTTTTTACAATATAAACTTTCTCGTGCTTTACAAAAAAAATTGATAAATTTTTTTATTTGTTATATTTCAGGGGTTAACTTTTAATGAAAAAAAAAATCAAATATATTTACGAGACATGTCGTGCCAAAGAAAACTCTACCTAAATATTCAGTTATCGATAATTCGATAAATAATCGCAACCTAGCCAAAAATTAAATTCGAATTGCGTTTAACACATATATAAAAATTATCAAAACCGAAGACATCGATTTAAAAAGTGATCACCTACACTTATTACGCCCAAATACGACTATTTTATTACTTCTCTAAAATATATTTTAAGAAATCTTTTATATCTGACTGACTGATTGATTAAGTGGAGCGAGAAAAAAAAGGATTTCGAAAATTTGTGCCTACAAGTGGAGGAAATGGCGGGCCAAAAGCTTGTATTGGGAGAGTTTCATTAAATCGACATAAAACTTTACCATTTTGAATACTTCGTACACTATGAGTGTGAATTAAAGGAAGGGTATTAAAAAAATGTGGTACAGCCGAGGTGGTGCCCGACAGTGGAATATCCTACACATTTTGTCTCGAAAAATTTTTTCCTGCATATTCCTTCTATGAACTTTCCAATTTGAATTTTTTTTTGGTGAAATTCTATATTTATACCTATAAGTTCACTAAATTTTTACCGATTTTGATGAAACTCGAACATTACATCAAATATCTTAAAATCCTGACGTGATGGGCCAATTCTGATCCCGGATTCGGATTCTACGCAGCAAATTACTTCGAAAATTACCCTTAGCTTTTCAACAACTAAACCAAGTTGGCCTGTGTTATTGTCTCAACGGCGAGGGCAATACTTTGTAACTTCGAATAGCCATAACTTTTCGAAAAAAAATCATAAGTGATCGCTTGAACTTTTAAATTAAAGGGTAAGAGTCGTACTAAATGATGTAATTGGAGTGACAGACCACAACAATTTTTTGCACCCTGTACATAACCTCAAAAGTAGGAAAAAAAACTCGTTTTACGGGTACATAACCTCAAATATCTCAAAATCCGTGACGTGATGGTCCAATTCTGACCCCGGATTCGGATTCTACGCAGAATATTACTTCGGGAATGACCCTTAGCTTTCCAACAACTGACATGACTAATTATGACATAATTCGATACCAAGCGAATTAGGGTAATTATTACCCAAATGGTAAGCGCTAAAGCGTTTAAATTTTTAATGGGATGGGTACTGAATTCCCTATCTCAATGGAAAAGGAACAAATAATTTTAATACTTAGCAAACCTACGGCAGAGGGTCAAGCCTGAAGCAAGCAAGGTTTTCAAATACAAGTGTAATGGGAGTTTTGTTTCATTGTATAATTTCCCAGTTATATGCGATACTCATACTCTTGAGTGCACTTCGTCTAGTTATTAAAAGTTATCAAAACCTACATATAAGGTTTATATTTGCAATCAGTTGAAATCAGCAAATAGACTAATAGACCCAATACCCAAAATGTCTTTTCTTGTTAGCTTCGTCATTTTGACGACGATTTTGAAAAATGTTACTTTTTAAGAAGTAACCTAAAAAAACGGATACATGAAGGCAAATTAATGAATAAAGTCTACAGTTTCTAATATTTCTACAATAGTGATACAATCAACACATTTTTTTTAAATATTTACCATAACAGTGCTGTACAACAGTTTATAAACCAAAAATATTTTTCACATAGTTTTCCAAAACGAATTCAATTATAACTCACTCAACTCATTAAATATGATATAATTTAAAAAACTTCATACAAAGACAGCTCAAAATAATATCGAGTTTGATTGAATCAAATCAAATTGTTCACACATCTAAGCTCAAGACTTTGCGTAAATCCAATTAAAATTTTTTAATATCTCTTTGCTCAAGATTTGAGCATAAAGCGAATAAAAGATACGAGACACACTTAAAGTTAGCCAAGTTTTGTTTGTAGTTTCCGCAGACAAGTAAACCCCCTAACAAGTTGTTGGACCAGTGTTGTTTGAACACAACTAAAAATAAAATTTATAACAAAACTTGGGTCATCAACTAATTTAGCAATAACTGCAATTACAGAAATATCCCAGGAGACAAGACAAGACGAACCGAGACGAGACAAGCGCCAAACCGACCAGTTAGGAGTACAACTTCGATAATGACTGACTGGCAGACTGACAGGATTGTTGTGGAAACTTGGTTAACACGCCAAGGTATTACACTAACAAGCAAATTATATGACACATCAACAGCAAAGATACAAGTAACTGGCTAGTTAGTACATAGTATACAATAACAAAAAGTTACAAGTTACCAGTTACCACTCACCTCTGCCACTTGCGGATTAATAATCAGGCTGGGCAGGAAACTATTATTATGGTTGCCAAGAAGTGAGCATACAATTATGACTGTCACTGTATTATTGCAATGCAATAGACACAACACTACACACTACGCATCTACTTAGACACTGACTTTTACAATGAAAAAGTGCCATGGTAGTATAATTAACAGACTAGTCCATAATTAAGCAATTGTCAGTCAATTTGTCTTAGTTACTTAGATAGCATTGAGCTATAGATCTTTGAAATTTGCGCTGAATTTCAAATGAAAGTTGGCAATCATTTGCAATTGTAGTTGGCAAATTAGGTAGCAACTCTGCTAATAAAGCGAGCAATGCCCGAAATAAAGACTATTGCTTCCTTTATGCGTCTCTAATTAAAGTAGTCGAAAAACAAACCAAACAAAGCTGGGAAAGTCTTTCTACCAAAAACATTTAACACAATTCACATTGAGAGCAAAGAAAATTGTAGAAAGATAATAAAGATAACTTCAAAGTGTCGAAACTCGTATGCTCTCTACATGGGATTTTATTTTCTCAAAAAATTTCGAATTTCAAACTATTTTTTTTTTTTCTATCAAAGTTAAAAAAAGATTTTCGAATAATAAAATCTTCCAATAACGAACTTCTCTAATTTCCATGTTATACATTACACTGTTTATTTGATTTCCTTATAGCGAATTTTCTATATTACGAACCAAACTTTTGAGCCAAAGGGAAGTTCCAATGTATATAAAAACAAACAAAAATTAATATGTAAAATTTTTCTTCTTTTGTAAAAATTGATCATTCGAAATAGCCTGAATTGAATAAATTTATTATTTTCGGAGTCACTCAAAAATTCGTCATCAATTATAATGCCGAATAAATCGACAATGGCGTATTGAAATTTTGGTTCTAAGTGTCATTCCAAGAAACTTTGCCGAAGAAACTATAGCTCTAAAACGAATTTCGAGCCTAACACTTTCTCAAAATAATTATTTTTGCAAAATATATTGCATTAAAAAGACAAAAAAAAAGGTGAACCCATTTACGAACTATATTGATTTCATTCCATTTACAAAAAAAAAGGGACTTATTCAATTACTCTCTGAATGAATATTTTTCATAAATATAAAAAAATCAATTGCATTTAATAACAGAAAAAACGAAAACAATAGTTTTAGAAAAGAATCGTGAAGGACTTAATTTCGAAAGCCTTTCTTGTGTAAGAAACCATTTCGTCAATTTATGCCGAAAAAAAAATGCTAAAAACAAAAAAAAAACCAAATGCGCCCTCTGGCGGCTCAAAAAATAAATATCAAAAATGGATTCCTCGACATTCAAATAAAGTCAGCTCGGCTCGAAATTCATTGTAGATCTAGGGTCTCTTAGGCAAAGTATCTTGGAATATCCCATAGAAACAAACTCGCTTTGCTTTTCATCAAAATTTTGATTTTTGTCCAACTGTGCGCCGTTGTGCTTATCAAAAAATTTCTATTTATGTACCCAGTGTTAAAAAAATTGTAAATAATAAATAATTTCATTTTCACTAAATTTTAGTGAAATTGAGAAAGGTAGCAGCATTTACAGTTTTATAATCCCATATTAATTTTGTTTTGGTTCAGTCTTCAGAAAGTAGTATACATATATAAATATTTATAAATTCATATTCACTAAATTTTAGTGAAATTATGAAAGGGAGCAGCATTTATAGTTTAATAATCCCATTTTTTCTTGCCCCAATTTTTTTTTGTCCAGTTTTCAAAAAGTAGTAAATATATTTATAAATTAATTTTCACTATATTTTAGTGAAATTGAGAAAGGGAGCAGCATTTATAGTTTTATAATCTCATTTTAACCTTTTTTTAACTTGTAAACGATAACATATGTGTCTAATGTTCAAAAAGTAGTAAATATATTTATAAATTCATTTTCACTAAATTTTAGTGGAATTGCATTTATAGTTTTATAACTAATTGTATTTAACTTGTAAACTATAACATAAGAAATACACAAATTATTCATTTCAATAGGTCAAGTGGTTTCTGAACTTTATGATAAGTTCAGTGAATTCGCAGAATTGCGATTTTAAGTCTACCAAGTCGGTTTCGGTATTCGAGTACTATTTGTCGAAATGACTGCATTGTTCATAATACTAGGTCGAGAAATATTATTATGTAACTATACGATTCGGAATCGGAATAAAAATCAGAAAAAGACATGTACATGAAACTTTAAATATGCTTTACATCCAAATGTCTTTGTATTGCTCTTTCTATTAAAAGTGCTTATTCCAATAAGTTTGTCTATGCCTGATACAGCATTTTCTTGACAGTTAATTCCAATATAATAATAAAATTCAGTAGTTTTGAACTCGGACGGGTATGCTCCGAATTATGAGTGTTTAACAAACAAACCAACAGATGGCCAACCCTATATAGTAAATAACAAAAGATTGATTTGCAGTGAAGTCCTGGAAGTCAGTGGTTTACACACTGCTGCTTTTCTCATTATTCGTTTCGAATTTCTGCCAAAAAATTTTGATTTGGTAGCAGTGTGCTTGGGTAATATTATGCAAAAAATTTAAGTAAATTTTTTAGTAACACACAAATAAGCCAAATATCAATTCCCAAGTAGTGCCAAGAGTTTTCACACATAGTGCTATAAAGCTACCCAAATTTCTTAAAAAACGAAAACTACTTTTTAATTTTTAAAGCGTATGAAAAAAAAAGCAATTTGAAATTCTGTCTGTTGTCAGATAAAAAAGAAAAAGTATAACCCAATATGATATGAAGAGTTTGTGTCAATTTCGTAATGCAAGCACAACAAAATATGTGTTGTCTGTTGAGGCAAACGAAAAAGTATCTTATAGATACAAACCATAACAAGCAGCTGAAAATTCAGTCACGTAGTAGCATGACACCAAATTTTCTGATTTCAAAAAAAAAACAAAAACAAAAAATTGAAAACTGATAAGCACTTGAAGGTGTCATAGTCAATTTACTTATTGTTGTTGTATTTACGCTGCTTTCTGATGTTGTTTTTTTTTTGTTGAGTAAAGAGGTCAGCAAATTAAACACTTATATCATTGGACAAATATTACACACATGGCCAAATAGATTATGGTTCCACTAGTTGATAAGTTTAGATACGGAAAATGTCAATTAGTAAACCAAGTCGGCAACAGGTTGCTTTCAAACGGAAAATCGATTGGGTAAAAGGTCTCTCAAGTGCCTTATATAAAAGATACAATATATCATGCTGACTGCTCAATTAGCAGGCAATTGTGAGTTATGATGGCTTAGAGTTGTCCCACTGTGCTCTATAAATGGGTTTTTCACACAAAATGCTAAACTTTGTTTTATAAGTAGCCATGTCTAATCAAGCATGAAAATATTTTTTCAGGCGCTGGGAAAACATTCAACGCAATTTTTAACTTTGACCTTTCTAATTCAATTATGTTACAGCAGGCAGGCTGGCTGGGCAAACTTCAGGGAGTTACTGAAAATATAACCAAAACGTCCTTGAACATATAATGCAATGCTGCCAAAGGTCATGGCTTCCGCCCCACCACACACACTTAGGAGCTTGGAAATGTTTGCTCTTTCGCCTTTTTTTGTTTTTCTTAGTTTTCTTTTCTTCTTCAGTTTACCTAAAAAAAACTTGTTGCCTACGATAAGCATAATAACAACAACTACTATTGTACATAGAAGTAAAGCAAATGACCTGAAGCACAAAGAGAAATAGCAGATAACTGTGAATGACACTTTCGAGTGTGCCCAGGACATTGACATTACCAACGAAATGATAGTTATCATCATTGTGTTGATGATAATGATGATGCACATTAACTGGAGCATATTATTTTTGCGGATATTGAATCTTTTGAAACTGTCAGCTCAACTAGTTATGTGACATTTGAGCCCTCAGGCGAATTACTTGGTTCGTTTAAGCTTAAGTTTTTCGGCGAAATCTAGCTAAGGGTTTGCTTAATTAAAAGGCTTAACAGCAGTTCCAACATTTAAAACGTGACAATGTTGGCATTGAGGAACTTAATGGCATGCGTCTAAAGCATGTTAAAAAAAATAAAATAAAAATAAATGCGCGGATTAAGAAAGATTTTCATATAATACGCTGCAGCAAAATGTAATGCTGCGTTTACACTGCCTTGCCTAATTGCAGTCACATGCACACTGTGACATAAGATGACGCTGTTTTATGACAAAACTGCAAATTGAAATTTAGTGTTTGATGACGTCATAGTTAATAACAAATTGTATTGTTAGATTGTTTTTAAACTATAAATAAAGTCGGGAATTGCAACGCTTCGCACAAAGGATTGCTTTGGTGTCATTTGCATACTGTGACAAGCTTTGTTTTGTTTTTTCGTCACACTGTGACAAACTTAAAAATTTAATTTTTAAATTTAAAAAAAAAAATAAATAAATAAATAATATTTTACTGGGTAAAGGCGATAAGCTGTAAAGTCGCTTATTTAAATACATATGGGTCCAGCCAGGCACCATGTGTCCGTCCGAAGGTTTAAAAATAGGTGTCCGACGGAGGGTTAATGCATTTGGGAATTTTCTAAAGCATATAGAATTTGCTACAAATGTACTAACTTCCATGTCACAGTTGTTTTACTGCAACAAACATTGGCAAGCACAGTGTCACAAGCAGTGCAAACTTAGCATAACTGCAATAATACGTCACAGTCACAGTGTCACAAGCAGTGCAAACTTGGCAAAATGTTCTGCTTAATGCCCACAATGCCAGTAATAAAGTAGGTCCATAGGAGGTCCCTAAGCTTATACACTGAAGTATTAATAAGCTTATGATGTCCGACTTGTATTAACGTCGGTACTAACTAAAAAAGGCTGTTAGTTTTATTTTTACTGAAGATTAAAAATGTTCAATATGGCTAAAATGTAGAAGGTAGCTAAGGTAAAGCTGCAAAGTTACAATCTCTTCTTGTTACATTAAAACCGAAATTAAATTTCGTATTACGAAACTTGAATTTAGTAAAAGTTCAAAATGACTAAAAAATTCCAATTATGTAATAATAATTTTTTTCGGATATGTGATAAAAAGACTGACAAAAACATAGATAGGTTCTTAATTCAAATATTGGTGTTAAATTTGCCATAACAAGACTTAAATTTAATAAAATTCTAAAATACCAAATAATCAAATTATGAAGAAATAATTTTTTTTTCATAGATGAGACAAAAAGACTGGAAAAAATATACAATGGCTTCTTAGGCATGAAAATCTTTTAGAATTGGGTCTTCTGGAAAATATTATGTTACTTGGCGCCTTAAGCGATTTTATGTACTAGACTTGCATGAAAGAAACAATGTACGATTTCTTATAGTTCCAAAAAGTTTGTCCAAATACAAAAAGAAAATATTCTGTACAAGGATAAGAAAAAAGTTAACTGGGAAAAGTTGAAAAATTATTGTCCCTCGGGACCCGACTGTAATAATGAGTTACATAAAGGAACCCTTAAACTAATTTAAGTCTTTTACAAATATTGTAGGTCAAACGCGAAAGCTGGATCCGTGCAGGTTTTTGGACCCAAATTATTTAAAAGAAGCTACAAGGTGTTCTTCTCCTACCTTCCATAAAAATATTCCTAGTTAAACAGTTAGAACCTTTGGGTTGGGTTCTCGGGAGTGTCTAGTAAATTATGTGTCTCCAAACGAGAAACATGTCCCATGACCCATCATCAGGCTTAACGAAAGCCGTAGAGGAATTCTGCTAACTGGGAAGCTTCAATACTTAAAACGGAGGAGTTTTAATCGATGTAGCTGAGCGAATTAACAAAGCGCAAACAGCTTTCCACACTAAACTTAAAATCTTCAAACAATACTGATGCCAGTATTGCTCTACGGCTCCGAATCATGGTTGGTCTCTGACAGGATTAAGCGACAGCTCCAAGTCTTCGTCAACAAATGTTTGAGGAAAATATGCCGCTCATTCTGGCCAAATATCATTTCTAATGCGGATCTGCTTGTAATCACCAACAGTGAGTCAATAAACATCATTATCAAGAGACGGAAGTGTACGGTTCTTTCCGAAAGCCGTTCCAGGGCCAGCTGGAATGAGTTCAGGCGGCTAGCTATACTGTTAACGTTTTGCCTGGAGCTCACATCGAATGTTCAACCTGCCAAAGAAAGTACTAAGCAGAGGAAAAAATTCATTCATCCCCGGGATCCGCCTCAATTAATGAGAGACTTTGAGTGGGGCTCAATGAGAAACAAGAAGCTACTTTAAAGCTGCGTTCAGGCTCCTACAAATGTTGTGGGCCTAACATTCAGTTAACGCTGGCTCACAACAAAAGTTCAACTACCCAAAGAAACTTCTTGGGAGAGTACCAAATTCATTCATTCTCAGAATGCGCCTCAAGTAATGAGAGCCATATAATAATAATTTCCCTGACTGACTATTTTGTCAGTCGCCCCTGGGCGGAGCATGGGGATCTCTATTAATAACTGTTCGAAGAGAACAGGCACCTACAGTTTAAAGCCGAATACGAACGGCGGTGTCTTGTATTAATAGAGATTTTTTGAGAGAGAGAGCCATAATGCTGCGTCAAGTTTCCTACAAATATTGTGGTTCTAATATTCGGTTACCTGGGGCTCACAATGAAAACTCGACCTCCCAAAGCTACATGTAATAAATATATTTCTAGCTAAACAGTTTTTTTGTAAAGAGCATGCGAGCTTCGACATAGCTTGCATTTGCAGTTACAGCAAAAAAAGCGGAAATCAGAGCATAGGGGTTGGACTTGGGTTGGGTTCTGACAATTCCATGGCTCGTTAACTTAAGCTTAGCCACAGGATGTGCGCTCTACACTCATTGCATTATGCAATATAATTGCAAGATTTCCGTTTAGTATGTTATTTGCCTTTTAGGGTCCTGCTGCTCCAGCTTATTGCATAAGCCGTAGAAAGTAAAAGTTTTCACAGTCAACTAATTACAACAGCATTAAGCTGCTCTGATACAGAAAAACTTGCAAAAGAAAACGTACTAAGAAAAAAATAGTTGCAAGTTGCTGGCGCTGATTTGCAGTTGACAACTGTTGGCCATAAATGGAGAGCTGTCGTTTTTTGTTGGCTCTCTCTGCTTTAGGTTGTTAGCTTAAAAATGCAAGGCACGTAGCAACATCTGGCGGCAGAGAGTGCTGTTTGTCGACAACGGTTTATGTCACATCTTGTGGCTGTTTATTATGCGGTTTCGTTCGAATTAGGTAACCCAACGAAATACATCTTACTCCTACTGCTACACGGCGCCATAAACCACTCCGAAAACCTTTACGAACAAAACTCATCAAATTTGCAGCAGAATGTCAGTCAAGAAAAGTTATGCTCTGGGGAAATCATTTAGTTCGGTTAAAGTCTTGGAAAGTACCAAAATAAAAACTTGCTTGCTACAGACGAAACACATAAATCTCCAAAACAAATGCAAAAATGTCTACGTCAAAGTGACAAAAATAAAACTGCCAAAGCAAAGCTAAAAATAAACAAGACCCAAAACATTGCAAAAAATAAACAAAATTAATAAGATTGAGCGGCAGCGCGTTAGCGAAAAGAGATTCATACAATGGAGTGATTTACGATTTGGACCAGTGACAAGCTTCCAGCTCTAGCTTAACAATAATTGAAGTTGGGCACAAAATCAATGCGTTCCAGAGATGCCAAGAACTGGCCTTGGCAGAAATAACAAAAGGCAAACAAAATACACAAAAAGCGATAAATAAACGCGATAACGGGCGAGCAAGTTGGGCCTGAACGTGAGGCAAATATTGAAGAACCTCATCAACAGGTCCTTCTGGCCATATCCGTGGAAAAATTATGCACAGTCGATTAAATCAATAAACAAACAGAGGAAATTAACAAACAAAAGTCAAGTGTAGAAAATTGTGTCATAAGCCGTGAAGAAGAGGGGTCTACGGCAAACAGCGCAAAACCGCGCAGGAAATGAGAAACAGACGGCAAAGAGGATGTTTCGATAGTGCCAGTTGGACACAAACAATGCCATACAAGCACATACATATATATAAATAGTATATACATATAGACATTATCAATGGTGCGCAAAATTGGTAACATTTGTGGTAAACATCAAAAGCCAAGTGTTTGGCTTTAGTTTTTTTTTTTTTTTCGAAAGAGCAGCTGTGCGTAAAGTGTATAAAATTTTAAATTAACGAAGTAGAGTAAAAGTCGTCGTCAAGTTAAATATTTTTAGGGGTTGTTGCTTAAAGCGTTAACGATCTTGATAGACAAAACACACCACCAAGTAACAAGTTGGGAATACACTCTCAACAAACAATGGAAGATTTGGGAGATGCACAATAAATGGGGCGGAAGTTTTTAATTAATACGAGCATATTGACTATTGTTGGCTACTGTTATAAAGCATGATTTGATTATTCAAAGGTCAGGCATTACACAGGTCTGTTATTTGCATTTCTCTAAACATGGTCAAGCATAAGAGCGCGTGACGTCACTGTTACACATTTTGTACTGACGTAGTTCAAATTTTTATTAAGACTATCGAAATAACAACAAATTTAGAGGGATTTTTAAAAGAAATGTTCTTTAAGTATTCATTTGTATTCATCGTTATTTACTATTTCAGTTTTTTCAATCTTTTTTTAATAGTGCCTAAATATACCAAATTTATGTCAGTTAAGCTTTGATAGAAAAATAGAAAGCAGAGATAGAAAGCCCTTAGCGCACGGTTTTTTCTCGAAGCAATCAAATAGATAGTATGCTCGGCAAAAAGTGCTTTATTAGAACTACTTATGCCCAATACAACTTCTAAAGCGATTTGATTTATCGTAAAAAAATGTAAGAAATAAAAATTTTTGTAATACGACTTATGCCCAATAAAACTTCGCAGATGTTTTGAAGAAGTAACTTTAAGAAAAATAAAGTTTTTTGCCCGGCCGTTACCCTCATCCTGTTGTTAGGCCTGACTATGCTATACAATCGTATGAAATGTTAAAAAATATTTGAAGTTTGACTGAGGAATTTTTTTATTTTAATAAATATTAATTATTATTCACCAGGCCCGGAGTTTTCTCAGGGGAGCGGTGTAATTACTGTCGTACTGTCGTGATTCAAGCTAAAGGTGTAATAGAGGGGCCGCTACATTTTCCCCCCGGATCCGGATTTTCTCTTTACGGCCCTGACCATCCCCAACTCTATATCAGACAATAACAAAAATAAACTGGTTGTTTAAAGGGCAGATTTGTATAGGATATTAAAAACAAAGAGGCATTGAAATTCTCACTTCCTCTCTGATGAAATAATTCTTGTGCGGATCATGCGGGGTTGGGTTTGTTGCAATTAGTAATTATTGCAAAATTATGGTGCTAAAAGTTGTAGGGTTCGGTACAAAAATAAAGCCATTTAGTTATGGCGTCGACTTTTTCAACGAATTTTTATTGGCAAAAAAAAAATGTCGACCAAAAATATTCCTTAAAAAAATCTAATTTATTATAAAAGTCAAGGGCAAAAAAAATAAGTTTTGCGAAAAAAAAATTATTTTTTTTTTTTGATATTTTTTTTTTTATTGGCAATCAACCAACACAAATTTTAAAATTTCTATCTTTCGGTTACCTAGCTTTATGCGCAAAAGTATAGGATTAGCTAAAAATTAGGATTGAGTACCATTAATATCATTCGATTTTCGCTTAACCTTTAGTTGCAGTACCATATAACCTGTTCAAAAGTTTTGAACATATTTCTGACACATTGTCGAAAGTTGAAAATCTATTCTGTTAAGAAATTTCTGTCAAAAAAGAATTAATTTTTGGTTTTTGAGTCTACTTTCCTTGACTACACAACGACAATAAACCTAAAATTTTAATTCATAACTTTAAAAAATATTCCTGTCTCAGCTGAAAAGATTTTTACATCTAACTCTGTAATTTTTAATGGCTAGCTTTAAGCAAGACTTACATATATTATAAAAATAAAGCAAATTGTTAAACTTAAATTATAAAAACCATAACAGCTAAGTTTTAAAATTTCCATCTATTGTTGTCTATTAAATGAGCCTTCAGTATAATTTAATATCATTTGATTTTCGCTTAACCTTTACTTGCAGTACCATCAAAAAGAACCTGTTCAAAAGTTTTTCAAAGACTTTTACAACGATTCTCTTAAAAGAGATTTCTGTCACACCTTTTGTGTGTCAAGCTAATTTTTTTTTTGTTCTACCACACCCACAAACACACTGTGCATATGTATAGTACTGCATTTATGTACAAGAAATATGCTACTTTTAGCCTATTTACTTTGTAACAGCGCACACACAATCAGGTTTCAATATAAATGCCTGTTAAATAACAGCGTGCTCTTCCCTGTCTATGTTAACTTACATGGCGCTTTTGCTAAGCTCAGCAGCTGCTGCTGCTACTGTTGTTGTTGCTGCTTCTTCGTTCTTATTTGCACAGCCGCCCACTTGCACTGTTGTTGTTGCTGTCTCGGTCGCTGCTGTTGCTGCTATTGTTGTTGTTGTTACCACAGTCACGTTGTTTTCCATGCACAAGGTCGTTGTTGTTGTTGTCGTAGCTGCTGCAGCTGCTGCTGTTGTTGTTGTTGTTGCTATTACAGTTGCAGCAGGCTTTAAATACCATTTAGTTTGTGAGCCGCTGCTAGCATAGAATTCACCCTCTGCCTCTTTGGGCAACGCTGGCTGCTGCTGCTGCTGCTCCTGCTCAGCAATGCTGGCAGCATCCTCGGCTGCACTATCAAATTCATTTGCCGAAGCGCGCCCACTATCAGCGCCGGCGCTGGCATAAGCGTTGGCGTCAACGTCAGCGTTAACTTTATTGTTATCCTGCACGCTGCTGCTGCTGCCCACAATGCATACAATGAGCAGCTCGTCGGCAGCGCTCACAGTTTGTTGTTGTACTTGTGTTGCAGCAGCAGCAGCTTCGTTTTCAGCAGCATTCGGCAACATTGTTGTTGTTGCTGGCTTTGGCACACTTATTGTTGTTGTAGACATTTTTAGTGCTTTAGTTGTTATTGTTGCTTGCAGTTTTTGCGTAATAATTTTGGTTGCTTTTTATTGATTTTACGCTGCAAACTTAATTAAATGACGTCTATATAAAACTATGTATATATTAAATACACACACGCACAAATGCAAATATATAAATGCCGCTGCACGCACATATACACACAGCACACAGCACACACACAAAGGCAAACTGCCGGCGCGCAGCCTTTTTTAATTGAACTCGATTTCAATAAATATAATTGACACACTATTTGCAATAATAATTACTAATTGTACTTGGTTTGCAATTGTCTTTATATACACAGTATATATAATACATGATATGTCTTATGTACAGCATAAAATATAACTAAAGGCTAATGCTGCAATTTTTATTTGTTTGTTGGCTATTTCTGTTGTTCTTCTTATGCACAAACACCACACCGAGAACAGAACGAAACGACGACGACCAAGACGAAGAGCACGCGAAAGCAAATAAGAGAAGCCGTCGCGAAAACACACGACCAAAACGTAGCGCACGAACTTGCTTTGTGTTGTGCTTGGTGTGTTACAATTTGAATCGACGCTGCTGGCCAAGCCACAGCAGCAAGTGCTGCCCATGCAGCTGGGCGCAGTGCTGCCCATTTGAGAGCGTTGCCAGACATGCGCAGTGCATAGCAACTAAAAGTATGCTATACTTATTTTTATTAATTTTTATTATTGACGTTAAGTTTGAATTTGAGCGCCATAGTGGCGAATTTTGTGGTAAGGAAACTAATAAAAGTAATTTTTTAAATTAAAACTTGAATTTAGACGGAAATTTTTGATAATTTAGATTGATTGATGACCGACGATGGGATACACTGCCAAAAATGGTAATTGTGCTGTGCAATAATTTTGGAATACCTTTCTTCGACCTAATGGTCGTTAAAACATTTTGTTCACGAGATACATTTTCACGAATAACTGAAAACAGTAACCAAAAACATGTTTTTCGAAAAAAATCTCGAAGACGGTTCTAAAGAAAAAAAAAAAAATGAATGTCATTGTCGTGTTTCTCGACCCAAAAAACACTTTTATACGAAGGTTTATTTTTCATGTAAACTAGTGTATTTTTAAAATTTTTATTTTATATTTATGCCAATTTTATTCACTATTTTGTTTTTATTTACTCAACCCACAAAATAATTTGCACAACACAAAACGAATTTTTGGCGTACACACCTGGTTCAAGTCTTGCATAAAACAATCTTCATGTCTCCCATAAATGGTTCATGTCTTGCATAAAAAACATTTCCTTGTCATAAAATAGTTAAATCGTGAATTAATTTCAATAAATATTGTGGCTAAAGCTGATATCATTCGTTCGGATTCGTTTTGAAACCACATGTTTCCTTGCTCCCGATTCCACCAAAAGGAATTTTTATATGATAAATATACGCATTTTAAACTAAAATAATTTTTTAAATATTCTTAGACCATGTTTATGCCAATTTCAAGTTAGATGCTGATTGATAATTATTTTTTTTCTAAATCAAGCCAAAAAATATCATGCACGACGCAAAACAATTTTTTGGCATACGTTCACATACACACACAAGGTTCGTGTCCTGCATAAAAAAATGTTCCTGCTTTGCATAAATGGTTCATGACTGGCATACAAACATTTCACTTGTAATAAAAATTTCTAAATCGTTTTTAATTTCAATAAATATTGTTGCTAAACCTAATATTAAAGTACTATCCAAAATGTTCATCAAACAAAAATGTAAATTATATGAAGTAATCAAAAGGTTCCAAACTGTGCTAACAAAGAGTAAAGGAAATGTCAGTGTACAACCTGGGGAAATTTATGATATCGACAGCAATAATGTGAAATTGTAATCACGCAAAAACGAAAACAAATAAATTTTGTTTGTTTTCGTTTTGCTCCAATGAAATAACATTGAAAGAAAAAATTATAATAATTAAATTATGAATGAGTAATAAATATTGAAGCACTTAGTTAAAAAATCAGAATTTTTTTTTAATTAATTGGTACATTTTTATTTTAAGACTTTTTTTCTGCTTCAATATTAAATAGTTTAGTCACTAAAAATAAAGAATAAAAATCAAGTTTCGCTATCAAACAAGCGTTGTTTTAAAACAGAAATAAGGATTTTTTATTTTTAATTTTGTACAATTGTTTTTATGTTTAAAATTCGATTTGTGACGATTCGTTTCGTTTAAAAACTGCAAATTTTAAGATTTTTATACCCTGTACCGTATGGTACAAAGGGTATATTGTGTTTGTGCAAGCCGAAAATGTATGTAACGTACAGAAGGAGAAGTCGGAGACCCCCCAAAGTTACCTAAAGTATGATCAGAGTGACTAGAGAAGTCGATATACCCATGTCCGTCTGTCCGTCTGTCCGTATGAACTCCTAGATCTCAGAGATGGTAAGAGCTAGAGCAACCAAACTTTCAGATAAGATCCCTTATTAATCCATAGGAGACAAGTTTATTTTATTTCTTTGATATCGGGACTACATTATATAGCTCCCATAAGGGTGTTTCAGAGGACCTCGAAAAAAAGCAAAAGTTTTAGATGGATAATTCGTTTGCTTATGAAGATATCATAACCAAATTTGGCAATCGGAAGTTTTTTAGAAACCCCCAGCACTGTACCAAATTTTATCAAAATCGGTTGACTATATCATATAGGTCCCATAGGATTGATCGGTCGAAAATTTGTTTTTTGTACAAAATTCGTTGTGTTTCGTTTGTTTGTGAAGATATTGTAACCAAATTTGGCATTAAGAAGTTTTTAAGAGTTCCCAAGCACTATACCAAATTTGATCAAAATTAGTTGACTATATTATATAGCTCCCATAGGGCCAATCGGTCAAAAAAACGTTTTTTGCACAAAATTCGTTGTGTTTCGTTTGTTTGTGCAGATATTGTAACCAAATTTGGCATTCAGAAGTTTTTTAGAGATCTTCAACACTGTACCAAATTTTATTAAAATCGGTTGACTATATCATATAGCTCCCATAGGGCCGATCGGTCGAAAAAAAGTTTTTGATTAAAAATTCGTCTGTTTTTGGTTGTTTATGAAGGTATCATAATCTAATTTGGCAATCAAATGTCTTTTGTGTTTCTTAAGCAATTTACCGGATTTTATTGCAAGTGGTACAGGGTATCCCAAAGTCGTCCGCGCCCGACTTTAACGTACGCCATCTTTTTTTTATTTTAATGTTTGAATATTTAGATTTATATTTAAAAATCGATTCGTGACGACTCGTTTCGTTTAAAAACTGAAAATTCAAAATTATTTTTTTTTTATATTAATGTTTGAAAAATTAATTTTATATTTAAAAATCGATTCGTGACATGAACGGCTACGCCCATTGTTTCTGTCAACCAAGCGTTTCTTTTAAAAACTGAAATATAGACGATGTATAAATTTTTAATAATTTTTTTTTATTTCAAAATCGATTTCTATTAAGTATAAAAAAAATTGTTGTCCTAAGTAGCTTAGAATTTTATAATTTTTTTAGATGTTTATTTATTTTAAACGAAATCTCATAATAACTATTAGAAACTCTAGTACTCAATACAATTTCTAAAGAACTGAACCCGTTGGTGATACCTCAAAATTTTTTAAAAGCTAAGTTGCTTAGCATATAATATTATTATTATATTATTACGTCTTTGTATGCTGCAACAGTTCGCCAAGCAGCAACAAACAAATTGAAGTTATTTACTTTGCCATTAGCACACCATTAGCTATCAAGCGTATGAGTGATATATATGTACAATAAACAAACCAAGTAACCACTAAAAATATATGTACTATATGTATAAATCGTAAAGAAAAAGTTCAAGGACATCGGCTATCCACCTACTCAAAACTCGCAGACAATAAATTGCAAGAAAAAAAAGAAAAACAAATGGCTTGCTATTAAGCTTTACTCGATTCGTTGCACGACTGTGGGATACCCTAACATTTTGTTTGTCTGCAAAATTTGATTTTTGTTTTTGGTCTTCTTGGTGTTCGCTCTTTGTGCTTAAAATAAGCTTAATTTGGCTGCAAGGACGAAAATCCTTAATGTACATAGAATTCAAAACTCATTTCAAACTTTCCGATTTAAGTCAGAAATTCTTGAATGAAGAATTTGTTTAGCTTATAAATAAGCTCGAAATGATTTTAAGATAAGGGGCCGTACCCAAATTATGTGACCAATTTTTGGACTTTTAGACACCCCCTCCCCCTAAACGGGTCACATAATTTGGGTATGGCGCCTAAGTATATAAATATTATTTACATATATTTGGAACCAAAATGTAAAAAAAAAACGAATATTTTCTTAAAGCTACTCAGAATTTAAACCCAAAATATTTGCATCTTGAAAATGCAGTGTTGGATATATAAAATTTTAAATATTTTTTAACTCCAATTCGTAAGACGTCTTTCAAAGACTTTTTGAAAATATTTGTTTCAAGTTTTGCATCCATACTTTGAGGAGAAGGGAAGTAAGCACACTAAAAAGTACGACAAAAGAACGATCATGGTTGTTTATTATATGATATCGATACATTGATGTTTTCCAGTTAAACGCATCGATGTCTTTCTAAATTGTGAGACGAAAATTCTGACCGGAACAGAATATTCATTCACATTATCTTAATTTAAAACTCGATATATCGATAGATCGACGTTTTTCCAGCACTGATCCTTGTTTTGCTAAGCTTAAATCTTAAATTTGTTATTACGTTTAATCGAAAAAAAATTTAATTTTTGCAGATCTAACAGCACATTGACCTCTGAATTTTTTTTTTCTTTTTTAATTTTTTTTCCTTTTTTAGACAAGATTATATTTCAATAAGAATCGGAAAAAAAAGTTTAATTTTTGAAAAACATGTGTGCAAAATTTTATATTAGGTGCGCAACTAAGTTCTCGCTGTTTTTTTGATGAAAATGTAACTTTATTATAAAAAAATGGTTATCAATGACTCATTCAAAGTATTGCCCATCGCTAGCTACAACTTTTTCCCATCTTTCTGGCAGAGTTCGAATACCTTGACGGTAGAAGTGTTCGTCTTTTGAGGCTATCCACGAATCAAGCCATTTTCCGATATCTTCATATGAATGGAACTGCTGATTAGCCAGACCATGTGCCATCGAGCGGAACAGGTAAAAATCGGACGGCGCAATATCTGGGGAATATGGCGGGTGGGGTAGGACTTTCCATTTGAGCGTTCCCAAGTAGGTTTTAACAGGATTGGCAATGTGAGGCCGAGCGTTGTCATGCAGTAAAATCACTTTTTCGTACCTCTGCTCGTATTGTGGCCGTTTTTCTCACAGTGCTCGGCTCAATCGCATCAATTGAGTTCGATACCGTTCCCCAGTGATGGTTTCGCCTTGTTTCAACAGCTCATAAGAATGAGCAACCTCTTTGGGTTGCTGTAATGAATCCATTTTTCATCACCCGTCACGATGCGATGAAGAAAACTCTTCCTTCTTTGTCGCTGGAGCAGTTGTTCACAGGCGAAAAAACGACGCTCAACGTCCCATGGTTTCAAATCATAAGGAACCCAAGTTCCTTGCTTTTGAATCATTCCCAACGCATGCAATCGCTTGGAAATGGCTTGGCGGGTAACTCCTAATGCTGAAGCAAGCTCTTCTTGCGTTTGGCACGAATCCTCATCGAGCAATGCCTCCAATTCAGTATCTTCGAAGGTTTTGGGTCTTCCTTTACGTGGACGGTCGTCAACATCGAAATCACCGTCTTTGAAGCGACGGAACCAATCACGGCACGTTGTTTCGCTTGGAGCAGCATCTCCGTACACTTTTTGGAGCTCTCGATGCGCTTCAGCTGCCGTTTTTTTTCGAACAGAACAAGAAAATCAACACTTCCCGCAAATGATGATTTTTTGTCTAAAACTAGACATTTTCACACAACCACAAGTCGATAATGCAAAAAGAAATTCACTAATGTGCCATAGCAGTTTGTTTACCATATGCCTAAGCTTCGTTTATGAAGTTTTGGGTATGTCAAAATCGACCAGAAATTTCTGCTAAAGCCATCTATTGACAAACAGCGAGAACTTAGTTGCGCACCAATAAGACTAAAAAAATTCCTATGGAAATGCCATAATTTTGAACAAAATACGATAATCTGGTCCCACTGTGCACTGGAAATTAAAAAATGCCAAATTCGAGTATTTTTTTTAAATTTTCTTTTAAATTTTCCAAAATTCCAAAAGTTTTTATCTTTCATTACTAAGTATTTTCATCTTATAACATTCAGCTCTGTAACAGCTTTACAACTAAGATATACATAATATATTAAATAAATAAGAAAAAGAAAAAACGAAAACCTGAAAAATTGTTTCTCCCTACATGTTACATAAATTTCTATATAATCAACATATCCATCGAGTCTATGAGTAACTGGTATAAAAACAGCAACAACCACAAAAATAAAACCACGCCAATACAGTGGAAAAAAAATGCAGCCCTAAAAAGGATCAAGCAATAAAAATCAGCAAAAAATAAACGACGTTATGAGGCAAATAAAAAGGAAAAACCCTTGGCAGCTCCCAGTGCCACGTGCTGAGGTCACTGGTCAGCTTCTCTTTAAAAATGGCGCCCAAAATGAGGGCCGCCATTTTAATTGAAGCGTTTTTTTTCTTAATTTCAATGAGAGAGCACAACTTTAACCCTTTTATGTCAATGAAGTGAGAAAATATGCACAGCTGAGAATTATGTAAATTGCTTGAGAAATTAATTGGAATGGTTTTGTGCTAGGTTCATGGTCAAGCAGCAACAATAAATTTGCGACAACTTTAGATACACTGCTGGGCATAAAAATAGAATAGAATAATTTTTTTGACAACTAAGTCAAATACATTTTTTACAAAAGACTCAACATTTTCTATACATGAAATATATAACTATTTTTTTTTTGGTGTCTTAAACAGATTTTGCTTAGAATTGTTATGAGAATATTTAAGTAGTTTTTAATTATTATTTTTTTTTTTTTTACAGAGCCTTTTTACATTATTTTAGTTTTTTATGTTTTTACAGACACGCGCTTACAAGCTGGAGGATTTTGCTATAGAGCTGTTTTCATAAAAATTCAATTTTAGTTCACTAGAGGGCGCCATATTCAATTTTAGTTAAAAATATGCTCACTAGAGGGCGCCATATTTAATTTAATGTGAGGTTACATTGCCTTTAACCAGCGGACTATCAAGACGCTTCTAACGATACCTTGTTTGTCAAATTATGATGCGCTGTTTAGAAGTTACGAGGGAACAGATGAACATACAAAGATTATGGTTAAATAATTAAGCCTTCTTTCTTAGCCTAGGACGGTGAAGAAATGCATTATTTTTACCACTTTGTGTTAAATGCGTTTTTTAAAAATTGAAAAATTACCAAGATATTGGTGAATTTTATTTGAAGTAAGCTTGTTTACGTGTGTTTCTTTTTCTGAACTCGATTTTTTATTTTTGAATGCAAGGTTTAAACTTTTTACAATAAAAAGTTTACAGTGAAAAATTTATATTTTAGAAGTCAAAGCTTGATATTTTTATGATCTTACGCTGTTAAATTTAAAAAAAATAATTTATTTTTAGCATTTTTTATAAATTATAACAATTTTATACATATATATATCAGTATGTATCAGTAGAGCACTTCTTCTGTTCCTGTGAAGCTATGCAGAGGCAGGAAAATGCACCAGGCAAATTATTTTATCCACAACCTAGAGGAGCTAGGTTCTATCTGTCCGAGAATGATTGGCAGCTATATCGCAGCAACAGGCAGGGATTCTCTTTAAGAATACTTTCTGGAGACGGGGCTTAAAATAGAGATTCGCGCGGTACCACAACGGCTTGTTAGCCAGCTACCGCTATAACCTAACATAAACATCGTATGAGTTTTCACCTGCATGTTTTCGACATATCGTGGGGAAACTTACATTGTGCACACCGTATGAGTTGTGACTATCATATAGTGTAAGTTTCACCTCGATACATTCACGCACACGAACACAATCGGTACCACACTTATTTTTTTGTTGACTTATTTATATATAGATTTAAAAAAAAAATACAGAAATTTTAAGTAGTGCTATTCATGTAGCGCGGAGTGTATAAAGTACCTAAATTGACCCAATTTCAGTTGGTTGCAAGTTATAATAAATGAGTACCCTGCCTTTAACCCTTATGCAATTGCACGTGACGTTGCATCAAAAACTCGCTGAAAATTCGTGTAAACTTTGTAAATAAATTTCATGACACATATGTGTGGCTGGCTGAGTGTGTGTGAGTATCTGTGTGACCATGTAGGGTAATCAAATATTGCCGGTATCTACTAGCTACGGGGGATAAGCCATTTTATGGCTGATTGCTAGTTAAGTTTGAGTTTCTGAGTGCAAATAATAAAAGCTTATATGCAATAAACATGCAGCTGCACTTAAAAGTTCTTCCCAAAACTTTTTTGCTATTTTTGGAAACAATCTCATTAAAATTCGACAGCAGCTGCAAGTTTATATTTATTTCAACCGATATCAATCAATGTCCGAGAGCGGCATAAATAGTTACACATGCCAGTATAAATAGACTTTGTCGTCAAGTTGTTCTAAGTAAGTTATTAACTGCCAGAGAGAGAGAGAGAGAGAGAGAGAGAGCGAGAGAAAAGGAGAACCAATCAATTAAGCCATTTTGCAGTCAGCTGGCTTAAATGCCAAGAGTTTACTTTTCTTGGCATTGCAGCAATTTAATGTCATGCAAGAATTTGTTGCATACTTCAAGGCGCAAAAATTTCACTCTAAACGAGAGCAGATAAAATAAAATGGAAAATACGGAATACAATTTTCTTTGGCACTGCCTTGGGGCATGTGACGATTCAGAAGCGTTTTCTCTTGTATGTTATTATAAATGTACATATATGTGAAGTGTATGTTTTTAAACAAAGGGTGTTTTTTTTGCGTAAGTATATGTTTTGTTGCACTTTATGTAGAGAATTTTTCTAAAAATTACAGTAGGCCACAATGAAAAGAATGAGCATTGGCGTTTGAATGGAATTAATTGCGATCCTTGGCTTAGGATTTTAAGAAGAAAATCGATGAAGTAATATTTGAAAGCGGTAATCGGTATTGAATAAAAGAAAAAGCGATCAATTTTCTTTAACATTAAAAACTTACTTAAGACATATAATTTTCTTTCGATTTTAAGGCGACGTTTTTGGGATAGCTAAATCCGAAGCGGAGATCTCAGCACGCTCGGCTTAAGAGCCCTGACGTACTTGGGTTTTTTGGGACCTCAGATTCGGATTCAGCGACCACACAAAAAAAGAGAAAAAACGGTCTGACATTCAAATCTGAAAGCCATTTTTTTCTATGTTCCCAATCTGTCAACTAGAGTTAACCTCCAAAATACCACGTTTTAAGGCGTCGTTTTTTTTTTTTGGCTTTGTTATCATTGGGAGTTCAACCTAACTAGATTCGAGGAAGTTTTTCTGAAGTAGTAAAATTAAATAAAAATATATCTTTTATTTTATTTTATTTTGTTTTATTTTATTTTATTTTATTTTATTTTATTTTATTTTATTTTATTTTATTTTATTTTATTTTATTTTATTTTATTTTATTTTATTTTATTTTATTTTATTTTATTTTATTTTATTTTATTTTATTTTATTTTATTTTATTTTATTTTCGAATCAAAAGAGATATAGTGAAAAATCAACTTAATTTTGGATTTTAATGTAAAAATGATTACATTTTGAAAAAATAAGTTATTATTTTATTGTGCTTCGAATTTGATACTCAGTAGGTCTGCGCAGGCTAAAAAAGAGTGTATACCAATTTAATTATCTTAGTTTTAATTTAAGCAGAAAAAAAGATCCAACGATTTTAAAACACATTTTTTAGAAAAATACAAAAATCTATGATTCTTATTTTATTGCACCCAAGCTACTTAAAATTTTTGAACATTAGCAGTAAGGCTTAATACAAAAATTTTTGGAATTACTATTAAAAACTTGGAGGCTTCGTCCCTCTACAAGAGTACATAACGATTGAGGTGACTGTAGCTTCTTCAAAAAAAGATTAAGAAAACAAGGGGGCTCCACACCACTGCGTCTTTACATGCTAATCTCCGTAAGGCCTTCTGTATTCATTTCGAGACATTCCCACCAAATATGCCCTGAACTTTACTTCTGCCCGATTCTAAACTCATTCACGCTGTTTAAATATTGAAAAACTCATGAACTTTTTTTTCATCTATAGATCATTATGCGTCATAAGTTTAAAAAAATCGTTGAGGGAACTTTATTATATTTACCCATCACCCAAAAAGATATATTCCAAGAACACACAGAGCTTGTGTTGAAAGAATTTATTAGGGCATCATCGTTTTTGAAGTTGACGGAACAAAGCTATTGCCTAGTTCTACTAAAATTGGCCTTTATTCGTCCACACAAAACGCTTTTACATGCTTAAAAAAAACCCAATGCATTTCACCTAAAAAAACACCCATTATATTGTGTTTCCTGCTTTGCCGTAAGAAAAATGTCAAATTGTAGGTTTTGTTTGATGAAGCACCTTTGAAAAAGGCATTTCGAAATATTTGGGTTGGTCAATTATTCTTCTACACACACACACAAACCCGCACACACACAAACACAACAAATTTTTATGTCAGCCATGTAAAAATTTATCAGTAAAAGAAAAGTGAGTTATTTGCTTTGTGTTGAAGCATAAATTTTCAAGTATATAGACAGATAGATAGATGACAGACAGAGCAGAGCAGAGATGGGGCAGCAAATAAAATAGAAGAGAAAAATGTAAATTCATTGAGGCACAAAATTTAAACTCATTGCAAATATTTAAAATATTTTTGAAATGCAGGGAGACATAAAACACAAATATGCAATTAGCTTCTAAAGACTGCCAATGGATGGAAAATTCTTGATCTAGTAGCTACATCAATTGCTACTCCTAATTGGGCGTCCAAGAGTAGGGCACTTGGCTAGCAGACACAATAAGCTCTCTGTAGTATAGCTAACTATATAGTATATACATAAAACAACTTATTCCTTTTGAAGAAGTCAGTCGGACTATTAAGAATAATGTGGCACGTTATTTGAAAATAATGTCCCTGGGGACACATGAAGTAGTAGCACATGGCAGTCATGGCCTAAGAGTTGCAAGAGCTGCTTCTTTCTCTTACCCTCGCTGCACTTACTTGGTTTTTCTCTCAGTTAAGAGTGTCTAGCAGCGACATCAACATTTGTCAAGCGTTTTTTGACCAGAGGTAAACACAGTTGGGTTAAAAGAAATAAGAACACTTTGAAGCACCGAATTTTAAATATTCTTGCATTGATATACAAAAATAAAATCTTAAACTAAAATTTTTACATTCTTGATTTTTTTTCTTAAAATAAATACAAAAATATTAAAATAATACCAAAAAAGTCAAACATAATTAAATTTCTTGAACTACAAAAAAATACTAAACTTTAAGCAAGACCAAAAATTTTAAAATCGGGACCTTAATTCGCAAAAGTAGACAAAGAATTCTTAAAATAAGACTAAATGATGAAAAAGAATCTATGATTTTTTGCATAATAAAATTTCAATCTTAAAAAAATGAAAAATACTCTTAAAATAAGGCCAACAATTATCAAAATATATAACTAAAATAATTTTTAACATATTTAAAGATTTTTATTCTATTTTAAGAATAATAAACTTGTTTTTAAATAACAAAATTTTTGAAATAAAAAAAAAATTGAGACTGATTTTCGGCATTCTCAAAATTTATTCTTTTGATTGATTGACTGATTAAAATTATATTTAAAAATTATTACTTAAAAAAATTCTATCTTAAATTATATTAAATTCAATTGAAATTATTTTTAAAAATGATTAATAACATTATAATCAAATTTTCAAAATAATTTCAATTAATCAATCAATTAATTGACATTATTTTTAAAAATGATTAATTAAAAAAATTCTATATTAAATTATATAATCAAATTTTCCAAATTCGTTAAAGAAACAGAAAAAATAATACTGATTTTTGGCATACTCAAATTTTATTCTTTTTAAGCAGACCAAAAAAATTTTAAAATAATAATATTTATCAATTAATTCTAATAATTTTATTAGGATGGATCATAACTCTCTCAAAAATATGAGTGGAGTGGGTCGGATTGTTTTGACCATGCAAAATAGTAAAAAAATGTCTCGAAATACATAAGCTTTCACAATACGGTATCCCCACTTTTATTTTTTTCCCGAACTTTTACCAACACTGGTATTTTAGGTTGGCTAATTCCGGGACGGCTTACAAGATCGTATATTCGCATTACTATAGTAAACGAACGATAATACATTACTGAAAATGGTTTGAACATATTGTTTTTTTTTTAAATATTTTCCATTTTTGATTTTCCACTTAGAACTGGGTAGCTCTAAAATGGGATTTTTGTTTCTTCTGATATCATATGACGTCATATTACATATGACGGGGTTTTCCTAAGAAACAGCTGGCCATTTTCTCTTATGTGCTTAGACAGCAAAGAAATTTGTTTTATGTTTCTTATTTGGGAACATTCTTCAGCTTTTTTACAAATATTCAGTAGCCAAGAAGAACAAATCTTCTGGTTTATGAAATATTGGATATATGTATACTGGTCCAAATAATGCCCAAAGATCACTCTTAGAAGAGAAAGTTCTGAGTATGTAAGTATTATAGTTAAAAGAAACAAATTACGTATTATTTTTTATTGAATTGAATACGTTTAAATTGGAAATGGTTCAGGCACGACTAAAGAATTTCCAAATTCTTAGAAATTAAAAAAAGTGCAGTTATATTATGATCGGGATGGCTCGCTGTGAATATAGAGGGCTTTACAGGGCTTGATGTGCTTAGCACGCAGGGAGCGGAGCCCTTTAGTTTTTCATTAAGTTGTTTCAAGTATATTTGACTCATTTTTTAAGACTATTTTTAAGCATAACTGGGTTAAGATGCTTGAAGCACAAATCTCTTAATTTTGATATTGAATCCTGATTAAAATAAAAAAAACTAACTTAAAAATGTTCTTCTATGGTTTTAAGAAAGCAATGTAGTTGGATAAAAAATATTCATTTTTTGTTTCAAAAGTAAACAAGCTGGAGGCCTCAAATTTGGTATGTAAGCTCATGTAAGTCTAATCAACCAACGAAAATTTGACTTTTCACCAAAAAATTATATTTTCTCTAACCAAGAACACCATCCTCAATGTATGAGTGTCGCAAACACTATATTATTTAATCTATAATTAATAAAGAAATCACAAAAAATTTGTTAAAATAAGTTTAAATTAAAAGAATTATATGCATATATAGACAGGAGCGTCGAGTGAAAAGTAGAAACATCGCAGAATTGTATGTTTTTTCTTTCAAATCTACGTACCCATTAGAAAATACTAATACAATTAATTAATTAATATACTACAATCTACACAAGTACATAGGAAATGCAAGAGTATGCAGCAAAAAGCACTTCCTTGTTCGGAATACAAAAGACAAACGAGTACCTAGCCAAGTGTTACCATGGCTAGAAAAAAAAGCTTCTCCAATATGTGATGCAATGACGTTTTTATGGAGCTTTTTGCATCTGAACAAAAATAAAAAAACAAATAAAACATAAAAGCAGTATAAAATTCAAGCATATTATATTTATGACGTCGCGCTATGGAAGAGCACAAGCCGCAACATTTTTCACTCTCTTCTTCTCTCTTTTATTTTTGTTTTTCAGAGGCAGCCGCAGGGCAATGAATAGAAATTATGTGTAAACGTCATGGCAATAGAAACGTGCTGCCGCTGGAGCTGCTACTGAATGGAGTCCCCCTATGGGAGGGCAACTAATATGTGTGTCTGAAGTGCAGTCGAGCAGTGGGTCACTGAACCCAAACCCTGTCAGGCGTTGTCCTAGTCTTTGACTGTTTGTTTTTGAATAAAAAATGGATTGCCATGGCAAAGCACAGACACCCACATACACAGTGTTTGGCCTTTGTGTCTTGGCCTTTTGTGTTTGTCCAAAGCGTAAAGTCTTGGCTTTAAGAGCAGCAACAACAAAAAAACAATGGCTAAAACAATTACGTCAGTTAGTGCATGGAATACGCGCTGCCTGCGTTGGCTACGTGCCTGTCTTCTGACCATTTGACATAAGAGCCAAGCCGGGTCATAAAAAACCACCTGCACCACACTTGGGTTAAAACTGTCAAATTGTACATGGGCGATGCGCTGTTGTTGTTGTTGTTGTAGTTCTGGTTGGTGTTTTTTTCTTTGTAGGGGGCAAACCAAAATGGAAAAAGTAAGGCCTAGGCACTGAAGCTTGTATGCCCTAAAATAATTATAATTTATATTTCTTAAACATCTAAGTTTACTTACGCTGAGATCATGAAAATAATATTATTTAAAACAAACAACAATATTAGTGTATTAAGTGGCAAATTTCAGAATTTGAATACCCTTATCTGTCTTAAAAGTGTAATATGGCCATGTTGCTTGTATTTATTCTTTATATTAAGCTTAACTCAATTTATTGAGAAAATAAGTGAGCGGTCAAACCTCTTCGATTGCGTAGAAAATTTAACGTCCCTACATTTTATGGATTGCTCTAAAAAATTTTAAGGCACGGCTAAATTTTTATTTGCAAGAACCCGATATTTGCCACCCTTGACCTTGAATATCTTTGACCTTGAATATTTATTGTCACACGCATGAAATGTAATTGATTCCATTTTTGAGAGAAGTTGAAATCACTTTTAAATTTTTAAACTAAACAAATTTTTGAAAAAACTACAAAAAAAAATTTTTTTGTTTACTAAAATTTTTTTTGAATTATCAACATTTTTTTTTTTATATTAAAAATTTTATCTTTAGTTGAAAAACAATTAGTTTAAATAAGTTTATTATTTATTGAGATCGCCTCTGAATTTTTAAATTAAAAAAAAATTGTTAAAAGCTTTAACATTCTTATTTTATTTTCAAAATAAAAAAACAAAAAATTTTTTAAGCCAAAATTTTTTTAAAAATATTTAAATGTACTCTTTTATCGAAAAACATTATTTATGTATTTATACATATTAATTATTATTGCTAGGATGTCTAAATATCTTTATTCGCTTAGGAGATACGGCTTGTCAAAGAAATGTCTAAAATCAAAATTATTCAGTTATCGATAACTCAATAAATAATCGAAATTTTGCAAAAAAAAACTATGTGGTTAATATTGGCTAATACCTCTATATAGATATATCTAAAAATCATCAAAGTCAAAGAGGTCGACCTATAAAGAGGCCCGCTTCATTTATTTTCGACGATAAATAAATAAAACATAATTTTTCAAAAGAACGATAACAAATTTTTTATTGCACACACACATAGATTTGACAAAAAATTTATTTTTCACTGATTGCGATTTTCTTTGATGACAATATTGAGATTTCTTTAAGGGGTACGTAGATTTGAAAAAATTTATTATTCTTAAAAATCTTTAAAAAAAAAAGGTTACAAAATCAGAAGATCTCGAATTGCTTTGAAAAAATTTATTATTTTTCATTGATTAATAATTGATTATGTAATTTTGCATCACAAAATTCATTACATACACTACTCGCCTATATGGAAAGGACACTTCTAAAATCTGTTTTCTGTTTCTAAGCTAGCTTGTCTTTTTTTTTAATTGAAATTTATTTTAATTGTGTATTTTAACTAAAAGTTATAATAAGTGCTATAGCTTTTAATATTAACAAAATAAAAAATTTTATTTTTTTTTAAGATTTTTCAGAAAGTTCTTAAGATATCGAAAAATATACAAATAATTTTTTATATTCCATTTTATAATTATTAATTGTGTTATTTTTTATCACAAAATTCATGACATACACTACTCCCCATTTGAATAGGGGGTGTCATGTGCTGTGCCTGTTTTCTGCTCCCATAGAGACATAATTATTTTTTTTATTTAAATTCTTTTGAATTATGTATTTTGATATGTATGTATTGAGTATTTAGTGTTATAGCTCAAATTGTTCACACCAAAATTTTGAACTTAAAATCGTCAAAATGTGGGGTCCTAATTTTTCGAGATTAGTATATGACCGTAGTGGATACTCGTCACGGGACTCTGATTTCTCATTGCTTTTTTGAAGAATTTAGCAAATTCCTTAACTATAAGATCAACCAATTTTTTCGTTTTCACAATGAATTCGCATTCGAATTTTTTTTTTAATTTTAAATTTAAAATAAATTATTACAAAATTTTTAAAAAAATTTGAAAAGATTTTAAAGTTTTATCGTTTCTTAATTTGCTTGAGAGATATGGTTAGTCAAAGAGAAGTCTACAAAAATATTTACTTATCGATAACTCGATAAATAACCGATGTAAAAATTATATAAATTGAAAGGTCGACTTTAAGAGTGATTAATTAATGTCATATTCAAGAGCAGTATAGACTAATTTTCTATCCGTATCTACATATATATCAGTATTATATTGCATTGCAGTAAGGGAGCGACTATTTTATTTATTCTATACGCTGCTGAACTAGTTGCGTACTAGGACAAAGCATACCACTTGCTTAATAATGTGAATGGTAGCTGGATGTCTAAGTCTGTAAGTTCCTTTCTCAATATATCATTTTCGATATTGGAAATGATATAAGTTCTGTGCTAAATTTAACCCAAAATTCTCAATTAATTCATACTTAGTATCACTTTTCTACAACGTGGTATGCCCTCTAAAATCTCGACAACAAAGTTAACACAATCCTCTTTAGGGTATAAAGGAATCGTCCGCACGTGTTGCCGCGAAATGTAACGAAAATAATTGAACATCTATTGATTTTACATCAAACTATGGTGACACTAATGCCAACCGTCAGCCAGGCGCAGGACCAGGACGTACGTTTTAGTGCTCCACGGGAGGCAGGCTTCCGCTTAAATGTCAGCCATTTTAAATGCGCCTCAATACCTTTTGATGAGGGTACGAGCCATACGTACCAAGCTGACCGACCAGTTAGTCCAGCCGGTCCAGTAATGCCATCAGTGCCTCTCTCTTTACACGCCGCTTCTATGTGGGAGTTGTAACAGTTGTTACGCCTTGACGCATAGCCCTTAAGTCCTGCCTGGGTAAGCTGTTTAGAGAGACACGGGTAACACCCTTGCAGATCGTAAGCTTTTGCACAGATTGCATTGTGTGCGTATGAAGTTAGGGAGCGGGGAATTGGAGGAAAGAAAGCTGGAATAAAAGCATTTTATGCGAAAAGTATAAACAGAAACGAAATGCACAACAATAGTAACTTGAACTTCGCCATAAAATGAATGGTTAAAAGTTTTTTGCATTGTTTTCTAAAAACTTTTTTTTTGTTTTCCAAGTGGTTTACACTGCGTCATGGAATGGCACAGTTAAGCTAGAACCCAGCGCAGTTCAGTGTAAACAGGTAATGCATGAAGGAAAGGAATATTTGTTGCACATATAAGTTCTGTTTAAACAAAATCTAGTTCATAAATATGCAGTCGGAAAGCCACTTAAAGGTCATTGGCGCGGGGAATGAATATAGTGGTGCAAAAGCAAAGTATTTTCCAAAGCAAATAATTATGCTTAAAAGAGTTCCCTATAAGAGTAGATCTTCACAACCAAACTGCTAGCACTTGTGGAATTTTATGAATTTGGTAAATTTCTTGCGCAACTTTGCAGCACAAGAACTTAAAAGCAGGCGTGAATACCCGAAATATTAATAACTTAACAGTTTAGAAGGAGTTCAATCGTATGCACAGGAATTGCACAATTTAATGTTTACATAGTAAGGTGGGGCAAATCCGTCCTATTAATTGGTTTTAGCTATAAAATTTTTATTTGACATCGGAACAACTCGTCCGATATACCAAATTAAAGCTATTTGCCGCAACTTTCTATAGCTGCTGATTTCTTCTGACCATTATTTGTTTCTGAGATATGAGCATTTCTCGAAAAAGTCAATTTTTGTTATTTTCAAAAATGGTGGGGTAAACCCGACCGCCTATTTTTTTGCTGATTCAGCACAGATATGATCTAAATTTAATGGTATTTCGATTATAAATCAAAAGAGCATGTTATTGTTTTAAAAAACTTAAGAATGTATTTATTTAAAAAAATAGTAATGTTTAGAACATTTAAATCGAAATGAAAGTGGAATGAATGTCAATAAACGATGATTGGATTGAATAGCTAAGTAACTAATCAGAGTTATTCGATTTGCTGTACAAATAGCTTACTGACGTATTTTTGGTTCCAGCTGGACCCCACCATTTAGAGGTCGGACTTGTCCCACTGTATAATTTTACATGACGACGCGAATCAAAAAAAATTTATACGATATTTCCACCCATTAATGTACATGCTTTTTAGTATATAAGCCACTTACTATTTTTTTTCGATCACTTTATTTAACAAGAAAAATGTGTAATCAAAATATTCGCAAAAAATAAAAATATACTTCTTGTCGTTTGGGCATCTAAATGTAGACTATTTTTAATGCTCTACACGATAACGCTAATATGAGCTTATTCAGTATTGACGTTTTTGAGAAACATCGGGAGGTCGGATTTGCCCCACCTTACCTTAAAACATAATTATAAAATTAATTTTACGTGTACGTTCGTCACGAATTAGTTCTTTGTTTCTTGTTTGCACTAGCTCTTATACTCTCAGAGATCTGCGAGTTTACACAAAAGTACATGAACCGCTCTAGATCAATTTTTTTTATCCATCTGATACAATTGGGGGCTAACTTTGGTGCGTCCTCCGGCGTCCCTACCTTAAGGCACAGGGTTTTTAATTTTATATGAGCAATTTTGTGTGGCACAAGCATATTGCCAAAATGTCAAAAATGTCAAAATGCCATAGTGTGACATTGTGACCCATTGTGCCCCATTGTGCCACAGTGTGAACTAGGCATTAGTTTATTATTATCACAAACAATTGCAGTCGCGCTTTAACAACAGATTGCAGTTCATTGTCTGCATATTTTCAGAGTTGCTTTTGTTGTGGCAAGTTCGTTGTACAGTTGCACAAACACACTCACTCACACACATTTAAATAGTTTACATGCACGTGCATGTGCACATGCATGTGCACGTATGTGTTCACATGCAGCCATGTTTGTTAGTTGCCACAAAAACTAAAAAGTTAAATAACAAACTTTTACACTGCCATTATTTTGTCAAGTGTAAAAAGTAAACCTTAAAAAACAACGTGTCCCCACTATTTATTTTGTTAAACAAACAACAACAAAATCAAGCAGCAAAAATTAAAAGTTGCTTTAAAATGTTTGTCTTGGCTCGGTTGAAGTGCGCAACAAAAAGTATTGCCTACTTTATGGCGCAGCCAAAAAAAAAATAAAGCAAGAAGAATGGAGACTTCACGTGGCTGAAGTTATAGTCAATAAACTTTAATTAAAATTGAATAAAAGCCAGTGCGATGTCGTGCACTTTCCTCGCGTTCCCTCATCCTCACGTTTTTTTTTTTATATGCAACTCTGCTGGCTGCAATTTGCACCGCCATTTTCTACTTTGACAGCTGCGAATGCTTTTGAGGTTAAGGTAAATAAATAAAAATAAAAAATAATAATAAATAATAAATAAATAAATAAATACCAGACAGCAAAAGGAAGAAAGAGAGCAGCAGAAGAGACATGCCATCAACTACAACAACAGCAAAAACGGCGAGAGCATTAATTTTAAGCGTCGAAATTTTTATACTCTTTATATAACAGTGCACAGTGGGCTCAAATTGTTAGTTTTTGGACAAAATTCTGGCATTTCTATAATAATTTTTTTAGAAGAATGAAATTTTACAGCAATGTTCTTCAAGGATTGAACTTTTTTTTTTTGAAAGTTTGAGTCGTCTTAGACTTTTTGAAGTTATAAATATTTCAGAAAAAAATTGAATTAAATTGTTAATAAAAAATGTTTTTAACTTAATTTGAAAAATATTTGAAATTATTTTTTACAGAGGTTGATATGAGATTCACATACTTGAGAAAAATGGCATATATGGATTTGAATTTCAATTTGTCGATTAAACAATGTAGTTTATACTTCGATATCGTAGATTATGATTATAATTATTACTGTGCTGTAAAATTCAAATATATGTACTGATATATCCGGAATGAATAAAGCACTTTTGAAAGTCCCATATCACAGACCCAGCATCTGATACCAAAGCTGGCAAGGGATTAGTCGTGCCTTTGTATATACAAATAATTATATGTAGACTTAATTAAAATCTAATTGGTATCGTGTTTCAAGAACTTTCCAAACATTTTGAGCATGTTAAAAAATTAAAATCGGAACATTTCTTCAAAAGATTTGGGGAAATTATTTCAATCTCAGAGTATAATGAAAATTTAATCTCAATCCAATATGTTACAGAAAACTGGAAAAATTAAATTTTTGTTTGGCGTCATGACCAAAATATTTCGGATATTTTTTTTAAATATTTATCATATTTCCAGGGGATTGAGGAACATTAAATACAAAGATCTTTTCGATCTAAGGCTTTCTGCCTATTCTGGTCGTAGCTGAACTTCAAAGTCTAAAAAATTATGAAATTTGGTCCACATTCTTATGTACATTGATGGAAAGGTTTTGACTTCAAATGACGTATTATTTAATTAAAAACGATTTGCGGCATTTTGGAAATATGCTTCAAAGCACTTAGATTGAATTTTGGAAAAACTCAAAGAAGAAACAAACTTTAAGCAACAATCCACAAGAAAACTTTCGAAAATGAAGGTCTGTTCCATCCGACTTTGAGAGACCCTGTGCCATCATATTGCATGGAAATTTAATATTTGCTTATATATATATTGCTATGTTTTATATGTAATCGGTGTGGTACCGATTGTGATCGTATGCTTCAACGTATCGAGGTAAAACTTACAATATGTGATAGCCACACCTCATACGGTGTGCACAATGTAAGTTTCACCTCGATATGTCGAAATCATGCAGGTGAAAACTCATGCGAAACATTAAAATGTATCATGAGAGGGGAAAATTAAAATATAACAGTATCAAAGGAGCCATTGTCTACGTTCCTACTCCAGTTGCGTATCAAAGCAGCATGAAGGTCGCTGTTGTTCCAGAGTATTGTAAAGTCGGGCAGGACCGACTGTAGCGTAGCAATGGGACGAACATAATGGAAATAAAGAATTGTTCAGGGTATATAATAGAATGTATGATCTGATTTAATTAAAGAAGACATAAAATTTGCCATGATTGGGATTCGAATCTTGCTATCTAGACGTCGCAAGTTAAGGCTTGAGGCCGACATACTTTTAACTCATTAACCCTTATGTAAGCTATTGTACTGAGCCGAGCTCCGCCTCTAAAATACTTTTTTGCGTTTATCTTCGATATAACTTGTTCGATTTTGATGATATTGATAAAAAAATGTTAAAATCTCCCATATTTTACAGTTAAAGAGTTTAAGAATTGTAAGAAATATAGCGCTTTGAAATTGATTGAGAGTAGAATGAGGCATGGCAGCAGAAGAAAAAAACAATGAACTTGACCTGGCGTGTCATACAAAGTTACCAAGTGTGAATTTTGGTTATGCTGGTTCTTTTAGTCTCCAAGATCTATGCGTTTTGCTGACCATATTCCAGCTAACTTTGGGCGGTTAAGATGCATGCGTATATTTAATATACCCCTTACCTTAAAATACAGTGTATACAGAAAATATTAATATTTTCTTGCATAAGAAAAATTCCTATTTTTTTTTCGTCACAAAATTGATTTTAGATTTTTTTTTTTATCAGAATCTACTTTTGACGTTTTTTTTCATTTTGTTAATACCTGTGCTTTTAAATTCACAAAAGCTTATAAGTCCCTGTCGTTTTGTTTTCCTGCTAAAACTATATGTTCATAAAATTCTGTTTTATTGTTTTTCCACAAGCTCCTTCTCTGGGTATGTACAAAATTTAATTACAAACTGAAAATACTTTTCCCCATGTAAAGAGTATAATTCAACAGAATAGCTTTAATTTATTTAAAAGCAAGCTGGAAATATGCGCTGCACAGGCGAAATGAATATTTTTGCACCCTCTTGTCCTATTACCTGAAACCCATTTCCGGCGGATATAACGCTACAGCATTTTGTTGCTTTTGTTCTTGTTGCAGCGTGGAAACATCAACTTGCAACCATGTAGATTTTGTTGCCACATACTCGTATCTATATCAATGCAATTAGTACATAGCGAAAACAAACTATAGTATTGAGATGCAATATTTAGACAAAATGCTATTTAAATATTTTTAATTAATATTTACAATCTATCCGTGTGTAATAATTCCACGGATAATATGGATAATAAGGATTGACTGAGATTCAATAAAATCAGCCAATATATATTAAAGTTTATAAAGTTATAACAATTATTTTCAAAAGGGCTGAAAGATTTATGAATCATAAAACGTTTGATTTGTTGTTGTTTTATGGAAAATTACTTTCATTAAAGTGGTAAATATTTTCGTTATACTTTTATAAATAAATATATTACAATATTGCATGTGAGCCTAATAAACAAGGGTACGTTGACTTTTGCTCAAAAAAATTCTAGATCCATAAAAACGTTTTGATATTTCAATAAAAAACTTAGCACAGGTAATACCTTTTTTTGCGGAGATATTTGGGGAAGGTAGTGGCGGATCCACGGGGATAGTTTTTGGGTCCGGGCCCCCCAAAATTTATTTATTTATTATTTACTTATGTATAAGCTGCATTTCTGTACAAGGATTTAAAAACAGCGATTGACTTGTTAAATAAGTCCTAAATTTAGCTTAAGCCTAAATAAGCTATACAAAAATATATAATTCAATATTGCAACATTACCATATATAGTACAATATATGAAATATAATATATATGGTATATAGCAGCTTATGCAAACCATAATTGAAAAACTTTATTTTCACAAAATTATGTTTGAAACAATAAATGTTTGGCACAAAATGGTCAAAACAATCTAAAGCGCTTGATAAGCATTACAGTTTTGGCTGCAGGCGGAGTTGCCGCACTTGCAAAAAAAAACAAAAAACAAAAAACAACCACACGGTTACAGTCGGCTCTAAGCGACTTTAATATGCTCTTCTCAATTTCAATAAGTGAAAATCCTTTTCAAGGAGCGAAAAATAAGAAGCCATTTTATATTTTAGTCTACAAAAGTCTCAATACTGGGGCCTCGCGCCTTTTGCAAACAGTTTTGTTAATAATTAAGTTTTTTAATATGCTTTTGATGTTTCAAAGAATTTTGGTATAATCAGAAACTCAGAAGCCATATCAGACTAGATTGTAAAGCAAATTACTTGCAACAATTGACTTTTTTTTCGAAGGAGCAACTGCATCAGGGTGCGTTTGCAAAATCTTTATCTTTAGGATGACTTCAATATTTGCTGTGCCATAGCGAAGCATGCAAGGTGCTTGACACCATCAATCTGCCCTTTACCCGATGACGTAGAAAACTTTACAATTTTTATAAAAGTGTTTCAGATAATTCCATTATTTTCAGACACTATGATTCGGATACGTCGAACAACCTGTTGCGAAAATAAAATATTTGTTCTTTTTTAAGTTACTTTATAACTTTATAACATAAAAGAAAATCGATTTTCAATGGTTAAACTGTAGTATATACTGTTGCACCGATCATAATTTTCAAAATTTTGAGTGTGCAATCAACAACTATGAGACTTCTAATTTAAGTTACGTATACGCAATGTGGCCTTATATCAACACTAAAGTAAGGCCATATTGAAAAAAATCTTTCTCCAAGTTAAATTAGCCTTAAATGGACAGTAAAGTTATATAAAGTTATATGCCAAAAATTATGATACTTCTAATCAATGTTACGTATACGCAATGCAGCAATAAGGCTGTTGATATAAATCAACACTAAGCTAAGGCCATATTGCGAAAAATCTTTTTCCAAGACAAAGGTAGCCTTTAATGGACGGTAAAGTTATATGCCAAAAATTATGAAACTTCTAATCAATATTACGTATACGCAATGTAACCAGATATGGACGCCTTATTGACAAAAATCACTCGCCAAGCCAAATGTTGCCTTATATGGTCGCTAAAGTTAGACGTTATTCAGAAAATTCTTCCACCACGCCAAAAATGATGAGACTTTTAATTAAAATTACGTATACGCAGCGTGGCGTTTTATGGACGGTAAAGGTAGGTCTTGCCAGATCGATAAAAAATATTGTATAAATCTTATGTTATCAATATCAAATCCATCTAGTTTCAGCTTTGTACAAGTATTTCTCGTCTTTATTCCAAAAATTTCGCAATTTAGCACACTAAGGGTTGGGTAACGACAAAACAAAGGTTTTAGCAATATCGATTAGTACAAAATAAGGAAGTAAACTAAAAAATTTTATTGGAAGCGTCAATGAAGAACCAAAAAATAGTTGCAAGTAAAGCAAGTTCTTTAAGTCGCGTCGATAAACAGGCAATTTGCAGAAATGGAAAAGGCTAAAACTCTTTCTTTTGTCGACCTGATCATTTGATATAAAGCTTATATGATCTTTATCCTTTATTTTAAGGACTTTTAGGCAAACATTGCGGCATTCATGGCAGCCATTGGTAAAATAAATTATGGCATCAAATCGAGAACTGTTTAAAAATTACAAAAATTAAATTTTATTGGATTCGTTTACATAATTTCAAAGTTGACAATTTTTAAAATCACTTTTTTTTTGGAAAAATACGGCAACTTTGGCAATTAATTTCATATCACTAGGGCAGCTAGTGGTTATTGTTTTTAAATATTTTTTTTTTGACATATGTACATAAAAAAAGAAGATTTCTACGCTCCGTCGTCCATTTTGTATCCACCATATTGGTGCATTTGGAAATTTTAAACCCAGATTTATAATCAGCGATCCCGAAAACCCATTGTAAAAATGATTTTTCTGCTTTTCGGCGGCCATCATGGAAACGGCAATTTAGTTTTTTTGAAAAACAAATAAGATACTCACTACCTTAAAAGTAACAGGGACTGCAATGTTTTTTTTTGTTCATAAAGGCCTATACGCAGAATGCAAAAAAATTTCGCACGGAATGACAAAACCATACAAAAAAAATCCCTAGTGGGATATCCCAAATTCTGCGTATAGGCCTTAAGTTGAAAAATAAAGAGCAAATTGTGCAGTTTCTTTGCTTTGGCGGCCATTGCACCTCCGCCATTTTAAAATATCAATTTTCATCATACGGCATGAAAAATTGGAGGAGATAGCTAAATCTCAAAAACTCATAAATAACCTCGTTGTGCCTACAAGTATGACTAACAATTTTTGTATTCTAGCTCTTATAATCTTCAAGATCTAGCAGTTTTTACGAACAGATGCCTATAATAATTTATTTTGCTCTACTGATCATGTTGAAGCTAACTTTGTGGGATCTCCAGCGTTACCTTCTCATAAACTCAAAGTACAGGGTACAAAAGTAAAGTATGTCTATAGTATAACAGAGTGTTTGTAGAAACGTACCCCCCGGTGTAAGAAAAAAAAACATTCTCAACAGTTTTCACATAATTTTCATTTGCGGCTTTTCAACGCCGAAAAGCTTTTACGCGGATTTGCTGTGTCAACATTTTGCAGCTTGAGGCTGGGAAATAATTGGCATACGAGTATATACAAATACATACATATACATATATGTACCTATATATAAAAGTAAGGGCATGGCAACCCTATGCACTTACCCTCTTAGAGTTGCCAAATTTGGCAGCGAATGGCTGCGCTGCTGCCATTGCTGTTGTCTTTGCTGCTCGCACTTCCGGCTCCGGCCATTGTTATTTATGGCGGTCAAAATGGCAGCAGTTTGTGTCTGCTGCTGTGCATGTTGTTGCTGTTGTTGTTGTTGTTGTGGCTCTTGGAGCGCGCTAAACTTGTTCGTTGTAGTTGAGGCCATGTTGTTGCTGCAAAGGAAAAGCGTCAAATATATCGTTGTTTTGAGATACATCGTTGCTATTGTTGTTGCATTTGTTGTTTTTGTTACTGTTGCCTGTGCTGCTGTCAACGCTGATAGCGCCAACATAACGGCAGCAAAAGTTTTGTTTTGTTTTTGTTATTACTACCCGCTTCATGCTCCTCAATCTGGCTCACTTTGGCTTAACGCCCCCACAAACCTGAGCTGCGCTACGGTTGTTGTTGTTGTTGTTGTTGTTGTTGCAGTCTGTTTACTGTTATGATAGGATGCTCCGTACATAAGTGTGTCTGTATGTGTTTGTGTGCGCGTAGGTGTATTGTTGCTTGTGAGTGTGTGTGCGCACTTCTATTGAAGAGCCCTTAAGAGGGCTTTGCATGCTTTTAAAGTTGCCGCACTTCACGTTCAAAATAAACCCGTTTATGCCGCCCTTCAAACCATAAATCAGCTGGCAATACTTTGAAGGTAATCTTGTAATTTTTATGCATAGCAAAATTCTTTTTTTTTTTTTTTTGTTGCTATAATTTTCAACTAGTTTTTGACGCTCTCTGCGAAAAGAAGCTTAGCTTGGTAATACGTATAACCTCTGGTTATATTAGTTATAAGAATAATAATACTCGTTAAGAATAAATACGAGAGAGACTCTAAGCTGTAGACTTCAGATCTTAAAAAAAAATAATTTATATTTATATAGGGTAGGCCATCTGTTCGTTTGTTTCATATATTTCCCAACAAAATTGGGCAAACATATATACCAAATGCAAGTTTGAAACTACTCATTTATATGTGAAAAATAATATCTACAGGCCCGTGGGCGATTTTATCCCAGTAAAACAGGTCCAATGGCTGAAATTTCAGCCCGAATGTTGTTCTGGAGCTCGCGAATTGTTGCTGGCTTATTGGAACACACTATGCCTTTGAAAAAACCCCAAAGAAAATAGTCCAACGGGGTCAAATCGCACGATCTAGCCGGCGATCGGTGTTAAGCGAAATAAACCGCTCGCTGACTTGTGTCACGAGTTGTATGGCATGTAGCCGCATCTTGCTGGAACCAAGGCTCGTTCGCAACTATACCATAAAAAGTAGGTTATCAAGCCTTTGTAGCAATCGTTGAAAGCGGAGTTGAAAGTAACCGCCTGGCCGGCCTCATTTTCAAAGAATCCTTAATCCGTACCAAACAGTGGTTTTTGTGGATGAAGTGGATTCTCGTGATGTTCCTTTGGATTTTCAACTCCTTAAACAGAGAGATGGAAATGGGCTTCATCGCTTAAGATGATTTATGATTAAAACTCATCAGGCTGTACTCCCATCCATTGAACGAATAAGCGACGCTGACAATGGTCCATGTGCTTCAATTGTTACATTATGTGAATCTTCTAAGCGTTTACGTGCAGATCCGCATGCAAAATTCGAATCAAAGTGGTCCTAGAAAGATGTAATTCTTGCGAACGATGGCGTGTCGATGTTCTCGGCAACTCGTCGACACTGGCCCCAACTATGTACCACTTGTACACGTTGTTCGGTTGTTAAACGATCCATGACTAAAATTGAGCAATTTTGAACATATGTTGAAGAGCATCCACTTTGGAAGGGTCTGTTCCGAATTATGAGTGTTTAACAACCAAACCAACAGATGGCCCACCCTGCATTTACATAAATTCAAAAAATTCGTTTTTAAATGAAAGTAAATGCACATCATTATGTTTATTTAAATTTTTTTTTAAAAAATACGTTAAAAAACTTTTCTAAAATTCTACTTGGTCAAGAACGCTAATCTGTAGAAGATAATGTCGTATACCGATTTTGTGAAAATAATGTATACTACGTTTGTGGAATATTATGAAAAATTTTAAAGCAAAGCTTAAATTGTAATTTCAAAACACTGATTATTTAAAAAAAGTTTAATATTCGAAAAAAAAATTTTAAAAATAGAAAATTTGAAAATTATATTTTTTTAACAACAAAAATTTTAAAACAATTTTTTTTTAAAAATAAATTTTTTTTTCAAATGTAAAACTTTTATTTTTAAACAATTTTTTTTTTTTAAGTACTTATAAATTTATTTGTCAACTATAAAATTTTTGTTTAATTAAAAGTTTAAGCTTTTATAGAAAAAAATGTTTGAATATCTTTATTCGCGAGACAAGCATATTTAAAAAAAAAAAATAAAAAAATTTTTTTTTCAAGTATGTACCTATAAAAATTGTTTTCAAATATTAAACTTATTATTTTTAAACATTTTTTTTAAATATTAAATTTTATTTAAGTTGAAAATTTTAGCTGTTATTGAAAAAAAATTTGTTTCAAATATGTTTATTCGCGAGAAAAGAAAAGAAACGTCCATAAATAAAAATCTAAATATGCAGTCATCGATAACTCAATAAATAATCGAAATTTCGCAATAAAAGTTGACATATATAAATAAATGCTATGTAACAGCAGTTTTATATTTTAATTGCTAATATATATTAGTTTTTATAAACCATCAGATGTTTTTTAAAGAAATTATCACCTTATTTTTGCCCCCTTTGAACTCCTTAAATTGTGTAATTCAACATTTAGAATATTTTTTTACAAAACTGTGTTGAAAGATGTCAAAAATTTAAAAATTTATCAAAAAAATTAAAATAAATTGATTTAAAAATAAATGTTTGTAATAAATAATACCATTAGTTTTTAAAAACCGTTGGGCCAATAAATGGCGAATCGACGGGGGGTTATCGTGTCCGACCCCCTCCCCCCCCCACCAAAGTTGAAAAAATGGGCTGACAGTCTTTTGCGAGCTCGGATATATATACACTTAGACACCCCATTAAGACACAATTGTGGATTTTCACCTGGGCCATTGATTTTCTTTTTTTTAGACATTAAAAATAATTATAATTTTTTTTTTTTTTTTTTTTTTTTTTTTTGTGTTTACCTATGACACAACATAGCCCGATTTATTTAAGACTAGACTAAACTTTAAATTTTTTCTTAATTTTATCAATTCAACAAATTTACAAAGAGCAAATTTTTTCAAAATTGCATAATGCTTAACATGCCTAATTTTTCATTTTTTAAGTGTTCATGGGAGTTAGATAATTTCCATACTGAGGCAACAAAAAATTGTAAACATTTTTTCAAGTCTTTTTTTTTCCACAAAGGTTTTTTAAGCGCTTTCATAATGTTTTCTGATTAATGTCTATTGATTTGTTGAAGCCCAGCCAAGTCAAGTTAAGTAGCCCGCCGAGAATTATGACCAAGTCGAAGTAAAAACCATTTAGCTGCAAGTGGAAGAAGTGTCATAAATCTTCAACTTAATGTTGACTGTACCCAGGGACTAAATGTCAGCTGTGAAATAATTTTGGCTTAAGCTGTTGCCGCTGCTAATAAATTAGATTTGCAACCCATGTCAAGGTTTTCGGCAGCAAATTAACGTGGCTGAGTGCCACCCCCAGGTGGACCAGGTTGTCACTGCTTCACGGCTTTAAAAAATCAGTTTATAACTAATCGATCTACTCACCTGTACGCTGTTTTTGTTGCAGCCCTGGTTATGGGTAGCTCGCAATTTCCGAGCACTACCAGGGAGGTGGCCGCCAAGGGTATGACACGCGGTCTAACAATGGCCGTCAGCTGTCGACGCTCATCAGACAATGTTGCACGTTGCTGTTGCTCTTGTTGTTGTTGTTGTTGCTGCTGGCATCTTGAAGAATTTTGATGAGCGCTGCTGACGCCGCCGCTGCATAGGAATGTCCATTGTGGCAAGACGGACTTGGCTGAACGCACTGGCGTAGTTGTCGTTGCTGTTGTGGCAACTGTGTCCAAGTCAATGACGTCAACATTAACAGCTATTGTGGATACATGTTGCTGTGCTGGTTGTTGTTGTTGTGGCACTTGTGGCATGGCAGGCAGCGAGTGTTGACGCTGAATTTGTTGCAGCTGTGGTTGTTGTTGGTTTTCTGTGGCTGCTTTGCTGCATGCCTCACAACGTGGCCAATAGTTGCAGGCGCTCAAGTTTTTGCTGCAACTTTTAGTAGTTGCTGTTTGTTGTTGTTGTTGCATGTCCAGACTGCAAAACGTGATTATTTTTAAGACATCAATAGCAAGGAAAAAAAATATTGACCGCCTTAGGGTTAAAGCTGCATTAGTTGTTGTTGTTGTTTTTTAGCATAAGTTAGTTCAAGTTGTTTTTGTTGTTGTTGTTAGATTGATGTTGACGCAGCAGTTTGGGCTTAAGTACTTAGCATATATATTTAAACTGGCACTACTTTTTAACATTTTTTTTGTGGTATTTTCTTGGTATTTTTTTTTGTCTAATCAATTATGTTTAATTATGCAACACTACCTTTAACTATTAAACGTTAACTTTTAGCTTTAGTGTTAGGCAATTAGAAATTAGTTTACTGCTTAATTCACAAAAGTACAGTTGCTACCACCAAAAAAATAAAGGATTTGTTTCTTTTTTTTTGTTTTTTTTGTTTTTTTTTCTCATCCATAGAGTTGAATACACAAGCAGTCTTTTATACAACAAATCGAGGCATACCTTGGGCGTTTGCTCTAGTCAAGTGTTAGTTGGTTACTTTAAGTTTAGTATTTTTTAGTATTTTTTAGAATTTGGTTGAAGTTTGGCGGGCGGCCTAGAGCCGAGGCCTTGGTGCGTTTGTTTTTTTTTTTATTAGAAAAAGATTCTTTTTTTTTAAATTTAAATTACAGTGCAAGAGAGAGACTCAGTGTTTGGATTTGTTAGTACTAGCTTTAGTTAGTTGCTGCTGTTCAGTACCTGCTGCTGCGTCCACTGCCAGCACCTGCGCCGCCAGCGCTGCGTGTTGCACCCGCCGTGGAGCTGGCTTGTCGGTATATATAATCACCACCCACGCCTACAGACACCTCCAGCGTTACATCATCTCTGGAGCCGGGACTGTGACGCAGCGAGCGTTGCGGTTTTAGCACCGTTGTAGGATGCTCATAGATTCGCGTCTCATTGCTCATAAAGTTAAGCTCACTGTTGCCGCCGGAGTTTATGGTCTCCCGGTTGCGCATGACCACGGGCAGCTCGTAATCGCTGCTATCACCGCGTCTAAAGTTCATCACAATGGGCGAGCGATCCAAAGATTTGCGCAACATATCATAGGTTAGCTCGTGATCGCAAAGCCGCGTGCCATAGCTTTGTGGACTGCTGGATTGGCGTGGCGGCAAGTGCAGATTGTTAGTAGAGGAGCCCGAGGATTGCGGCGAGCGTGTGGAGTTACGCTCATGGCCAACATTTACCGGTGAGTTGGACTTGCGCAGGCGTGCGCCTGACGAGGAGCCACTGGCTAGCATTACCGGCGTCGACTCGCTGCTGGCTTGCAAATAACGCAGACTTGAGGCGCTGCCGGCGCCAGCATTGTTGTTATTTAGCAGCGCCTCGCGATAGTCATCATCAAAGGAGCGACTCTTGTCGAAATCCAGGCGCAGATTCTGATTGCTGCCACTGTCACCGCCGCTGCCACTATTATGCGCAGAGCGTGGAGCCGCCGCTGCGGAGCCGCTGCGATTGTAATTGTTGTAATCAAAATCAAAGGAGCGGCTCTTGTCGACATCGCTTTGGCGCAGACGTGTGCCTGGCGCTAGAGCGCCATTCGAGTTGGGCAACACTTTGCTGCTGGTGCGTATGGCGGAGGGGAAGCCGCCACGATTCTGTTGATACATAATCGCCGGCTGAGTGATGGCCGCAACGGATTGCTGCTGTGGTTGCTGCTGCGGCGTCGACTGCTGCGCGACTGTGCTGCCCACGCAGACAATGGATTTGTGAGCGCGATTTGGAGAACGTTCACTTAGTTGCAGAGATCTGCAATGGAATAGAGTAGTTTGAAAGATGTTTGTCAAACAAAGGTAATGCCAAAGTAAAGGCTCTTCATATACTTAATACGGGGTAAGCGTAAAGAGTCTACAGCTCTTAAGAATCGAAGTCTACAAAGCTTCTGTTAACTAGCATTGGTTAGAGGAAATTGCTATAATTTCCCTAAAAAGCTTGTAATTAGGATTAGGAAGCCAACATTCAAACTTGAGCATTGTAGCTTTGGAGATGAAGAGAAAACCTGCTATGTAACTGTCCTGCACTTAGCAAGACCTGGGCTGTCTTACGAATTTTCTCAACGAAACTGTCACCTTTTATCGTTTTTTAAGTTAAAAATGGTAAGTGGAGCGTATAGGATGTCCTAGAAACAAATGAGCAATAATTGCATGGTGAATTCGAGAACGTGTATGCTTTGTGGAATTGAGGAAGAAATCTTCCAACAGAAGAAGGGCGCCCTTTTTTGGCGGGCACAGAATCTTGATTCATAATGCCACCTGGCTGGAGCCCTCCCAAATTCTTAAGTAATGTGTGCGACTGAGTAGCTCTAGGTTTACTTAAGTATAACCCATGTCACTCACCTGGAACGCCTTATGCGATGCTCTTGCTCTGCTTGTTTGGCCGCACTGCGTGCCACTGCGCGACGATGTGTGGCAGCTGCAGCGGCAGCAACAGCAGCAGCGGCGGCTGCAACGGCACTGCCTGCTGTTGTATTCACGCCCCCATTTATAGGCTCATGGGACTCCCCGCCGCTGTAGCTAGAGCTGGACGAGCTGCGTGAAATGTTTGGCGGTGTTTTGTCCTCATGTCTTTGGCGTCGCTCCAATGTATTACTGCGTGAGCTGGAATTTTGTCTGGAGCCCATCAAAGACAGCTGCGAGCCCTTCTTGCGACGCTCTTCGGGCGTCAGGGACCGCGATTCGGGTGTGAGAGAACGTTGCTTGCGTAGACTACTCGATGAACTATGTGACTCATTGCGATCAGGAGTGAGCGAACGCTGTCGTTGGGTCTTGAAGGGTGAGATGCTGACACTACCTGCAGTTACATTGGGATACTGATAATTGCTGGCCGAGAGGAATTCCGTGGAGCCGGCATCGTCATCGTCTTCGTTGTCCAGCTCATCGTTGGATAAATCTAAGCAGATAAAAAGATATAGATGAATTTTGGTATAGATTAAGATTTGGGCATATAAGCAGCAGTGAGTTAGTCAGACTTGGTTTCGGACATAGACGCTACTGGACTGAACAAGACTAGCAGCTACACTATGGGACAAGATGATGTCGTTGTTATGGAGTGGAAGTAAAAACATCAAAGGTTGCAAATTAAAATTTTTTACTTGCAAGGCTAAAAAATGCATTCAAAAAATTTTATTTTTAATTCACAAGTCTATAGACGTACAATCTGGGCACGAGATATATTTTTCTTATGTATCGACGCGCTGTCTTCGAATCCGGTATCGGAATTGGCGTAACGTAATTTGGCTTGATAAATAAAATATTTTTTCGAGACCGATTGATCGGCGATGTTTTTTTATATGATTTTGGGATTGCTGAATCCGAATCTCAGGTTAAAAAATCTAAATCACTTCCATTTTTTTAGATCAGCTCCAAAATACTTCGATTTGTGGGTTTCTTGAGCTCAAAAGTGTTGGGATATTTTTGAGCACGGATTTGGATTCAGCGACCCTAAAAAATATGTAGTGGACGTGGTCTGGCCTCCAAACCTCCACACCTGAAAATCGATTTTTTTTGTGGCTGCGTTAAAACATAACCTCAAAGTACCCCATTTAAAAATCTTTTCCGAGTCAAGTGGTCCGGCTATGTTTGTTTTATGTTTCTAGGGTCGCTATATGCGATTTCGAGTTCAAAAATCTTTCATATGTCGCCTTTCAGGGATAAAAATGAAAAAAAAATTGAAAATTCCTCGTTTTGTGTGGCTTTTTGGGTTTATGTCAGAACCCCAACGTGCTTGGGTTTTTTGGATCTCAGATTTGGATACAGCGACTGATCTCTGGATCCGAACATTGATTTTTTTGTGGCTTATATAGCTGTGTAGTCGGTCTATGCTTTAAGAAATATACACTTAATACAGCGGTCCTCCAGCAGGGTTCTTCCTAGGAAAAATAAGATTTGACAAAATCTTTAAAATAGGCAATCTTTTCAACGATGAAGTAAAGCTTTTCCCATTTAAGTCATTTCTTTCATAATGTAAAAAGATAATAGATTTCTGTAATCACAAAATTTAAGGTAAAGGAATTAGGCAACGAGCATTCCCAAGTCTAGGGACTTGATTTCTTAGCAGAAATCTATTGCTTCGGCGGTTCCTTGATCTCTGCTAAGTTATTAAGAATTCAGGTTCTATTTCAGCTGCGAATTGCAATATTAAATAATATCTTCCCAATAAAAATAATATCCTCATTAATGTCGAACAATTTGCATCCAAAACAGAATTCACCACACCCTAAATTTATTAACTTTTCTTGTCAGCGTGGTCCTATTATTCAATAATGTCATTTTATTGACACAAAGAAAAATTCAAGATTCTATACTAATTATCATATATCGTATTTAACCGTTCAAATAAATAAATGATTAAGCAAGGCGGAACCCTGGAACCCTGGAACCCTCTTTGCTACTATGTAAAAGAAACTCATCGTGGCTTATCATAAGCGGCTTTAACAATTGGTCACGCCTCACAGTCATGTCCTTAATTATTTATAAATGACGCAACATTTGCCCAACAATTTATGACCTTGTCGCAGCACCCAAACCTCTATTTATCTCCGAATTTGTCACATTTTGTCCTTGGCTGCGTTTTGTCTGCCTTTTGGCCCTTTTGTTGGCCACTTAAGAATCGCGTAAAAAGTTTCTTTTGCCAAGTTAAGGGCGAACAAATTACCGACCACTAAAACCGACAACCATTTGACCGCCAATGGCAAAAATGGACTAAAGGAACTTAACGGCATGTGTACAACAATAAAAATCTATTTAAAAATAATTTACACCAAAGTGCAAAAGCAAGATGTTAAATGAAAAGGACAAGAGCAAGCCAAAGATGGGCAAAAAGGTACAGTTGGCTTATAGTCAGCTTATTGACAGCAGCGATAAATGGATTGTGAATTATGCAACACTGGTTACACTGGTTCATTTTTTGAAAAGTTCTAGAAACTTGAGAGATAGAATAATGTATCCTGTACCATAAATTTGCGCAGTTATCCTGTACAGGAAAGCGTTGCAGAACATAAAGTTGATTTGATTCTTTTGTTCGCATGATCAACTTAATCTAAGAAACTAAAAGTGCTCCCCTTAGAAGAAGTCCTTAGTCTATGTCTTTATGCTATAAAATCGAAATTTTGTTAAGATCACGTCAGAGTGCAGCTAAGATCTAAAATTTTGAATGGAATTTCATCCTTTTTTGAATAACTTTTTACTTTTCGTATTATCTACTAGAGTAGTTTTGAAAGTTATGCAAAACATTGCCCAATCTTGTCTTTAACCAAAAGTGGTTGGCCAACCCTGACGACAATTCCCGATGTAACTTCGAGACGATCATGCTTGTAGCAGCTGTCTGGGGCAGTTGATGTTTTACAGAAATCTCTCTATAATTAATCAGGCTAGTTGGGCCGTCACAAAATGAACCTATTATAGAGTACTTCCACTTGAAACGTCTTAGTCCTAACCAGTGGCGGATCCACGGTGGGTTTTCCGTTCCCCCCCAAGTGTTGAAATAATGGGTTGGTTAAAGCCGAGTTGGATTCTGTTCCTTTGCTTATGAAAGAGATTTGTTATGAGATAGAGTATGTACTTCCATTCGAAAGGTCTTAGTCCCAGCCGTAGCGGATCCATGGAGGCTTTCAGGACTGGACTCCCCCAGAAGTTGGAAAAATGGATTGACAGTTTTTTGCGAGCTCTGATATATATACACTTCGAAGTGAAAACCCGCCCTATGATCAAATCCTGGATACGTTCCTGGTCCCAGCAATAATAAAGCCAAGCTGGATTCTACAGTGTTATGAAAGAGATTTGTTACGAGATAGAGTATGTACGTCCATTTGAAAGGTCTTAGTCCCAGCCAGTAGCGGATCCATGGAGGCTTTCAGGACTGGACTGCCCCAGAAATTGGAAAAATGGATTAACAGTTTTTTGCGAGCTCTGATATATATACACTTCGAATTGAAAACCCGCCCTATGATCAAGTCCTGGATACGCTCCTGGTCCCAGCAATAATAAAGCCAAGCTGGATTCTACTTTACGGGATTCTGCTCCTTTGTTTACAATACTAAAATATGGGATGACAGAGTTTTAGCGAGTTCGATAGAGCTGCCAAGATGAAAATCGCAGTGGTCGATCAAAAAAGGTGGCAACTCTAGAAATGGTGAAAAAAATCCACAAAATCGTTTTGGAACGTCGCGACGCGTCGACTGAAAATTCGTGAGCTAGCTGAATCTGAAGGCATTTCAAAAAGTACTACAAATCACATATTGACGGGTAATATGGAGATGACAGAGCTGGGTACCGCGTTTGCTGGCAATGGAATAAAAATAACTTTTTTGCATGTTTCTATCATGGATGAGTTTTTACGCCGATTTATAGCAATGGGTGATGGTCCATCTTTACACCAGCAAAAACAATGGACTAAACATGACTTCCGTTTTTTGAAGTGATTATCTTTTTATTATTATTTATTCCTTGACATACAGTACATATCACAATGTAGTACAAAAAAAAACAAAAACTGAATACATAATATATGTCCCTCCTGGTCGGAGCATAGGGTGGAACTTGTAATTCCTAGAGGGCACGTCCCCAAGGTGACGGATAGGGGAAAGCCTCCCAGACATGGGTGGTAGGAGGAAAATGAAATACCTCTCGCGGACAACACAAGCCGGAGAAGGCCCACTCCGTTATAAAACCATCACGGTCGCCCCACAGACCTTAAAGTGGGTTGCGTTGGGCTAGTTGGGCCCGACCGAAAAAAAAACCCCTAATTCAAGAAACATATCCCCTATCGCAATGACCAAAATCCACGAACTAAATCACGAATCGCTTTCTCATGCACATCCGGTGGTTAAAGATTTGGCAATAATGACATAGTGGAGTTGGAGTTTTATACTTATTTTGAGGAGCTTCACTTCACTTCAACTTTAAAATTTAAAATCAAATCGTTGGGCCAAGGCAATACTTTAGAGGAGAATGTTCAAAGGTAGGAAACCGATACGCTATTTGAGTCCTTGAGTGTTTGCGGCTTGAATCGAGAAAATGAATGAGAATAAATGGAACGTCGTATATTAAAATTATACAATATATTATGCTGAAATTTAGGGAACTGAATTGAATTGTATATTAAAGATTCTTCCAAATTCTCTTCTTAGGGATCCCATACGCGATGCGAAATTTCAGACCACTAGCTCTTACCGTTTGGACTATGCGCCAATCAGCCATCATTCAGAATCATGTGGTCCTAATAAAGACGAAACGTAGTTTTTTTTTTAAAAACAAAACCTTTCTATCCCTGCAAACCATTTCCCTTGAACAGACAAATACAAAGCTTGGCGCTAACATAGTAAAATTTTTTTTTTTTTGGGTGTAGTGTGTTCTATTGTGGGGAACGCCCCCTTCTGAATATATTTTTATTTTTACTTTCAGTCGTTGAATTTTAAAATGTGTTGACTTTTTTGCAGAATACGCAGATAGCTAAATAAAAATGCGCTAATCTTTGCGAGCTGCTGGCAAAAACGGAATGCAATGATTCCAATTCAGTAGAGTCATCAATAAGGCTTTAAAAAAAAAAATTCCAAACAAAGCCATGCAATTGGTATCTGTGAGATACTCTCTGTTTAATTGTTTGTGTGCACTTCCGTCTGGCATTGCGCATCAATGAATACGCAATCAGGAGGCGTTTAATACCCTGGTCAGTAGTTGCCACTCACCTGAACGTGCGCCACTGTCGCAGGAATTAAGTCGCTGACTTATAGTCGTATCGAAGCTGCGAAATCTGGACATGCCCAATGAAACTGGCGGCGCTGCTGGTGCTCCACCGCTGCCCATGCGGCTAAACTGTGACTTACGGGAGCGACCCAGCACATTGTGACTCTTGGAGCGTTCAAAGGAGCGTTCATGACGTGCACGCGGCGAATACTTAACGCTGGCCTGACTATTCTGGCTATTGCCTAGGGCTACGCTATACGCCGGCGGCGCCTCCTTTACCGATGCATTCAAATAGGCGGTGGTCTGCGGATGCAGATACTTGGGCGAATTGTCACGGCTGCGCAGTGAACCGCTGCTGCCACCACCGCTCTCACGCTTGGACAAATAGTTGGGTGAATTGCCCGTCAAGGTGCTAAAGTTGGGCGAACGCTCGCGCTGCACGGCCAGTGGCGGCAGCGGTGGTCGCTCCGAAAGATTGCCATCAAAGCTGCGCGAAAAGGTCTCCACATAGTTGTCGGTGGGCGTGGGACGGCGTGTATCATACTCAAAACTGCGCGAGAAGACCATGCCTTTGCCGCCATTGGTGGCGCCACCATTGGCCAAGTGCTGCTGCGTGCTTAGTTGCTGTGCGGACTGCGGCGCAGTCTGTTGCACGTGACTCTGACGACTGGGCTTGCGGCGCGCTGTGCGACTGTTGTCCTGAAAAGCTGGCGGGGGAGACAATATAGGCGTTATGGGCGGCGGTGACTCCAAGTCATTGAGACTCTTGACTGGCAGAAAACCCGGTCGTTCATTGAGTATGCTAGCCAGCTGCGGATCTAAGATTCGATAGCCCGGACGCAGCGCTGGATCACGTGAGGCTGCACCGCTTAGACGCGCTTCATTACGCTGTATCAGCTCCTCCACCTTGGAGCCCACAAATTTGGGCGTTACATACAGACTGCCCGGCTCGGCCATGCTATGCTGATGCTGCAGCAGCGCAGTGCGACGTGCTGCATCCATTTGCAGCGCACGCATATTGCTGCGTATGCCATTGTCCAGCAAGCCGCCATTTTGCTGCGCATAATTCAAACGTCTATAGGCGCGATTTTCATCATTGCCACGCTTGGTGTTCACCTGCACCCAGCCGGATTTGTTTAGATAAATCTCCTCTTTGTTGTTGGCCGGCGATGTGGACTTACGCTGCACATTGGGCACGCCATAATAGTGCTCGCCAAATAGATATGTGGGCACGCTGCCAGCAGCTGTAGAGGATGCCGCCGCCGCTGCTGCTGCTGCTGGGCCGCTGAGACCGCCGCTTGCACCGCTGCCGCCACCCATGTGATGATAATGCATTCTACGCGCCTCCAGCTTCTCGTTGAAGCTGCGCGTGGACGCCTCGAGACTTTCGCGTCGCTTGGCGACGTACTGCTGAAAGGCGGATAGATGTTGTTTTTGTTGTAGGGGTTGCTGCTGTTGCTGTTGTTGCTGAGCGGCGTCGCTTAGCTCCTTGTCTTTGTGGCTTTCCCTTTGCTTTGGTTTGCGTGTATGTTGCAGCTGCTCCTCCTCGTCATGGCGCTGCTGTCGCTGCTTTGAGGGACTGGCGCGTGAGCGAGTGCGACGTCTTTTTGGTGGCAAGGCCGGCAGTGGCAAGGTGCTTACATCAATCTTATCGTGGGTGGATGAGGAGAGCTCATCGTTTTGGGATTCACGTGTAATGGAGTCGCGCGTCAGATGACTATCATCCGATTGTGCCTCACTGGAGTCGAGACAGGCGTAGTCCTGGCGCGTTAAGAGCTTACATGTAGTAGAAGTTGTTGTCGTTGTTGTTGCAGTGGTTGGTGTTGTAGCAGTTGTTGTTGTTGTAGTCGCTGTTGTGTTGCTCGTTGCGCTGTAATAGAAAAAGGAAGATAAAAGAGTTGAATTTTTGTTTGATTCGTTTTTCATTTATTTAATGCATTTGAGTATATAAATATTTTGCATTTTAATTTCTATAAAATGTATGCATACGCTGAGAGAAAAATGTGTTATTAATATAAGATAGATAGATATACAAAAAACACTTATTTAAATAGCTCCTAAAAAAAAACTATGAAAAAATGCCACAGCAAATACATCGAATATATTTGCGGTTGTTGAAGTCGAATTCGAATTCTCATGGACTTTTAGCGACCCCAAATATATTCGAGAAATATGGAGCGACCCATAGGAACTAAAGCTGTTACTTAAATTTTTTGTTTTTTTTGCTACTTGTAACTCATAAGCAGCTAAAGAATTTTCGTTTGATTTTTTTTAGAAACAGTTAACAGGCTGCTTTAGCTTTACTAAGAACGTAGCAGAAACTATAATACCATTTGTATTAAAACTGTATTCCTGATTTCTCTCAGTGTATGCTTTTTATTGCACCATATAAACCACGAATATATTGCATTCACATTTCCAATAACAACATTCTTTACATTCAATTTATTTTTGGTATCATCAATAAAGCATGTATTTAAGTTGAACTATGCATGTGCACGGCGCACTGCGTGTCGTATACGTGATTTTATCATATCTATATACAATATATTTTTTTCATTTTACAAACATTTATTTTAATATAGTTTGGGCAGACAAAAAATTTGCTTAACTACAGCAGCATTTATTAGTGTGGCCAAAATCAATTTGCAATGGATAAGCCTTTGAATTATATATAATATATATACATATGTATATACCTATACATATATATATAGCACATATTTTGATTCAGTACTTGATTGACCAGGTTGACAACAAATATGTGGTAACAAATGTAGGGTTCTCTCATGCTTTATATGGCATTAATTTTAAAAACGTTTAAATAATTTAAGTGTTTACGGATGCCAAGATAGCTTGGTATCGTAAACTTGTCATTAACCTTATCAATATTCTTATGCTAATTAATTTAATCAGTGCTGGTTAAAACTATAAACTAAAATCTGGCTCAAAGTAGGACCCACAAATACTAAGTCACTTGACTTACGCCACTATGCGATAAAAACAATGTTTATTCCAACACTACATTTTAAAACACTTTAAAATCGGGCGAAAAATGTGAGAATTAAGTTCTTTACGTTTGAGTGCGTAGTTGAGCTAAACAGTGCCGGATTCAGCTTTATGGGGTCAAAGATATTCTGGGGCTCTTCCGTTTGTCATAAGGAAGAAATAATTTCTAATACTAAAAATATTAGTTAAAATATGTTTAAAAATAAAATAATTAAAAGAAAATATATATGTATACTAGGGTTGCCGCCGCTGGTATGGATGATTTATAAAGCGTCGCTATCAAAACCGCCACCCCCTAAAAAGTTTTCTTTTTACCTGCATATAGCTACAGTAAAATTTATAAACGATCCGAATGTATTTGATGGTCGCGGGAACAGGGAATAGGGGTGGCGTTAGTAAAATCATGAGATGTTGCAAAAATGGCCACCCTAATGTATACAAAAGTTTATTTTTCAATATTATTATTACATTTTTTTAGCACATGCTGAAATATATTTTCTGAAGAGCACGAATGCAGGTTTTTAAATAAGAGCAATATATAAAAAATAAATAATTTATTATAACTATGTATAATATATATGAATTCCACAGGAAATGCGATAAATAATTTATTATAACTATGTATAATATATATGAACTCCACAGGAAATGCGATAACATACATAAATAACCCAACTGAGAATTTTTACTTTTAATAATTTTTTTTTATATTAAATAAATAAAAAATATTTTTTGAAAATTTGTATTTTCAATATGGTAAGTTGAATAAATAAATAGTTTTTGATTAGCTTTAATTTTGAAAAATCATTTTTCCCTGCAGGCTTTTTTTACCATCTTCAAAACCATTAAAACATTTGGAAATGCGGATTGTGCCAAATTTTCAAAAACAGGTTTGCAGAATTTGTTCGCTGGAATTATTTTTACAATGTATAAATGTGCGACAAAATATTTTATAATTTAATATTTTAATTTATCCCAAAGCTTCGGCTCAATCCTTTCGATTTCTGCAGCGAGCACAGTAGAAATTAATTAATGAGCTCAGAGCTCATAAGATAGGCAAACAAGTTTCAATTTGAAACTTGCCTTCAAAACAACTTGTCGAAGCATGTGATCAAGTTCCAATACATTCAGAATTAAAAAAATCAGCTCACACTCAAAAACTTTTCATACAAAAAAAGTCCAATGTATTGAGAACTTAACATATTAATTTATTTTTCTGATCAGCGCCCCAACATGCACTCCGAACGGGCCCCATAGGCAGTTGCCTTTTTGACTTTGTGCTTAATCCGGCCCTGCAGCTAGTGTTATAAACTTTTTGGGCAAAAGCTAGGTTACAAAAAAAATGGCACAAATCCGTGTTTTTTAAAAAAAGTCGTGTAATATGTTTGTAATTACATAAGTCAAAAGCGGAGCTTCCGATTTGGGTACTTGTGTTTTTATAGGTTATCCTATGCTACGAACTTGGAAAAGTTTAAAAATTTTGAGACTCAGAAATTTTACATTTTATTTTTTTTTTTCAAATGTGTATAATTTTGAGTTTTTTTTTATAAACTAATATTATAGTATGCGTATTAACTACTCATGCTCAACCAACTTCAAGCTCGACGGCGCTGAAATTGCGGATGTTGAAAGTTTTTGCTATCTAGGAAGCTACATCTCGAATAATGGTGGAAGCCAGCAAGACATAGAATTTAGGCTCTCCAAAGCCAAGCAGGCATACGGCACACTCAACCTAGTTTGGAGTTCGCCTAACATCTCGATTAACACAAAAGTGCGGCTCATTAATACCAACGTAAAGACTAGTCTGCTCTATGGCAGTGAAGGCTGGAACATCTCCGCCACTCACGTGCAACGACTACAAGCGTTCGTAAATAGTTGTCTCCGGCGCATATTGGGAGTATTCTGACCGAACACCATATCAAATAGTCATCTCTGGTATAGAACGCGGCAACCTCCTGTCACAGACGAAATTTTGTACCGTAAATTCAAATGGCTAGGTGACACATTGAGGAAATCCTCTACGGATATCGCGAAGTTAATTTTGGATTTTAGTCCCCAAGGCAGTCGGAGACCAAGTCGCCCGCGAAATACTTGGAAGAGACAAGTTATAGCGGAAGGAGTTGGAGTGAAGCAAAGCAACTAGCGTTAGATAGAGTTCAATGGAACTTGTTTGTATCAACCCTAGTTCCTTGTAGGAATTTAATGAATTAAATATAGTATTGATTAAAATTAAATTAATTTTTTAGCAAGAAAACAATTGTGCTTTAAGTAAATGCAAATTTACTTAAATTGATCCAATTCTATGCCAACTTTTCGGAGTGCATTGCTCCAATGTTTCCCTTATCTTTGAATTAGCTCGGCTAGTTTAAATGACAGTGTGTTAAATGTTACTAAATGTGTCGTTTATAAAAAATTTAAATATCGTAAAAACTTGACATTCGAGCAAAATAATGTCAATATATTTGTGAATTCTACTTTCCTCTCTTAAAAAATTAAAATAGCATACTGCCACTAAAAATGGTAATATAAAAAAGAGTTCAAAAATCAAAAACCTGTCTTCTACAAAAAACTTTCTTAAAAGTATAAAACACAGGATAGCCTTGGTCATATGCCGATTTGCTCCAAAAGTTTATAACCACTATAGTTTGTCTGTTTGATATTAAAAACATTTTTTTTTATAATTATTATTTTATATATAATTATTAATTATAAGTCATATGGCCTATAACCAGCGGCTTGTTCGTCCATTTTCAACGATACTTTACATGCCAAATTATGATAAGTATCTGAAAAGTTACGAGTGAACAGACGAACAAAAACCTGCTTATTACTCAAATAAATATTGCATATTACCCCTAGCCGCCACCCCACATTATGGAAATTAAGCAAAGTACAGGATATATTATAGCTGCTAGTTATCCGAAAAGTCAGTTCCACAGAGCTTTTAAAATTTCTTTAATTCCGAAAACTGAAACAGCTCCACCACGCGATATGGCTTTAAATGGCCCTGGGCAGCAAAGTGCAATGTCATGTTGATGGTGCCGCTGCTGAAGTGGTACTCCAATAGGGCATCAAATATTCGCATTTAAAACAGCTTGCAAAGTGGCTGGCAATGGCTTTAAGGGAATTAAATGGAAATCACAGTCAGATGAACATTTGGGCTCAACTGTAGTTGTAGCCTGGAGAGTTGCCAAAAATGCAGGTGCAACCAATTGCAACATGTCGTATGGGCAATGTTAAGACTTAAGCTTTTAGGCCGGCTTGTTGAACATTTAAAGCTCTTTAAGGCAATAAAGGCAAGACAACAACAACAACAATAAAAACAACAACAAGTTCCAGAAAACCAACAAAAATAAACATAAAACAGGCAAACATTGAAATTTATGTACACTTGACCCTGACCTCAACCGAATGGCAGAGAAAATTAGTTATATTTGAGGAGGTTATGCTCATGTTTATTGTTGGCTAGATACAAAGATACTTACATATATGGCCAAGTGTGGGTTAAAAATGTTGCCAAACTAGTTGCAAACTATGCGTACAAGACTATTGTTAGAAATTTTTTACTGTGGGTGTTCTTGGCTGACAAGACGTGGGTTTGTTTTTTTATTGTATTTGAAGTTCCAATTGAGACAAACTTGGCCAAGAAAAATGTTTACCTTAAAATCACATTTATGCAAATTTTTACAGTAGCAAGCAGCAAATGTCACTGACATTTGCACATTTTAAATACATACTTTTATGCTTTTATATTCACATCTACATAAGTATATATATATGTATACTTATATATACTTCACAAGCGGCGCATAAACTTTTTCTTCTGCCTGGTTCAATTTGTTCAGAAATAAGTTGAAAAAAAAAGACGCTATGAAATTTTACAAAACTTTGTTACCAACGCAGGGGCCAAAGGGGCAACTAGGGGTTAAAGCAATGTTGGTCGCATAATGCCGACTGAACCACGCATTCGGTTATAATGTGTCAGTTTGTTAGGAAGTTTTCAAGGGGTTTTTGTGTTAACCACATATTACGATAATCTTTTGCCACTGTTTATGGCTCAAGTATTTGTGCGTAAAATTTGAGTTTTAAAATATTTTTTCTAGACTTTTATTTCTCTAAATTTTTTATAAAAAAATTTCTGGCGCAAAAAAAATTGTACACTTATAACTATTTCTTAAAAGTTAAATGAGATGGAATTTTTCTGTAGAACGGATTTTAAGATATGCGATAAAGCCATCAGCAAAAATCTCTTAACCGTTTACTATAACTTTTATCAGTTATAACAAATAAAAACCAAATCAAAAAAAGTGTTTTAGACGACCGCTCAAACCAGCATATATCCTATTTTCGAAAGGACTATCCAAAAATGCTAGGTTAGGTTAGGTTGAATATGCTGCTCAGTCAGTGACTGAGATCCCACAGAGACCATGAGGTTCATTGTGTTGCCTACAAAAAAGCTAAATTTACAATCTAAATTTATTTAAAAAATCTAGTTTATTTAAAACTTTTTTTGTGTCCTAAAAAAAAATATTAGAATATCAATTTTTATTTAAAAATAATAAAATAAAAAACTCTCATAATAGTTGAAACATTAATGCTATCTACACTTCAATACCTTTGTGCTTGAAAAATCCACATTAGGGAATTTATTTCATATAAAAATGGAATTAAAGAATATGATCTAAACTTCCTTGAAGAGCAGGCTCGTAAGTTGATTTTTTCGAAATACCGCTTATTTATCGAGTTATCGATAACTGAATATTTAGGTAGAGTATAGTGTTCATTCACAATTCATATTGCGTAAAGGAATAAAGATATTTGAAGTATTGAGTTCAATTGAATAATTGAAAAATAAAACTTAGAATTTATTGGAAAAATTTGGTTTAAAAGTGTTCTTAACTTTACTCAAAAAAAAGTATGATCACATTTTATGCCCATGAGTTTACTGTGAAAAAAATCTGTGACTCCCCATAGTTAGTGATGGCTCCTCCAATGGTCACCATAGTTGACCGTACCATGTACCATGTATAAGAAGCTCAAAAATTTTCCAAATGCACTAACTGCCTAATCAGCAATTTTAGTATATAGATTTCTTCTGATTTTTATGTGTATGGTCACACTCTTTTCTGTTTTTTAATTTTAGTGTCTTCAACTTAGAGGTGGAAAGCGAAAAGTTTTAGTGCTTGCTTTCTTCTTATTTTTGATGTGTATGGTCACACTATTTTCTGTAGCGAAGGCGTGATGTAACCGCTGCCTTTGAGGCTATTGAAAGAGAATTGGATCGGATCGGTGGTAAAAATCTACCCTAGCTAACTTATCGGCAATTTGAACGCCTTTAACTTAGCGGGGAGAATCGAAAAGTAATAGTGTTTGCTTTCTCTTAATTTTTTATAAATATATGGTCACACTATTTTCTGGTTTTCATTCCGTAGAGCAGTTGTGGGCAAAACTCATACAAACAAACATATCTTTGTGTGAGTAAGCAGCGCAGTAAGCAAAAGCGCACGAGAGAGAACGAACCGCAGTCAAGCAAAACCAAGAGAGAGATTGTTCCGTGCGAGCTATGTAAAATGAGAGACTGCCTACCACTGCCGTAGAGGCTATAAAGTAGCAAGAGGGGTATGTTAGTAAAGACTTTACTGCTATTGAACCACAATTCGGCATGATGGGTCCGATGGTAAAATTGGCCAAGAGGAATTATATGTACGTAGAATACATCTCAAAATGGAGATCAAACGTAGAACCATTCTTTGCAAATAATACTGCTTTGGTTTCAGTGGGCTATTGAGAAATAACTTTTTGTTTTCAGGCCCATGACGATCTATTCTTCTGAGAATATTATTCAAGCATTTTGGCCTTAATTTCTCTGCAAAATCTTTGGCCCTTTTAACGTTTATTACGACTTACGTCTTTAATGGAACGACGAACTAAATGAGATCTACAACGATATTTAGCTTGTACAAGGAGGATGAAAAAGCTCAAAAGGAAAAGGTCTTCAATACTGCGGTAGTTAAAACCCATCGAAGTACTGAGTTTCTATTGGGAGTACCACGAACACGGAACTTTGACATCACGAAGTGGAAAAGTACTGCGCAATGTGGAGATACCTGAAGGGATATCAAGCAGTAATATGATAATGTGGAAATATGTCTGGAACCACAGTGTGTTAATTGAATTAGGGAAGATATGGAAGTAGTGATGCAAATATAAAGCCTATTCTACCCAAATGGGGACGTCACCAACTTTGCTTCGTGTTTCGCTAACTAGGCCCTATCGAACGAAAATATTCCGTATATACGCCTGTCTGGAGGCATTTCGGATACCAGATTCGGATGCGGTAGCCCAATCAGCAACTCATCTTAAAGATAAACGATAACTGAAACCATAAACAATATAATTACGACCCTATGTTCTCCACACTGCAACGACGCAAATAAATTTCTAAAACTTGAATAACTTTATATGTCATTATTTCTGAAAAATCGAGATTATTGCCGTATAAACTAGCTAGAAGTTACCCAACAGCTACAATACGTATAAAGCTGTGTGTATGTGACAAAATGTTCCTTGGATTTACTTCCACTGAGCTGGGCACAAAAAAAGATGCCATACAGCCAGACTGTTTGAAGACTTGTAGAAAACGGTTGACAGAATGTGTGACTGACTGACAGGGTTGCTGCCTTGCATGCAGATTCAACTTTAGTTGACAACTTGAACTTTTTCATATGACATTTCAAGCACGTTGTGTTCCCTTTGAAACTTAAGTTGGCTCAGACGGCTCCAATCATGGCTTATAGTATGTGCCCTTAACTTAGAACAAACGGATATAATCACTTAAAGAAATCTTAACTCATTTGTAAACGGTCAACAAACCGCAATCTGCTCTATGCAGCGTGGGTGGCAAAAAAAAAAAAACAAAAACTTTTTAGTGCCTTTTGAGAGATGACCAACATTTTTTTGGACAGCACATAAACACGTTAACAATTAAAGTTGGAATGCTGCAAAGTCTGCTTTAAGGTTTGTTGGCAATGAGACGTCAAATACAAATCTGCAGAATCATATTAGTGGCAGGAAATTGTTGCAATGTGGCAGCTTCATTCCAGTTTGAAGGGCAAACGGAAGCAACGCTGTCAGCAGGCAACAGGAAGAGCAACAGCTGCCATTTCTTACGGTCAACAATTTCCGCAAAAAAAAAAATACCAAGTTATAATAATATTTTTACAGCTAGGTGTATTGTGTCAGTGTGTGTGTGTGTGTGTGTTTATATCTGGCTATAATGTTGAAGTGCTAACGTTTTCTCATTGTTGGAGCTATGACGTTAATGTTGCTTTGGGCAAGAGTCGGCAGTAAAACGAACCCAACTGAAGCTCTCAAGTGTCAGCAATGTGGCCAAGTGTGTGTGAGTGTGTGTGTGTATCTGTGTTAATGGAAGCTGCATACAAACACACACACACATAACATGCATTACATTGTATATATTGATAGCCTGTTTGAAAATCGGGTCAAATCCTACAACAAAGCCGTCACTCAAATATGCCACAAAATGTAAACGTACCAAGCTGCCTTAATGGCCAACGGAGCGTTGCCAGGCCAAAGATTGGATTATGAAATGTTTTAGCAGCTCTCCAAAAAAAAACTATGGCTCTTTTGTTGCTCTCTAGTGCTTGACAATTATATTGAACATTGTGTTGCACAACAGTGCGTATGCGTTATGTGCAGTGACAAATGTTTAAGCATCTTGAGTTGGCTTACACACTTTAAGATACTTTGAAGTTTAAAGCTCAAAATTCATACAACAAAAATGACCAACTAAATGTTTAGTGGCCAACAACTGTAGCGTGGTTTTAGCTTTTTGACCATATTTAGCGAGTTGTTTTCTTGAAATACTTGAACACGTCTAGTTCGTGGTATTTTTTCTTTATATTGACACTATTACTAGTAGTTCTAGTTTCCGTTTATAGTTTTGACATTTTATTTGCTTAAATGTTTAATTTTGAAGCCATTCGCTTTATACAAATTCAAATAATTAATATTTAATTGTATGTAAGTTAATATTTACATTGCTAGTTGAAATTATTTTCGTTGAAATTGAAACTTTATGCACATTTCAATTTTCAGTGAAAATATTCGTATTTAATTTGATAAAGTTTCATTAAGTATACGCATATGTGCACGATAAAATTTAAGTTATTCGAAACAGTTGATTGTTATCAAGTTTTGGGTAAATTTTGTTTTGTATACCTAATGCTTTAACAAAAGTTTTAATGCAAGACTGAAAATTTTCATATTTTCTTCCATTTTGTTTCAACTCCATAGAACTAGTTCTCACCGAACGTTGTCTTGCCTGCTATTATATATTTAGCCAGATTGAAATATATTGTGATAAGTCATTTAAATATTTTATTTAAAAATAATTTGGAGATATTGCAGCCTTTAATGTATTCATTGTAATGGATCGTGACTTCTTGGTCTAATGTTGGATCTTTTAAAACTGCACCCATTAAAAATTTTTGCATGTCGGCAAAACCCAACCTTTGATTTAAACATTTTTCATAAGACCCCCCCAAAGTTCATTGATTGCATGGTTTAGCTTATTATCTTTGGATTTTGAGAAAAAATTATAAAAATAATAAAAATAACAAAAATAATAATAATAATAAAAATAATAAATATAATAATAATAATAATAATAATAATAATAATAAAAATAATAAATATAATAAAAATAACAAAAAAATTATACAAAAAATAAAAATAGCAAAAATCATAATGAAATTATAAAATAATATTTATAATAAAAACAAAGTAATAAAAATATAAAAGTAATAAATATAATAAAAATAATTATAATAATAAATGAAGAGAAATAAATAAAACGTATTTGTAAAAATAGCACTAGTCGACAAATTTAATACTTTTTTTCTCCAGAGATGAGACTTATATTTCATGTTGCGACAATGTTTCAGCATTCAAAAACCGATTTTTGTTTTATACTCCCGTGGCTTGTTTTTTTTTATAAAAACCCAAGGGTTCTGAAGTTACCTTAAAAAAAAAACCATTTAACGATGTATTTTGAAGATTATCTCAGCAACATAATGTGCAGGAGTTTTTTAGATAAGGGATTCTCATACAGCGTCCCCAAAAACATATAAAAAAGATGGCGTACGTTAAAGTCGGGCGCGGACGATATATTGCTTAGAAACTCCAAAAGATATTTCTTGGCCAAATAAACGAAACACAACGAATTTTGTACAAAAAACGTTTTTTTGACCGATTGGTCCTATGGGAGCTATATGATATAGTAAACCGATTTTGATAAAATTTGGTACAGTGTTGAAGATCACTAAAAAAAGTTCTGAATTCCAAATTTGGTTACAATATCTTCACAAAGAAACGAAACAACGAATTTTGTGCAAAAAACGTTTTTTTGACCGATTGGTGGTCCTATGGGAGCTATATGATATAGTAAACCGATTTTGATAAAATTTGGTACAGTGTTGAAGATCTCTAAAAACTTCCGAACGCCAAATTTGGTTACAATATCTTCAAAAACAAACGAAACACAACGAATTTTGTGCAAAAAACGTTTTTTTGACCGATTGGTCCTATGGGAGCTATATGATATAGTCAACCGATTTTGATCAAATTTGGTACAGTGATTGGGAACTTTAAAAAACTTTTGAGTACCAAATTTGGTTACGATATCTTTAAAAACAAACGAATTATTTATCTAAAACTTTTGGCATAATAACGCATCTAACCTGAAAATTTGGTTGCTCTAGCTCTTACCATCTCTGAGATCTAGGCGTTCCTACAGACAGACAGACGGACAGACGATCAGACGGACATGGGTATATCGACTTCTCTAGTCACCCCGATCATACTTTGGGTAACTTTGGGGGGTCTCCGACGTCTCCTTCTGTATGTTACATACATTTTCGGCTTGCACAAACTTAATGTACCCTTTGTACCATACGGTACAGGGTATACTCATTGTTGAAAAACATCCATCAATCGAAACAAATTATCTGGGATTTTTGTACGTTATCTTAGAAAACTTTATCAAAATCTTTTCATCCATTCTCCAGATCTGCTCAGAATCTTTTTCTTCCGCTCTTTGTCAATAAGTTACTTTTTGCATCACAAAATGGTTAAAAAAATACGAATGTTGGAGTGTTGAAAAAAACCGTAGAGTTGAAGCTTAATCCTGAAAATTGTTCGATACCACAAAAAAAAATCGAATCGAAGTATTGAATATTCCAAAAAACTCGATACCGATTCAATTCGATTCTCCCAAATAAGAAATCGATATCGACGGTATCGGTATCGACTTTTTTACGTTATTTTAAAGACAGAATTAAACAAAATGGAGGCTCGACAAAGAAACAAAAATGTTCTAATGTTCATAATAAATTGAGATAGGGGTTATAAAATCAGACTGAGAATAATATAAACTTTTTCTTATTTACATTTTTTTCGCATAGTTTTTTTTTTGTTGATTGTTTATTAGTGTAATTCCACAAAAAGCTTATACTAACAAATTAATTATTATCTAAAAATAACAGTACACACTGCCTCTTTAAAGATTTCTCAAGTGTTTTTACGTGTTTTACATGTCCTTGTTGTATACCAAATTTTCCAAGTGGCGCCAGCCAGACCTGAAAATCACATGGGCAACCACCATAAAGGAACTTTTGCAAAATAAATTTCAAGCGGCAAATGTAAAACGAAATTTGGCTCGATACCGATACTAAGCAAATTGGTATCGGATCGACGATTAATCGAGATCCAAAATATCGGTATCGAATATTCAGTATCGACTTCGATATTCTCGATAATCAAAATATCGGATCGGTATCGCGCATCCCTTGTTGTTGTAAAAATCCTCAACTTTTTAACTCCTCAACTCAACAGTAAGCATGAATACCCTTAAATATATTAAGATAATACAAATACATATACATTTTGGAAATTATCTTTTTATTATTGGGAAAGTTTTGAACTTTTGCAAGATTTGTTGCAGAAGGCTTGTTATTAAGAATTTTAATTATTAAATTATTTTTTTTTATGTCTAAGATTTGTCTTCTTAAATACTTGTTGTCTTTTTTAAAAAAAGTATCAAAAATCTTGACTAAAGAACGATTCTTCAGCGTTTGCTGTTACTTCAAAAACGAAAAAATAAGTTTTTCTTTAAATTTTTTAAAACAAATTTTGCAAAAAAATAATAAATCTAAGGAAGTTCTTTAACGCTCTTTTCCTATTTCTGTAGTCTTTATTCTCTTGTCTGCCTATTCCCTTCTAAATAAGGCTACAAAAAAAGTGTTTTTTAAAACACTAGTTTAAAGCTTATTTTAAAAAAACTTATAAATAGATATGTACAAGTACATATATACATTATGTATACGTGTAGCTTACAAACAATTTAAAGAAAAATAAAAAATAAAATATCCCTTAAAACAAGTAATTGATATGTTGGCTAAAAATCAAATCAAAATCAATCAATCATTTATGAAACTTCATTTAGGATATTAGTTTGCATTAAAACCTCTTGACTTAACTGAAGAAAATAAAAATAATAATTTGAGATATTTTGGACTTAAACGCTTTTTTTTTTTCTCAAGTTACACCATTTTGACTTAAAGCTGTCAACAGCTAAACGGAAGTGTGTGAGTTGCATTTTTTAGTTAAGCTTATTGCAAACGCTTAAAATCGATTTAATTTTATGTTTTATATTTCCAAAATAAATTTTATTGTTATTTATTTGGCATAAATATATATAAATTATTAAATAATACGCATACGCACAGTTGTAGTTAAGCAACAGTCTTAACGCCTTTCATATTTGTTTTAGGCCTTGTCAAGGCCGTTTACTTTTTTTTATTTGGAGCATCTAGCTGCTCAAGCAGCTGAGCTTAAATTAAATAAACATGTTTCTATCTTATATTTCAGTCAAAGAGGCTTAATTAAGTTGAGCTCAGTAGAGGAATTTTCGTGCTCTCAGTTAAGTAAAAAGTTTGAGGCGCTTCATGCGGCTTACTTTAGTTTGAATGCTCAAGCATTTATTTTGATAAATAAATAATAATGCTAACACTGTATAATAACGAAATAATTTTAAGAAGACTGACGTCGGTTCAAACCATCTTTAATTTCTTAAAACGAATAAACTGGACTTAGAGAGATTTCCAAAAGTTAGTTAACTTTAAGTTTTTAGCTTAATATTCTTTGCTGTGGCCCATCTTTTTAAATATAAAGGCCTATACGCAATACGAAATATTTCGCACGGTATCCCGTTTGGAATATTTTTTTTTAAATGAAGTTTTGCGATTCCGTGCGAAATATTTCGTGCTGCGTAGACCCCTTAAGTCAAAATATACACAAATTGCTTGATTAATAATTTTATTATAAATTAATAATTATTTGCTAGATGTTCCTTTTGTTTAATTTTAAAGCCATTTGTTTAGTGAAAATTAAAAAAATTTCCATTTAATTATGCATTAGACAAGTTTTGTGTGTAACTTAATATTTAAATTTCTAGTTTTGTTGGATTTGTTTTCGTAGAAATTGAAACTTTATGCAGTGAAAATTTTCATATTTAATTTCATAAAGTTTATTTAAGTATACGCATATATACACGACAAAATATAAGTTTATTCGAAAAAGTTGATTGTTTCTACTGCTTTGATTTAACTTTGCCTTTGAAAAACTTTAACAAGAGTTTTAGTTATAGACCTAAAAATTTCTGCAATTAGCTTTTATCAGTTTAATACCGCGGTATTGCCAAGCTTTCATCAATTCCAAAAGCTTTTGAAAGGATTGTAACTTCACAATTGCAACACTACTGTCGTTCTTTAATGTCGGATTCCCAACATGGGTTTGTAAAACGTCGGTCCACTTCTACTAACCTTTTAGAACTTTCGTCTCTTATTAATCTTGGTTTTACGGAAAAAAAACAAACTGATGTCATTTATACTGACTTTAGTAAAGCATTTGACTCGGTAAACCATAGTCTTCTACTTGTTAAACTGTCTTGTCTGGGGTTTTCGTCTTGTCTTTTAAATTGGATATCGTCCTATTTATCCAACCGAGTCGAGAAGGTGGTTTTTAAAGGTTGCGAATCTACAGAAATTAATGTCATGTCAGGGGTACCTCAAGGTAGCCATCTAGGCCCTCTTCTTTTTAACTTATTTTTAAATGATCTCCCTCAAGTAATCTCATCTTCTCACATTCTTATGTATGCGGATGATGTTAAACTCTGTATGTCCTACTCCGATAATAATAAGTACTTACTTCTTCAGCATGATTTTGATAACATGCAATCTTGGTGCAATATCAACCAACTCTTTCTCAACAAGACAAAATGTAACGTTATGACATTTTATCGTTCTGCTCCTTATTTGGCTACTTACTCTTTAGAATCTTCTACCTTCGAACGCATCAAGAGTATGTCTGACCTTGGTGTTTTGTTTGATCATAAGCTTAAATTTAATAACCATATTTGCAACATCGTGAATAAGGCTAGAGGTGTTCTTGCTTTTATTAAGCGTTGGTCTAAAGAGTTTAACGACCCTTACACAACCAAACTTCTTTATATTTCTCTCGTCCGTACAATTTTGGAATATTGTTCCAGCGTTTGGAGCCCTCAATACCACCTTTATCAGGACATGATTGAATCCGTACAAAAGCAATTTCTCCTTTTTGCACTTCGTGGCTTAAACTGGGACCCAAATATCCGACTGCCGCCATATTCTGATAGACTTCGCCTTATAAAATTGCCTTCCTTAAATCACCGCAGAACATGCCACGGCGTGTTATTCTTGCATAAACTGTTACTCGGTCTTATCGATTCCAATGTACTCCTTAGCAAAGTTACTTTTGCCATACCATCCAGAGTAGCTCGTAATTTTCAACCCTTAGCCTTACAATTTTGTAGATCAAATTATGCTTTGCACGACCCTTTCCGTGTCTTATGCTCCAACTATAATAGCTTTAACAATTTCCTCTCTTTCGAACGGTCTATTCAATCAATCACTTCTTCTATCTTAAGTCACCTTGACTTGCCACTTCGAGCATCCTTGACCAATCCTATATTATGAGTCACCCACTTGGTCAACGGTGATCCATTGGCTCTTTTTGCGATATAATGTTTAATTTTTATCTTGCTTCCTTTTTTCAACTTTAATATTGTAAATCCAAGTTTCTGGTCAGTTCTTGATGTGAGTTGGTGCATATCATTAAAAAGTTCACCCATCGGGCTAGAGACGCGGATTAGTTCATATCAATTTCCTCGCTCTATTTTCTTTTCTAAATAAATTATACTTTTTTTATAATATAAGGTCAACTGAACTTAGTTGTACCCCTCAAATAAAATAAATAAATAATAAGAAACTAGTGGATTCGATAAATCTTGTCCTGTCCAACCGTTGGCTTCCATGCTATTAACAATATTTCGATAAGCTATATATTTAGTGACATTAAAATGAATGTTAACAATTCATTTATATATTAAGAAAAGCGGATCAGGCTAACTAGACAAGGCCATAAAATTTTAAAATTATTTAAACTTTTTATACCCTGTATATGGCCCCTAGAAGGACGCGAAAGGAAAAACTTTGACGTTCAAGACTTCACCACCACACCATATAAAAATATGTAGAGGGTCATCCATCAACAAATTACAAACGTATCAGAAAATCTTTATTATCAATAGAAAGAACCGTTCTTGCCATTCACTTTTTAAAAATAATTCCTTTCAAATGTTGTCCACAACTGCGCCGTAGCTCGTCCAAGGTTCCAATTTTCTATGACGCGTTCGAGCATAATCGGCGGTATCTCGCGGGTAATGTTGGCCTCTAATGCTTCAATCGTAGCTGGATTATCCACAAACTTTAGACTTCACGTAGCCCCAACGGAAAAAAGTCTAACGGTATGATATCACACGATCTTGGTGGCCAATTCACCGGTGAAATTAATTCTTCACCGAATTGGACAAAACGCGAATTTTCGTTAAATAATTGTACGATTTGTAAACGTTGTTCGGGTGTAAGTTTTTCCATGATGCAATGGCAATGAAAACTGAATAACAAACACATGGCAATTTGAAAGTACTCCCATTGTCATGTGTTTTTCGAGCGCTTAGGCCATTTTATAGTTCATCAAAAAAACCTCAAGATTGATGACCCTTTATTTATCAATAAGTTTCTCCGAAAAATTAAATTTAAACAAAAATCTTCCAGTAATTGAGTAAAAAGAGTAAAATTTCACTTTCAGCTTGTAATTTATAACTAGTTCAAACAGTAGTTGCCTTAAGATGCAACATTTGCTTTGAGCTACATTTATCTTATATTTATTACTATTTATAATTGTAAAATTTTTTAATACTGAATTTCTTCGAAGCATTGTTTGAAAGAAAAGTTTATATTTTCAGCAAAAGTGGCACATAAATAATTCGGATCAGTCTCAATTCAAGTAGATAAACACGCGAAAACTTCTTTAGGGCGACTCTTATGGTCAGAACCCTGTGAACTTTCATTTACTAAGTTTTTTTTTTTATTTATTTTTTAATTTTGTTAATGAAATTCTAAATGAATTTATGTTATCGGTTTATATGATATTTCATAAATCTTGACCATTCTAAGCCCCATGTCGTTATTGCCATACCTTGCTTCGTTTTATCATAAAATGAACATAAAGTGATTTAAAATTAAAGAAATAAATATTTATGCTATCCTTACACTTAATTTCCTTATAATTGAATACTTTCTTATAGTTATGAAACGCTTAAAATTGCACAAAATGTCTCATATCAATTAATAACCTATGACGAAAAATCGTCTGAAGCAATAATGTACTCTACGTTAACGGTAAATCGAAAGGTCCAATAATTTATTATTATTATTATTAACACACACATTATCACAGTTATTGTGGCAAAAACGCTTTGGTGGATCACCTTCACAAAAAGGGATATTTACAACTGAACATAAAAATTCAAGCTGTCCTATAGTTTTGAGAATCACTGTAGTACAGTAAATAACGAATTTGAGAAAATGTATATATTGAAAATATACTTAGTTTCTGAAACTTAAGGCATTGCTTGGCATCCTGTTTTAAGTTCAAAATCGAGTTTTGGTATTCAGGGTGGTATCTCGGACCGCAGACATTTCACCATTATTTTTTTGATAGGCTGGGGCTAAAAAACACAAAACTTTCCCGGAGCTAAGCACCGCGAGTAGTTTTTCAAATTAACAACACGATCTTAGATTCAGCTGAGTAATTGCATCATTAATGAGTAGCAAAATCTGCTTGGTGGTGAAATAGCGAGCGGACATCCATATCCTGCATTCCATATCCTAATCTCTTTAATCGAAATTTTAAATTAACTGCTCAAGAGAAATATTTTTGGGCAGTATATCGCTTCTTCCAAAAGCTTGCACGAAAATTGTATGTTTTCCTAGGAAATCTAGGGTCAAATCGAGGATCAACCCTTTGTAGTCCACCCTAGTTTGATTTCTCTGCCTTCGTCGATGACAAAAGTTCTTAATTACACTACTCGGACAATATTATGGTCTAGATAATTTTCGAATGCCTTTTGATCGAAATTATTAGCAGTGCCAAAATTTTCAATATAGACTTTATGAAGTTAATGCGAAAAAAGATTGAAAGTTATAAGTGTCTCTTAGCATTACTCGTTGCAAATATTTGCTCAAGATGCATAAAATATCAGTGTGATGCTTAAATTATTTATTTATTTATTTTATAATTATAAATTACAAAATAAATGCTAGCTATAAAAGAATTTATAGAACTTGGGCCTTCAGACTGGTGATCAAATATTTCCACCAAATATTTGCAAAAATTTATTTGGTCTCGTGTTTGCTTTGTGTAATGCAGTCGTTTAGCGGCGCTACCATTAAAAGGCAAATATTTGGGCAAACAGCAATTATTTGCCTATCAAAATGCGAAAACTGGATTTAGAAGCTGCATTATGTACATTTATAAAAAGAAACAAAAAAAGAGGCCCCAAAGATTTTGAAAACTAATGATGCAGATCGGTTCATAGTTTAAAAACTTTTTTAAAGTCCAGGCCCGGGGGAATCCACCTTTTCCCTTCTCTCGACGGGAAATGTAATTTCCAAAATAAAATTTTCGGGTTGCTTTTCTAACCAAAATTACGATTTAAAAACAAATTCTGCGTACTAGACGACAGTTTCCAAACAATACCAAAAATACAAACACCAGCGCGTTAACTTGTTCAGAGTCAGATATTTTCTGGTTTATGTTTAAAAACAACTAATTTCAAAAAAAAAAATTATTTCAAAGAAAATTCATACAATTTATATTTTGGAAACATTTTTTTTAGTGTTTCATGGCGAAGTAAATATTTGCGCTAAATAATGAGCAAATAAAATTTGCCCGCATAAATGTCTAAAGGCAAGAATGCCCTAGTAACAACGCTAGCAACTCTAACAATGAGGCAAAAAGTTAAAAGTGCCCGAATGAGTATGAAAAGCATGTGTATTTTGAAATTTTTTTTTTTTTTGTTGGGTTAAAACAGTTACTAAATAAATATGTAAGAAGTCATCCAAAAATATTTGAAATTTTTCGAGTTTTATTGAAAAAAGCGAGTGGCTTTAACCTTTTTTCGCGCACTGTATATTGTTTGGACAACATTTGAAGGAAATATTTGCCATAGTTTGAAACCAAACAATTTTTCTTAACAGCGATATTTGCTCAAATATTGTCTTCAACAAAGAGAGCAAATATTTGCTTTTTTGGCGCACTGTATGTATATTGTTTGGATTGGTGCTGTTTGCCAAACAACGTTTGAAGGAAATATTTGCCATAGTTTGAAAGCAAACACTTTTTCTTAGCAGCGATATTTGCTCAAATATTTTCTTCAACAAAGTGAGCAAATATTTGCTGCGTGTAATGCTAGCTTTATAGTCGTGCTCTTCTGACTGTAACCGACCTACTTGCTTTATTTTGATGTGATACAGAGTTTACAAAAACGGATAGTGACCGCAAAAAATAAAAAAAAAGCATTTTGTTTAAAAATTCATTAAATTAAAAGTAGCTGATGATGCTCTTGGTTCAAGGTGCGTGGGAAAATTTACACATTTCATTGTAATCGGATTATGTTGTCATGTTAAATTAAATATTAAAACTTTGTGGGGGTGGTGAGGAGTTGGAGTTGCCACATGTACACATGTGTATGGTGTATGTATGGTTAATTTAAGTGTGTGTAAATGGTTAAATGTGTTCGTGCGTATCTGCAATTGGCTCATTAAGTTCATTGCACGTTCTGGCCACAAAATTGCTATCACTTGGGGCTTTTTTTTTTAAATAAAATGGAATTAAATAAAATTGCATGAAAAGTTAAGAAGCTATTTGATATAAGTGAATGAAAAATTCATATTACAAAATTGCAAAAAAAAAAACACATACAAATTCAGCAAAAATAGCCAAAAGGCAGCTTTTGCTTAAGTACTGCAAATATTGTAATTTTTCATAATTAAAATTATGCAATGTGTAAACATTGTATGCAAAATATAATTGAAAAAAAAAATTGTTTTTGTGTATGTTACAGCAAAAAAACAAAAACATTAGAGACATTTAATTTGCGCAAAGTTTTGTATTTCACCAGAAAAGAAACATATGCAAATTTTATAAGCAGCAAAAACAAGTGAGATGCTTATTAAGCGTTTTGGTTGCCATGCCGCAGCCAGTCTGAAAAAATCTTGAAACTCCTTATAAGACAACAATAATAACTTCCAGGCCTACAAAAAAACACAACAAAGCCATTTATGAAACCCGCCCAGAACCATTTAAGCCATAAGTTAAAAATAATTTCAAGTGTGGCAAGAGCGTTAGGAAGATCTTGCCAATTTCAGCGGCTTTAAAGTGTGTCTCCGCAAAAAGTGGCCAAAAGAAAAACTGCCATAGGCTATGCATAAAGCCTAATGGATACGCCTCATTTGCTTGGAATTCTGGTTTTGAGCCGTTGCTTCTTAAGCGTAGGAGTCCTCAAATGACAAAATGAATTTTTTCCAGCTCAAATTGGTTATGTACTCACACGTTACCACAACTTGTCTGTTGCCTTATTGATGAGCTCCAAAAATATTACTACTTTGAAGCTTATGCGGCTTCTATCAATCATCTCCTGGTCGGTCTCCTGCTGACAACCTGATATAGACATGCATGATACACATATCTGCAACATCTTTTGCAGCCAATTAAAATTCTTTATAATTAGGCCTGTCTGAAAAATTGTGACTTTGATGTAGGCCACATGGCACAGCTGTAGCTGACAATCATTCCGGATACGGATGTACTAACTGTGCTGGCTTTTAGGTCCAACAAGTGACAGTTGTGTAAAAACAGTTGCATTTTGGCTTGTAAAGATCTTCTTAGTATCATTTGCATAGCTGGAACATATTTCTGGTTCTGGGGCGTGTTGCCCTTCCTCCCACCCAATGGGCGGTCAGCACAGCAGGAAACTTGACAAATAAATGGACGCCTGCTGTTTGGAACTTGCTGCTCATGCTCTTTGCACAAAACGTCATATGTAAGGTTTACGGGTTAGTTTGTTACACAAACTTCTGTCGAATTTTTAGGCTTAGTAACGTGCGCTTTAGTAAATGCAAATGTAGAAGAAACTTAGCTGTTTGGGCAGTTACCCTTTTTTTTTTTTGAATGAAGTACCTTTGCGAAGCTTAGCAAACAAATCGTCACGTAACGAAATGAGTTGTGCTGTCAGAATATCGATTAGACTAATAATAAGAAAATTAGGGTGAATACCCCAAAAAATACTTTGAGGCAAAAAATTAAAAGTGCCCGAATGAGTATGAAAAGCAACAATGTGTTCAATCAAGTGTTTATTGTTTGGATTGGTGTTGTTAAAAAAAAGTTTGTTGTAAAAAAAATGATGTTTAAAATCAAAAGAGCAAAAGTTTTGGATATTTTCCAGCACAATATATATTTTCTGAGCTTCAACTGAGTGAAATTACAAACTCAATTATGTTCTATATAGTTAAATAATATACTTTTCTGGCGATTGTTCAGAAACAGCTGTTTCGTTTTCTAACACTCTAGAAGCTTTAAATAATGTCAAGAACAGCATAAAAATATGGTCACCCTAGCAGTTATTGCCTCTTTTTACAATACATTTTGGGCAAGAATTCCATACTTTTCGTAGTCAAAGCAGTGGGTTGCGCGTAAATGCCCATTTTCTTTTTTAGTCTAAATAGTTGTTGGACACTGTTGCACTTATGCCAGACAGAGTGAACACCCCAAATGTTGTATACCAGTTTTATAGAGAATTTTACGCTCTACAATTTGTTGAAACATTTTAAAAACTTTTGAAGCACTGGAAAAACGTTTTTTGTCAACTTTAAAATTGAATATCTTGAAACAAGGTTATGATGTTCATTCTTACTTTTAAAATGTTTAAACGAATATTTATAACAATCTTAAAGTTATTATTGTTCTATTTCGACGAGTTATGCTTATTGGTCACTTGAAGGTACTGCTTACTATGGTCACTACTAAGCATAACTTTCTCAATTATAGGAGTTTCCGATTTCTTATTTTATTGTTTTTTACAGTGAATTCAGAATAAAATATGATCATTTTTTTTTTTTGAACTATGTTGAGATAAGTGTTAGGTTAGTCAACTATAAGTATGCAGTTATCGATAAATAATCAGAATTTCGAAAAAAAAATACGATGTTAATATTGCCTTATAACTTTATCAAAAAAAATAAAATCATCAAAATCGAAAAGATCGTATTGAAAAGTAGTCATAATGGCTAAATATGCAGTTATCGATAAATAATCAGAATTTCGAAAAAAATACGATGTTAATATTGGCTTATAACTTTATCAAAAAAAAATAAAATCATAAAAATCGAAGAAATCGTATTTAAAAGCGGCCATACTATAAGTATAGCTAAATATGCAGTTATCGATAAATAATCATAATTTCGAAAAAAAAGTACGATGTTAATATTCAGTACAGTAAACGAACGCTCAAAAAAGACGTCTACTGGAAAAAAATAATTAATGGATGAAACTTCAAAGTCTAAAACCGAGTTTCGTATTTGTGGGTAGAACAATATATGCTGGTACGGTTTTTGCATGATATCTTTTTTTCTATCAAACTTAGAGTCATGATTTGAAGATCGATATTGTTGGAAATAAAATTATCTATCAAACAAGACTTAAATATCGGTTGTTAGTAAATTGGTTCAAGCACAATGCCTGTTAAAAATTAAAAGTTGGAAATCGTGTTTGGTTTTTTTCGAATAATTTGCAAATATCTCAAAATAGGTAGGTTTTTTTGGGAAATCTTACCCATGCATTTTGTTAAAGTAATTGAAATTATCTACAAATCATGAATCGTATTGAAAAGTGACCATGTTTTTTGGGGGACGATGAATCCGAAACCGATGTCAAAAAAAATTTCTTCACGTTAGGTTTCTGAGATAGCTTCCAAAATAACTCGTTTAATGGGGTTTTTCCATTCCCAGTTCACACCACTGTTTTTGTCTTTCATTGGAAAAAACGCGTGCAAATATCATTACTCGCTTAATAGATTTGGCTAGTCAAAGAAAAGCATCGCTAAATATGCAGTTATCGGTATTTGGATAAATAATCGGTATTTAGAAAATAAAGTTACAAGGTTAAAATTGGCTTGTACCTCGGGAGATCAAATTGAAAAATTTTTTTCTTCTATATATGTATATGTATTTCAAAAAGGTAGACCTGCTTTGAGAGAACATTTTTAAATACTTTATTAGGGTTCTCTTTTTTTGCATATTTTTATTATAAGTTCCTTAGAATTCAAGTTTGTTAATTACTACAAATGGGCAAGTCTTCCACACATCAAAAGGATTTCGTTGAAAAAAATATCACTGAATTACTATCAAATATTGCATTTTTCAATATACCATTTGTAAATTTTTAAAAATATTTTTTAAAACTGTAAAAAATAATAATGCAAGCAAAATTTGTATAACAGTTTCTGAAATATAAAAAAAATTAGGGAGTGACACTTTGGACCTTCATTTTTATATCTCCTGTGAGTTCTATGTTGCCAGAAAACTGAGGATTAATGTGGATTTCTTTACTCAACTTTACTTTTTAGAAATGGTTCTGAAAGCAAAAATAAGGTGTCGTGATCTGGGTACGAGGAATGTGAATACGCTAGCATGTTAGACTTTAACCTAACATCAAAAATTCACAAAAAATTTGTCGATGTTTTTTCGCAAAATTCGAATACGAAGTCAAAAAGGCCTTAGCAAGTAGGGTATCTGACATAACCTCTAAAGTATCTCGTTCTGCGGGTTTTTTCAATATCCTGACGTGCGGAGATTTTTTAATCTCGGATTTGTATTCAGGCACCCAAAAACATATAAAAAACATGGTCTGGCCTCTTAAGCTGAGAATCGATTTTTTTTTCTCCTTTAACATAACCTCAAAAAATTCCACAAAATTTTGTTTTGGTCGTTTAAGCTTGAGATTTGCTGCGGCATTTTATTAGAAAAATAAATATAATAAAAATATATAATCTAGTAAATTTTTTTCGCTTTAAGTATTCATAAAAGGCTTTCTTATTTCCAGAAGAGTATGTAAATTTCGTTGTTCTAAACTTTTGGCTGCCTTATAAATAGATTTTTCCGACGCTCTATTTGTATCCTTTTGTTACACTTAGTTTCAGCCAGCATTGGTATTTGAATTGATTTGTAGGCCTACAAATTTGGCAAATTTAATACACATGTGTATGTATAATTGTATCTATGTGCAGATGAGTAAAGGATAAACTCACTTGTTGTGCATGTTAGCTGTCAGAGAAATGTTTCTGACAGCCTTGCATGTTTATAGGGATATTCCCATTTGCTGTTCGACTTGTACCTAAAGCAAAAAAAAAAAAAAAAAAAAAATGGTAGAAAGTAAAGAAAGCAACCCAAAATAGGCAAAAGTCAAAGGCTTTGGTAGATATGATATTATGGGTTACAACATGCAAATGTCAAGAAAATTTGCTTAATTTATGCATACACGCGTTGGTTTAGATCAACTTTAATGGCAAACGCCCTTAATGTATTATTTAAGTTCGTTCGGACCGTAAACTTATTGCCAAAAAAAAAGCATGTTAAATGTCATTATATAAGCCATGTCGATGACTGGCATGATGTATGCGCCAATATTTAAACAATTTCAAGTAAAGAAAAAAAGAAATTATGGCCAACAACGATGATCAATCAAATTTTCGTTTGACAAACAACAAAATTAAAGTGCAATTGGCCATGAACATACACAGTATACCCCTCATACATGTCCACCCCCTACTCCCATTAGTGCAATCACAAAATAAAGAAAAATTACACACAACATGCAATTAAAGAAAATATCCATGGAAAAGACATGCAAACAAATGAGAGAATGAGAAAAATCACATTTCGTCAATCCGTCAAGACGGACTTTAAGACATCACATAAATCGATAAACCACAAGCTGCGACCTTCTACGTGAAGTCATCGACTATCGTAAATGACAGTTATGTGTGCATTAACCGTTAACACTTGTTTGTGCAGAGACAACAGTAAATTGATTTATACTCTAACAAAAGGTACATGGTCTTGGGTTAGCAGGCTGAAACATCTTTGAGTCTATAAAGATTTATAAGAACTTTGTGGCGTTCTAAATATAGGGTGATTTTTTATATGCGTAGAATTTTTGAACGATATTAATTTGTACTTTTAGTGCTGGAATGTAATTTGTAGAATGCGGGTGGCTGGAAGTTTTTGTTGTCTTCCAAAACGGGAGGGGCACGTCTTCGGTACCGAGATGCCTTTGTGTTTGGGGTCTGAAAATTTTGAGACTATGTGGCAGATTTTGAGGATTCTTTGATTGAGCGCTCATTTTACATTTAGTTATGTAGATTCAATATGAACGACAGATGTCCACCGGTAATAATAATATTTTATTTGTGACTCCATTTGCTTCTGAGACATTGGATGTATAGCAATTTTCTGGGGCCTAGAGTTTTCTTTTTAGTTAAAACGCATTAACGGAAGAGAGCTTATTTACACAGTGAGGCTTTAAAAAATATATATTAACAAAAATGACACCCTATTTTTTTTAGTTTTCAATAGTACTATTATTTAAATTCAAAACAATTGTGCTTAAATTGTTCTAAAAGCAGATATGAAGAACTTTGCATGTATCGAAGAACAGGAAGATTCCGGAGAAGTTATCCCACTGAATGTGAATATTATTAGGGTTCTTTTCATATCCATAAGTATACTAAAAGGTGCACTCAGAGCAAAGAAACTTAATTGTTAAGGTTTTTAGCTATTTTATTAAGTTAACAGAGTCTGGCTTAAAGAAGAAATTTGGTAACGATGTATTTATAAACAATTGAATTATTCATCTAAAACTTTTGTTTTTTAAAACAAATTTACATTTTTCACTTTTTAAAAAAATTCCCGTTAATTCCATAATTTTTCTCCGATTTTGATAAACAACCACTTATTTTCTTCGTAATTGATCAAACTTTACGAGACATGAATAAAACTGTATGAACATTTTTTTAAAATTTTTAAATTTACGTTCAAAAATGTAATTTTTTCAAAAATTTGCTGAAAATTGCGAAAAATTTCATATGAATGGATAAATAACGACCAAACCATCAATTTTATAAAACAAAAATATGTTTCAAGTATAATCAATGTGTAATTCAATTATCTACAGTTTAGTAAAGAAATTATCAAAATCAGTTTAGTACAACCAGAGATATTCGCTTTTGAGTAGACACACCTTTTTTTTAATTTCGAAAAGTGTTTTTTTTTCGAAATATCTCGAAATCCGTTCCATGAAAAAAATTGTAAACTTCATTTTCGGTTTTAGCGTGCCATTTTAATACGGAAACGAGTAAAACATGTTGAGAACACATTTTGCTGTAAACTAGTTTAATTGGGCTAAAATTTTTGTTAAAGGATATGTGAAGAATTTTATACGTAGCGAAGGATAGGAACGCGTCTGAAAAGTTATGTCATTTTTTAAAGGGTCTAGCTAAAACTAATAGATTCATAGGTGAAACAAATTTTATCCGAAAATTTTACCTTTTTTATATAAACGTTTAACTTAAAAACCGTATTTTTGATTGTTTATTTAATTGTGACTTAACTACTAAATATTTTCGAATCACTTTTCATTTAATCTCAGTTGTCAATAGGGCTCTATAAAAAAATATTTTAATTTTATTAAGCAATATATTTACCTAAAAAAAATTATATTTTCTTATTTTTCAAGTAAATCATGAAATTTGCTCATTTTTGTAACCAATATGTTTTCGTAAAAAAAATGAAATTTCCTTATTTTTTTAAAATCAAAAAAGTATGAAATTTGCTTATTTTTTTAAGTAAAAAAAGCATGAAATTTTATTATTTTTGAAAAGTATTCCATAAATATGTCAATCATAATTTTAAAAGACGTCTTTTTGTCCCTTTTCTTATATGGTATGAACCAAATGGATTTTCTGACAAAATTAAAAAAGATAAAATATAATATATAAAAATATATAATAAGATAAAAAGAAAATTAAAAAGAAAATAAAACAACAAATCTTTTTTAAATAAAACAAGTATTTTATTTTGTTTTTTTTAGTTGTAATTTTTTTTTTTAAACATGAAAAAATAAGTGAAAAATTAAATCCAAATTTTTAATTTTTTGGATGATTTACTTTCACACAGCTAATCTGGTAATCATCTTAGTTCCATACATTTTTTGAAGAAACAACTAAAATTCTTTTTAGGTCCTGTTACTATATTTAATATCGAGATTAAGAAATACAATAATTACTCAATCATCTGTGTGTTAGAAATCTTTTTGAAGACATCAAGGTTTTAGATGAAACCTGAAAGTGCGTTAAATTGGGAATGCTTTTATAAGGTTATAATAAAAAGTACCACTAAGAGAGGAGAAAGCTGAAGGATGCCATTAAAAAGGTGGAAATTTGAAAATACGTCTTTGACTAGAGAGCCCATGTCTAGAGTTGGAGACAAAATAAGTCGCCAAATGAAGTCGAAGAAAAGGGATGAGAAGAATTGGGTAGAAGCTACGGAGCTCGGATGGAGGTTTATTGAGGCAAGCAATAGGATAGTAGTGGGATATTTAGCTGATTCGAGTAGTGGGCAATAAATTTAAAGTATTTTCTTTTACGGAGATCTTTAGATTGGCATACAAAGTACAGTCGGCTCTGCGCGTTCTGCCTTTAGACAACAAAGTTTTCCGTACTATAAATTTATAACAAGAATGTTGATGGAGCATCAGTTGAGTATTAATATCTTTATCTATCTTTGTATCGGTAGTTTTTACTTAGTAGCTTATTCCACAGTTATAACTAACAACCGGGTTATACATAAGCAAGCTCTGTTGTTGTAATTTCCTGGACTTTTTTCTCAAGTCCAAAAATTAAGATTGTTGAATTATACCTAGTCTTTGGAAAACTCGTACAATAATTACACAGGCCTACAAATACCGGGGTAATGTGGGTTGTTGGAAAGCTAAGCATCATTTCCGAAGTAATTTGCTGCATAGAATCCGAATACGGGGTCAGAATTGGCCCATCACGTTAGGATTTTGAGATATATGAGGTTATGTAGCCGAAATACGGCTTTTGTTTCCTACTTTTAAGGTTATGTACAGGGCAATTGCTCATGACGTCGAAGGGATTTATTTCGTAACTTCGAATAGCCATAACTTTGAGAAAAAAAATCGTAAATGATCGCTAGAACTCTTAAATGAAAGGATAAGAGTGGTACTAAATGATGTAACTAGAGTGACAGACCACTGACCACGGATTCGGATTCTACGCAGCAATTTACCATGGAAATGACCCTTAGCTTTGCAACAACTAAGCCATGTCGGCCTGTGTTTTTCACCCAATTACATTTTTAGGAAGCAATAAATCAAAAATTAAAATTTTTGTTAAATATTGCAAAAATCATAAAAATGCGTTTAAACACGGAGATAGTTTGTAAAACGAGTTTATTTTGAAAACTTGTATTTTTGTTTTTGTTGTAAGCTAATCAATTTAACGATGCAATTTGTTCAGGCAACTTTTACAAATTGCATCAAAATGGGAACACTCTTTGAAAACTATTATGTTCGATGGTTCGATGGAAGCGTATTTTAACTTCATCTCTTGGTATTTAGTTTTTCTTTTTTTTCGTATTTATCTTTTCATACGAGTTTAAAAGGCCGCAAGCAACTTTCAATGCAGTTTGTTTAAAAAATTTCAATTGTTTTTGTCATAATGGCAAAGTGCAATGCTCATAATTAGCATTGTCTTGTAATATATCTTAAAGATATATGCATTTGTCTTATGCATATGCAGCTAATGGCCACAATGCCAATGTGACTGACTCACAATTGGCCATCTATGCAAATTGATTTGAATGCCAATGGTTGGATAGAAAATTACAAAAAAAAAGAGTTAACTTATTGCAGCAATTTGTAAGTTATTGCAATAGTTGTGTGGCGCCCCTTGTTGTTGCAGCTCCTGCAATTATGGTGGACCGCAAGTTTTAATTAAATGAGTAGACTTACTTTCATGGCATTACAAAATATGGCTGCATATATCGTGTATATATATATGTGTATAATTACAATGATGGCTTTGTGAAAGGATTTTTCAGTTATGAGCTTCAAAATTGCGGAACTTGTGCGAAAAGATACAACAAGACACTTTAAAGATACCAAAACAAGTAACACATTGCACGCCATTGGCCTTTCAAGTAAACAGGAAGTGAAGGCAGCTAGACACAAATACACGCATACATGCACGCACACATCTACACACGTACGTGTATAAGAGAGTGTTATGTGCGAGTGTGTGTGTTAATTACATGGCTACGCATCTAAAACGCGTTTACACTTGTCTGTTTTTATACCCTTTTGCTCGTGGAATAAAAGAGCATATTAAGTTTAATAGAACGTATGTGACAGAGTGAAGAAATATGTTGAACATAGAGAAGCAGACGCTACAGACCCCGAAAGGAAACAAATGTAGACATTTGAAGGACGTGCGTCCTTCTGTCCGTCTGTATGAACGCCTGGATAAAGGAGACTTTAAGCGATAGGATATCCCAACTTGACCCTTTTATTCCCTTTATGTCTAGCTAGATCTAGCTTTTTTCTTTCCCCACTTACAAATGCAAAAAATTTCATAGCTCCACAATTTCTAAAACTTTATGGAAACAGAATTAATTTGTATGGGTGAAATGTGGAAAATAACAAAATCTTTCGATAAACCCCAAATTTCATTATAATCGAATATCGGAAATAATCGCAATGTAGTGTTTTACAGGCGAGAGTTTGTATCGTCTCAGTCGCATAAGGATATATAAGGGTTAGGGTTGATCAACTTTATTGCGGCAAAGGCTTATCACGATTTTAGTTCCATGGGCTATGAAAGAAGAATCTATAGCTTTTAAATGAATTTCGATTTTGCACCCTTTTTAAAAAAAGGTTTTTTCTAAAATATTTAAAAATCGAAATTTGCAAAAAAAACGTAATTTTGTCGCAGTTCGAAAATTTTCGCATTTTTATATGAAGTTTTTTCATTCCGTGTGAAATTTTTCGAACTGCGTATGGGCCTTTAGCCATGTATGCGGGTTTTCTGGGGTAGAGAAATTCATTTTTGATATTTATTATCTTGTTGAGTGCCGGTAGGTGGCTTTTTTGTAAATTTTTGGCATTTTATCGCCTTTTTTTGCTGAAAAATTTACGAAATGTTGCGAAACTCGACGAATATTTGACTTTCTCATAATGCAATCTTAAACTTTAAGTGGATCAAAATGTTCAGCGTTGAAAATAAGGAGAGGAGTGAGTTTGGGGGCATACTCATTGACGACATACATAAATTTCATTCAATAAAAAAATCTATTCAATAATTTTGTTTGCAACAGACAGAAGGAATGTAGATACCAAAATGCTTATCATAACAGTTTGTATAGATTGAGCCATGTTCGACCGTCCGTAGGAACACCTAGTTCTCAACGACCATAAGATGTAGGCAGACTAAATGAATTTTGTTCATTTCGATTTATTGTCCCCTTATATCGTAGGGGAATTTACCCTTATTGGCCGAGTTTTAGAATGCTGTAATAATTATATAATAAAGCCTTTTAAAGATATATACAAATATAAATCACCTCCTTTCTATAAATTACAGCAAAATACGTATTTGTTTCCATAATTATCAAAGTTGAGGCTTTTTCGCGAAATATTCGGACTTATTTCTGTCTGTCGTATGAACATCTAGATCTTACAGGACTTAAAATATAGAGACACAAATTTTCACCTAAAGATGTCTTATCCAATCCAAAAAATCTTTCTCAATTTCCGCGCAGAAAGATTTCATTGTTTTTCGTTAAACATATAAAAGCCACACAGTCAATTGATATATATTTTTTTTTATTAGTATTAAAATAAAAAAAAAAAAAAAAAAAAATAGGTATTAATTTTGGAACTCCTTTTACAATTTTCTTTCAACAAAAAATAAGCCAAGGCTACCAATGTTGGCATGTAGCCTTGTGTTAAGCTAATAAACATAGAAACGTTGACATTTTCACAAAATATCTCAATATTCCTCAAACTTTATATACCACTTTTTATTGATGCAAAATTTGTCGCAAATAATATTTTTATTGTTTTTGTTAGTGGGTATGGGGTATTGGAACATCCTGACTGATTCACAAGCGTCCAAGACACTGTAGACCTGCATGTGAATATACGCTCTGAGTGCATTATCCTTCGTTATATTTTGCACTGACCTGGATAAAAACAAATTTTACAAAAAAATTCGGCTGAGTTGGCATCCTCTGATTTTAATTTAATTCGATATTATAAAAAAGAATATGCCATGTTTTTTACAAAATATCGCACCCACTTTATTTGGCAATCCCACAGACACCAAATCGATTAGTATCAATCGTCTGACTTTATCATTGCTAAACCTAGAGCAGTTGAAGTTTATTGAATTAAATAAAAATCTGCTCCTCTTTTAAAAAAAAACTCGTGTTTGCCCAAAAAAATGTTGAGCAAATATTTGCTCCGTATAATATAGTAACTTTGCGGTGCTAACATATTGGCAAATATTTGGGCAAACATTTTGTTTGCTCATACAGGAAAAAGGCATGAGCAAATAGTACATTTTTGAAGACTTTTGTGTGGCATATTTAATGAAATGCGAAAGCACGATTTCGAAATTGAATTATGTAAATGTAAAATAAGGAACAAAAAACAGCCCCAATGGTTTTAAAAACTTAAAATACAGATCAATTCCTAGCTCATAAAAAATTTTAAACTTAAATTTAGAACTTAATTATAAATGGTTTGTAGCCAGTGCAACATAGGTAGCGCGCAGGTAGCACATGGTGACCTCGAGAAATATTTCGAGTAAAGGGTATGCCAAAGTTGAACACGTCTGACTTTAGGTACAAAATTTTTTTTTTACTTTTACCCTTTTTTTTTGATATATTTTGTCGCACTGTGCCACATGTTACACTTAAGTGTATGTGTGAGTGCGGGTCTTTGGCCGTATCTGTGTGAAAGTCTTTCATATGCAATTAGTTTAATGACAACACGCCTTATTTATAATGTAATTAAAAAGTTTTCAAACATTCAACACATTTTCTTGCACTTCACGTTAGGAGCATAAATCATTTTACTAAGCTGACTTTAAAAGTAAGTTTTCGGTTTCTTCTATAATTTAGATGAATTATATGGCTTGAACATATTCTACAGCACTTAAATTTGAGCATTATTTTATTGACCACTTGTCAAAATTTTGCAAAGTTTATGTCGAAAATTTTATTTACGGAAATGAGTAAAGAGAAATTTATGCAGTTTATACAGGAAAATTAAGCAAACGAATAATTTTTTATTGAAATTCGTTTGCAACTTGTTCGAGTAGAAATAGATACGAAGTATGTAGTAGGCCAAGGCGAACATTTGATATTTATAGTAGGGTTAAGTATTTTTTTTTTTTTTTTTTATTTTTTTTATTTGTTTATTTGTAATCTGTCCAAAGGACATTCAACAAATTTTATAACATCTTACAAAAAATATTTCTATGATTGGCTTGACTCCAATGAGCTAGTATCTGTCAATTCATTTTAAACAAACAAGTTAAAGATAAATTTATAGTTGTACTATGCTTACTGGTTCTATAGTTTCAGATTGTAATGGTAAAGATAATAAAGAGAATTTGTGTGGGAAAAATGTTTCACCCAATTTTTATCTCACGAAATTTGGAGTAGGGCATAGAATTTTTTATAAATTATTTGCCTGTTGGATTAAAGCCTTAGTTGTAAGTAGGCTGATTGCTAATAAATAATAATTAAAAAAACAGGAAAAAATAGTTTTAATTATAAAAACTGTTAAAAATTAGCAATGCTTGCATTTTAAATATTAACGTAAGTGGAATTCACCTTTCAACACACTTGTATGCAAGGTGAAGATCAATACACATGAATGTCAACTATTCTTTATTTTAGTCACAAATAAACTTCACCCTGTTAACACGCACGGCGGTTGTTATTATTTTCTTCGTTCTCTCTCACTCCCTGCACAACCTTCCTCTACCTCTCAATAAAAACAGGATAGAAAAACTTAAATGTTCCAGCTATGCGAGATCTAAGCTTGGATTAATCTCTACTCTAAAATATTATATAAGACTTAATAGATACAACTTTTTGAGTTCTCCGACTCTTTTAAAAATTTTTAAGGTGCACCAATCTTGACTATTTATTTCTGTTCATTCCGAGAATTAACTAAATTAATTAAATTAAACAAAATTGTCAGAGACTCAATTACCAAAAGTTGATGACTTCTTAAGCTACAAATATTTTTTTCGCCACAGTTCAAATGTCTCCGTTGCAAGTGGAATGTAGAATTTTTATTAAAAAAAAATTATTTTTGGCTTATAACAAAATTTAATAAAAATCAAATATTAAAGTGAAAAGTCACTTTATTGGAATTTACGCATAATGAACTTTCAGGATCCTAAAAAAAAAATCCTGGTGTAAATCTTAAAAATCACAAAAATCCTAATATCTATGATCCAATAACGATAATACAAACTTTTTTATCAAACTGTCAAATGATCATAATTAACATTCATTTGGTTATTAATGGATAGAATCAATCACTAACTTATGGTATATAAAATAATTAAAATAAATTTGAGCATTTTTGCACTTAATAGAAGCTGAGTTTAAGTTCTTAAATTTTTTTATTGTGCTCATACCTTATAAGCAAATTTTGAATATTTGCTGAGATCTTAAAACAAAATTTTGTATCAGATCTTAGCTTAGGATTACGTTTATTTGTTCGTCAGATTGAAAGAAATTGGCCCAAGCAACACTGCGTATAATTATTGTGACAGCTAAAACATGGCGTACGTTAAAGTCGGGCGCGGACGACTTTGGGATACCCTGTACCACTGCTTGCAATCAAATCCGGTAAATTGCTTACGAACACCAAAAGACATTTGATTGCCAAATTAGATTATGATATCTTCATAAACATCCAAAAACAGACGAATTTTTAATCAAAAACCTTTTTTCGACCGATCGGCCCTATGGGAGCTATATAATATAGTCAACCGATTTTGATCAAATTTGGTACAGTGCTGGGGGTTTCTAAAAAACTTCCGATTGCCAAATTTGGTTATGATATCTTCATAAGCAAACGAATTATCCATCGAAAACTTTTGCTTTTTTTCGAGGTCCTCTGAAACACCCCTATGGGAGCTATATAATGTAGTCCCGATATCAAAAAAATAAAATAAACTTGTCTCCTATAGATTAATAAGGGATCTTATCTGAACGTTTGGTTGCTCTAGCTTTTACCATCTCTGAGATCTAGGCGTTCATACAGACAGACGGACAGACGGTCAGACGGACAGACGGACATGGGTACATCGACTTCTCTAGTCACTCTGATCATACTTTAGGTAACTTTGGGGGTCTCCGGCTTCTCCTTCTGTACGTTACATACATTTTCGGCTTGCACAAACACAATATACCCTTTGTACCATACGGTACAGGGTATAAAAATTACATTTAAATAATAAACAGCTGCGTGTGATACTTCGCGGGCAATATAAAATATCGATACTACTTGTTTATCGATAACTAGTTCTAGTTTAAAAAAATCTTTAAAAATTAAAATAAACAAATTTAAATGAGCAAATAAAATGAATAAATCCAACAATAAAATTATTGTGTATTTACGTTACTTTGTATAAAGCACTTGCATTTGATTATTTTCTTGTTTCATATTTTTAAGAGCTTAGTTTTTTATTAGTCGTTTTAAGGTTTTTGAAACTTTTTAAAAAAATTTATTTTACTCTCATAATTTGTAGTTTCGATAAAAACTGGCAAGCTAGAGGAGTTTTCTAATGACGGGTTTCTCTTAAATATCTAATGTATAAAAAAAAAAATTAGAAATGCTTTGTAGCAAACTATTTTGAGTCTATCAAAGCAAGTGAACGCCAAAAATACATTTCTCAAACCCTTTGATTTGATACCCAATGGCTGCCACTTTAAAATATAACTTTTTGCTCATGGCTTTTTTGTGCCGTAGAGAGAGTCATATTTAAATTAATGTGACCATATATAGCCTATAACTCGCGGCCAATCAAGACGCATACAACGATACCTTATTTGTCAAATTGTGATAAGCGGTTTAGAAGTTATGAGGGAACAGACGAACATACATACAGGCCAAAATCAGGACCCTGCGCCAAGTTGCGTGAGTATTGCAAGCGTATTGAAAAGAAACTTCCACGTATCATTGTTTAGCCTTTTAAATGCGCAAAAGAAAAAAAAATCAAAAATAATATTATTTCCTGCTTTTCATGCTTTAAGCAGCATTAAAGAAAACAAGCTCAAAACAAATGGTTTCTTAATACTTTGCTATGGCTACCGGATGCCAAAATTAAAAAACAAACTCATTTTCCCAACAGCTTATTTTGATTTGGTTCTTAGCCTTTTTAAGTATATGTACAAGTGTATATCCACTTCCGAAACCCTTAAACAGCAGTAACCAAAGCATAACATTATATAGGTATATAATATATTTGCCACTACATAGATACAACTACAAAAACAAACCGCACACAATCAACGCGCAATAAATCACAAACTGTTAACAAGAGAGTGAGAGTCAGAGAGCGAAATTTATCTGTGCCACTTAGGAGGTGCGTGAATATTATTTTGCGCTTGGGGACCTCTAATGCACTACTGCCTAGAAACCCACTTAGAAGGGACACCGAGGCGCCCCAATCCCCACACTATTCCAACTTGTTGATTAATTTCTCGGCGTATGACAAATTTTTTTTGCGCTATCCAAATGATTCGTAGTACACTGTCGCATCCGCTCAAGGCTCATTCGTTTAATGAGGCGTATACGTAATCAGCTTGAAATGTTTGGGGAATAAAATGCATAAGTAAAGGTTCAAAAGCAAATAACAAGAATAAAACAGACATGAAAAATGATCAGAGCAGCAAAAGGATACAAGGACAACGTTTTGTTTATTTTAAAGGCAACAGTTTGGCCATTTTATTTGCAGGCTGAGAAATAAAAGCAACTTTTTTAAACTTTTGCAGCTTACTTTGCATGTCTCTGGCAAAGGGAATAAAACTATCTTTCAATTACGGGAATACATTTTATTAATTTAAGCAGCTTATAACAAAAAAGTATCTTTTCGTCTTACTTTCTTTGAGTATTGAAGTAAATGTTTGCTCAATGCTATCAGTGTCGTTGCTTGGTAAAGCGTAAAAGTTGAGCATTCGGGACTGTGATCTACTCTATGCTCAGAGTTTTAAAAAACCTTGATGCATTAATGTTGGACTATGACTTGTGAATTTATTACGGAACGAAAAGAAAAAAATTCGGACAATGTACCCGTTACCTACGGATACGTCTTAGGTCTCCTTTAGAGAATTTCGGAATTCGGAAAAATTTTTTTTTTGTAACGCGGCAACTCTGTCGCACCAACCGGTCATGTGTTCGTGTATGATACGTGCACATAGACAAAAACATAAAAAAAAAATCGTTTTGGGTTGTGCATGCTCTTTTTTTGGGTAGAGTCAGAAAAAAAATAATTGTCAATAAATTTATAACTTGAAGTTGGCATAAATATAATCTATGAATTTCAAAGAATATTTAAAAAATGATTTCAGTATAAAATTGCTGCATTTTTAAACCTATTTTGCCGATTCGTTTTAATTCGGTTTCAAACCACATGAAAAATCATTCGTTTTGGTGAAATTGGAAGCACCAAACATTCGGTTTCAAAACGAATCCGAATAAAATGTTCGGATTCGTTTTCCGGAGTACGGCCAATAGTTGATACATTTTAAGTATACTTTGTGAGGAGTCGAGTATATAAATAAAAATAAACATTTTTTCGAATATAATTTATTTAATTGCACTTTTTGTTTTTGTTTTTTGTCGACATTTTGTGTATTAAAAGTAATTTGTTTATCAATCGTTTTTAGAACTTTTCACATTCTTAAATTAAACAACCAACAGAAATCATTTAAAATAAGAGATAGTAAGGTTTTTCTCAAAAATGTTTGCTGTACGAATTTTTATTTATTTAATAGTTACAGTTTAGCTTAAAAACAGAATTAAAAATAAAATCAAATTAGGGCAAACAATTTTTTAAAATAAATTGACCTCCAAAACACGAAGCAGTTTCTTGCAATTTTTATGTATGTAAAGTTTATGCAAATGCATGTAAAACGAGAGAATCTTTCATTTGATACTTAACGTCATTAAAATCGGACCATAAATATGGGAGATAATTGGAAACTAATATTTTAGAGGTCAGAGCTCGAATCAATTTAGTCAGACAATCAGACGTAAGTGAAGCTGAGTTCGTAGAGTGTTGGCGACAAAATTTAAAGCCAGATGAAGATCCTGGTTTGGTTCCCAGTTGAGGCAATATTTTTAAAATTATTTTTATTTTTTTTATTGTTGTTTTTATGTAGTAGTTATGGTTACATATACATATTACAGGTTGTTTATGTTAAAATTGAATTAATAAATGTATACATATTTTTATTTTTTTTTTAAGTAAGTATAATTTATTTAGAATCTATCACTTGGAAAATAAGTAAGTGATTTAGAAATGAGAATTTAGGAGGTTATAGTTAAACTGCTTTGAGTAATAACTATTTTTTTTTTAATGATGAAAACTCAATTTGAAAATGGTTATTCGCTAATGTCGTAGCGCTATCATCCAAGAGTCCTATTATCAAAACATGCGAATGATTATGTAGCCTTTCCAGGTAACTTGTGATAATTCTTTGTATTTCGTCTCTAACGTATGGAATATGTTGGTACATAAATATATAAAAAAATATTTTAGTTGCATGGGTAAATCCTTAACACTGTATATGTAAAATCAAGCCAGCTTAAAGCAAAAATTAAAAATTAAATAAATAAACTAATTTTATTCAATACTAATAAGGCTTTAAGGCTGTACAAATAAAAATTAAATTAATAAATAAAAATAAATATCGCAGCTGCGTAGGTTTAGCTTTAGCCCTAGCTAGCATAAAGCGAAAACTTGAAAACGATGTAAATATAAAGCACATAAAAAATAAATAGATTAATATTATTACACACAAATATTAAATTTCAAGCTGTTAAAATTCAAATTTAATCAATAAATAAATACAAAATTTTTCAGCTATACATATAGAATAAACCAAGGAAATCAGCACATGAAAAATATATTCTATATATAAACAGTGTGGTACCAATTGTGTACGTATGCATGAACGTATCGAGGTGAAACTTACACTATATAATAGCCACACCTCATACGATGTGCACAATGTAATTTTCACCTCGATGCGTTGAAATCATGCAGGTGAAAACTCATTGGAAACATTAAAATATATCATGAAATTTGGAATTACAGCAACGGCAGCAATAGCAACCCTGTTTCGAAAATCAAAAAAAAAAATTGAAATATTTTCTTTAATATGCTATAAACTTTGAAGAGCGTCTAAACTTTCAATTTTACGTCACATTTACTTTTCTAAAGAAGTGTGCAGATTTTGAAAAAATAGTAGGAACTATTGAAAAAAAAAAAGATTTTTTTTTGCATATGATAGAATTTAAAATAAAGTTGAAATGCGCTCACAGTAAGCTCACTCAAAAATTGTACACTCAAAGAGAGTGCCACTACCTCAACTGTTCTCTGCAGAGTCGGCCATGTTTGTTGAAGACAGCAATCAAACGCCATTTAGTGCAGCTCTAGCGCGCGCCATTTTGTGCTGCATGCTTACAGCAATTGTGTGTGTGTGCGTGGCCATGTTTGTTTTTCACTTCCGCCTTGGCAATGGTCAAACATTCGCTTTTAGTCTGATTAAAAGCCAATGCAAAGCGAGAGAAGAAGCCACATATAATTGTAATTAAAAGTGAATTTTAGTTAAATTATAAAACATTTTGTTGTTGCTTAAGCAATAATTCATTAGCTAAGTAACTGTAGCACTTTAACTGTGAATTCATAAATTTAAGCGCAACTTTTTTTTTCTTATTTATCATTTTTATTTTTTATGAAGGACCCGCTACGCATGCCTTGAGCTTAACGCTAAACGTCTTCGACTTTATTATAAGCGCAGCAAAATGGAAAAATAAACATAGTCTGCTTTTGTGCACAGTTTTGGGCTTGAATCCTTGTATATTTTACGTTTTACACTTGCGAGGCCATTGTCTAGGCGAAGAAGGGTTTTCTCACTACATTTCGTGCGTCTTGGCACGCTTAAGTGCGAATTTTTGCAAGTTCTTTGTTGTTTTTCGTGTAGCAAAGAAAAGCGGGCAAAAATAGCAGGAAAAGCCCGGGTAAAGCGCGCTGAGGACTTTCGTTATGTTTTTTAAACTTTTTTATGCAAGACTGGCTGAACAAGGGTTGCATATATCCCTTATATTTTTTTCTTCTGTGTGCTTTGTTTGGCTCAAAGCTGGCGCTGCTTGTATGCTGCGTGCTACACGGCGTATGCGTAATCACGGCTACATATATTTCGGCTTTGCTATTAGTTTCCTTTTTTGCTAAGCTGTTTTTTTTTTTTTCTTTTCTTTGCTGCTGATAAGCATATTCAAGGCACATACAGGAAACGTTTCGTTGCGGCTTGGTCGCTTTAGCGATCAGTCTACCATATACATATGAAAATTATATCCATATGAATATAAAGCAAATCTATTTCGTGTATATAAACCACTACAAGCTAGACTCAACACGCATATCTGATTATTATTGATTTTCAATTAGCATAAATGTTTCGGACAAACAAATTCATTTCTTACATTATATATTTAGTTTGCTTTTGTATTGTTACTAATGATTATTGTTGAGCTATGGGATTTAGCCGAAGAGGGTTACAATTGAGAGCATTAAGAGTGTATTGAGTGCGGACGATGCGTAGGTGAACTGCACATTATATAGGATTATGTACGGAACAGTATTTAGGAAACTTGCAAACACGAAATTCATTAATTTGGAATTGAACAAAATAAAAGAGAAAATTAATTATAGAAATTATGTCTAATAAGCTTAGTGAATCCAAATCTAGTAAGGTGCTTAAAAATTTCTTAAATAATTGTGACTAATCAAATGGATGTGTTGCACTATATTTCGACTTGGTATTTTTAAGGCAATTTTATATATACCATATCATATATTTTTGAACAGAAACTGGTGATTACGGCTTCGGATATTGATTGTGATAGTTTTTTTATTTTTATTTTTTATAATATAATACCCTAGATCATATGGGCATAGGAATTACAAATATTAGCAAAGCACTTTACATCTAGATGTTAAATTTTAAACTAAGACAAGTCGAAGACCTTTTGCAAAAAGCTAAGGTATTTAATTGACATCAAGAGACTGTGGCGTATATGTTCAGAAAAACATGGGATGGAACGATTATCTGTAAGAAAAGACTAGGACTAAAAGAGAATAAAGGCTTTTAAGTGAATAAATAATAGGATGACCGGGAGAGGTTCCATCAAAGCTTGACATTTGGTGACGCATAAGTAAGGGATACTCTATGGAAATAAATAAATGAACTACGCTGTGTGGATCACGTAGTCCATACATACGTTGTGGACTGTGGCTAGGAGGGAGAACCCATAATTACAGACCATGAAGTGCAACAAAACCGAATCTAGCAGAAAACAAAAATAAACTATTTTTATGAAAAAGACATCTGAGAAAAAATCTCTTGGAAGATTAAAAAAAAAAAAAATTAAACCGCTGCATACTCAGGAAACATCTGAATTAAATTGACATCGAGTTTTGTGAAAATTATGGAGAAATCTCCTAACACATACTTACAGAATACGATGCTCTGGCCAGCGAAAGGATATCCATTTTTAGTGAGCATAGAATAACGAAGCACAACGTCATCGGATAGACCCAGCCCAAATAATTAAATTTGTCTCGGTTGTTAGACAAGTTGAGAAGCTCTATGTCTAGAAGGGATCAGCACTCACAAAAATACTATTATTATCAAGACTTCAGGAATTATTTAGCTACTAGGTAAAGTTATCTACACATGGCATACGGTGAATCTAAAAATGTCCTAACAAAAGTACAGTACATTCCAACGAACAGTGTGTGCATAAAAACCAAATGTGGTCTTTTTACTAGATTTTCGTTCTTCTTGTGAATTTTTTTTTAGGCATCTCTGGTATTTAGGCACATTTTGCGGTATTTTGCGTTGAGCTGCAAACGGTCACACTATCAACAGCTGTTTTGTTGTAAGCAAATGATAAGCAAAGAATACAAAAAATAATTTGAACTATTATCAACGTCTGCTGCTTGCATTAAGTTTACTAAACAATGCGATAAATGTTTTCAGCCAATTTCTGAAAATTAATAGATAGATTAATTAGTCCCTAAATGGCTCACAATAAATAATAATGGCTTTGTAATCACCCACACAGCCATATTGCCTAGCCAACATTCTGTTTGCTCTCAAAATAAGATGCCGCACATAGTTTTCTTTTTAACGTCAGAACAGAACAGCTGCTCATATTTTGAAAATATCTCACATTTTGCACCTTCCAAATCGATTTGTGTAGTATAAACTTTTAGCAAAAAGTATTGTTCAATATTGATTGGACTCACAGGAGCACAAATTGCAATTAAAAATACAATTAAAAAAATATTTTTGCAAAAAAATGGGGTAACACTGTTCGCTTTGAAGCGCTGGCTTAACAACTTTGCGTTAAAGCGTTTGCTAGCATTGGTTTTATGTAAAGTTTCGTTTTGTCGCGACGCGTTTTTCGATGCTGCGTACTGGCCTAAAAAACTAATACTATTTATATACTCTAAAAATTATTTTAGACTTAAAATTAATTATTTTATTTTTAAATCATGGAATCGAATTTGTAGCTTTAAAACAAAATATTTTATTTTTAGAAATTTAAAAGTAAAAAAAATATGTCTACATTGGGATTCGAACCTGGGACTTGAGACGTCAATCTGTTAATCCGAAATTGGTCAAAAACAGTTCATAGTTCTTATAAACACCAAAGTCTAGGCGTTAAAGCGTTTGGACATGACTATATCAAATTCGTTTGTATTTCTGACCATATTGGCGGTTACTTTGTGGCGTATCCACATATACATGCATACAAACTCTAAAAGGAAAATTTTTGCTCAGAGGTCGATATGCAGCTCCAAAATTCACAACCGTACAAGAACTTAAAATTAAATGCTGCCGTAATGACCAGTGTGTGCAAAGTGGTATTTTTTGCTGGACACTACAATTTTGTTGCGGTTGAGTTGCAAAAGGTTGTACTACAATCAGCTGTTTTTTTTTTTTTTTTTTCCAAAAGCGAAAGTTGGTTCCTAAGCAGCTCAGATCAAATAAACAAACCGCTTTGTAAAAAAGGTTTCGCATCGATTTTTGCTACAGAACAGCTATTGCTGCTGCTGGCGCCATCTAGTGAACTTTGGTAACGCCATCTTACGGAAAGCATCGGTTTAATCATAAAACAACATTGTTTTGTTTTTATACCCTGTACCTATAGGTACAAAGGGTATACTAGATTTGTGCAATGTATGTAACGGACAGAAGGAGGCGTGGCAGACCCCAAGTCCTTTATACCAAAATGCTCATCATAACCTCGGGTAGCGATTGCGCCATGTCCGTCCGTCCGTCCGTCCGTCCGTCCGTATGAACGCCTAGATCTCGGAGACTATAAGAGCTAGAGACACGGAACTTTACGTGCTGGTGCGCATATTTCCTAAGCAGATAAAGTTTGTTGAATCATGTCAATATCTTTCCCCGTTCCCCCGCTGTAGATTTTCGCGGTTTTTAGCCACACCGTTTAATATTTTCATTTGAAATTTAACAGAGCGATGCGTTGTGGATACATGCATCTATGTGTAAAAAATGAACAAAATCGGACAAATACAACAGAAGTTATAGTCAAAAATGTGCAAATTTCACCTCCCCTTGCCAATAAACTGCGTCAATATTTGACTCTACGCAATTATGGCTACAAGTGACCTAGAATCACAATTTTTGGTAAGCTCATTCATGTGGCTCTAATGAACAAATCCACATCCAAATTTTATCGATGCGGTCCCCCCAGCCCCCGCAATCCATTTACCGTGTTTTCTCCCACACCCCTCAACATACCAACTTGAAACATACCCCGTATACTTTAAATAAGTTCTTTGTTGTAACATTCGAGTTTCATCAAAATGGGCAAAAATTTAGGGAACTTATAGGTATAAATATCGATTTTCACCAAAAAAAAATAAATTCCAATTGGAAAGTTCTTAGATGGAATATGCAGGAAAAATTTTTTTGACACAAAAGGTACAGAGTATTCCACTGTCGGGCACCGCCTCGACTGTACCACATTTTTCTTACTAGTTTGGACATGAAGTTCCACGACTATTTTTTTTATATTACGATATTTCGTTACAATTTAGATTTTCGTTGCTATGTACAGGCCTTAAGATATAAGATACAAATTCAACTGCAAAATAGTAGTTGTGTACAACATAATTATAAGGACCGTGCTCAATTTTGGAGAGCACTTGTTAAGATTTTATGATATCTCTCTCTACGTTGAAAACATCAAGTTTTAAAGTCCGCTGGCAGCGCTTAAACAATACACCATACAAGTTGAAGCTGCATTTTTACATGGCACATTCCACAGATGCAATCGTAAAGTTGCAACAAAAAGTGCACAAAAGCATTAAGCTTTCCATTAAAAAGTGCATAAGATACAAATTCGCACATATCTTGAAGCGAAAAAGAGACGTGGCTGCTCATAAATAAAGTTGCAAATAAACTCCACAAAGATATGCGCGTATAGATGGTATCCACAAGGCATGTATGTATGTGTGGCATGCAACAAATGAAACTGGTTTTCAATAATAATAAGCAGCTTTATGCAGCCGCACTTGTCGTCTTGCGGCATTAAAGGAAGATAGTCGGCAATAAAGTTTTGTTTTGAGAGAGGAGGGGAAATCGATTGCATGTGCTTGCACCACTTGCACTTTCGACTGCCAGACGTAGACCAAGACCAAGTTGCTGGCTAGGCCAAGTTAAATCAACTCAACTTAAGGCTAGTCAAACTTGGCGACTAGTCAGCTAAGTTTACGAGCGCGCTCAGTGCCACACTATGTGGCAATGTGGCAACTAGGGAAGCCAATGACCAAATGAAAAACAAGTTTCACCTTTTTCATAATAATAACGCGTAAAAGAAATCCAATTTGATGCGCATTGATTGCTTGTAACTTTTCTAACATTTTACAGTCGAATTACAAATCGTGGCGTTTTCTGAAGGTCGAATTGTCGAATATTTTTCAACTGTTGCCTTTTGTCCATTGACCATGATTTCATTTTTGCGCATTTCAATTATTTCATTATTATACGTTGGGGCTACTTGGTTCATGTTGAACTTGTTTTCAATTAGCAACAAATTTGTTTAGTTCAGTCAATTGAAAATATTGAGCACGCTTTGTGTACATAAGTCAACTGGGGGCTTAATTAGCTGTTAAAATTGTATAATTTTTGGCTTTCAGCTTCATTGGCTTTGCTTACAGTTGGTAAATATGTTTTATGGTTTACTCAATTTGCAGCTAGTATTTACAATTGGTTGCACAAAGTGTTGCATCAAGTATACGTAACTTTTGTTAACATAAATAGAGCGATACCTGCATAAACTTGACCATGAAAATTTTCAAATTATGTTGCCTGATTGTTGGTTACACTATGTAAAAGTGAATAAGCAAAAAATGCAATTTCCAAATGGCTTGAATTGACGCTAAGTCCATTATCTGTCAACTTGTCCCCCCACTGACATTTAATCAATGAGCTGCGTACTCGTGCATCTGTATTATAAACTGAAGTTGCAAGCAAGCTTTGGTTCGTAGTGCCACTAAAAATGGGTAGCGCAAAACTTTTGATGAGTGACAGTTCTGGGAGTGGTAGACATGGTCAGCTTGGATATAATGCAGCTGTTGCCTTTCAGTGCTCAAATGACCGCAACATAACCCAACTTTCCAACCTCCCACACACACAAGCACAGAGACATTCAAGTTTTACCGCAGTGCCGCACAGTGGAACATATGTGATAAAAATCTGGGGGGAAAAAAATGATAAATCTTGCAATAATTAGCTCTTAAAATTTAAGACCACATTTGTAACCAGAATGCTACATGACTCAAGGACATGGTAATCATTGTAATATGCACCTTGGTTCAAAACATATTTTAATTCAATCTTAATTTTATGGGCTCCTTAACATTGATCTTTGAGGCACGTGTTAGACATCCACGAATAAAGATATCCACGGTTTTAAAGATATTTAAATTTTTTTTATTTTTAACATAAAAATTGCATAATGCTCTTAGAGCTATTCCTTCGTTTACAGTAGCCAAATAATTGTATGCCAAAGTTTAAGTAAGTTCGATTTTGATACTACGAATACTGCAGAAACTGTGGAAAATCCATAATTTCAATAATCATAAAAAAAGCAAAAATGTTTTAGTGAAATTAAGTATTAAAATTTAAAAAAAATTTTATTTCAAAAAATTATTTATAATAGTTTGAAGCAAATGTTGCAGCTTAAGACAACTACTGTTTGAACCAGTTGTGACTTATAAGCTGTAAGTGAAATTTTACTCACTTTGGAGAAATTTCGGGGTAACCGAATGTTTTAAACCTGATAATTTTCTTTTTTTTTAAATCAATTTTAGGGTGTCATTCTAATTTCTACTAAACCAGTCCAACAGAATTTCACAATTTTGTATACAATATATTGTATTGAAGATAAAAAGTCTTTAGTTGCTACATCCTTGCTATTTAATAAATTTCTCCAAGTTTCTTTTAGACCATATCCACTGTGCAGCAGTGATAACCTCAATCCGGCCTTGACAATACCAACGAAAATTTATCCATGTATTGTGGTTAAATTTCAGAAGTTGCTAAAATTAGTTTAGCTTCACTGTAGAAACCTCCTCATTTCAATTCAACTGAAATTTGTGACTATTCATTTTTCAATTTTGGCCTAAAGTTTTAAAGTTATTTGATTACCACGGCAATGCTTCACCTTATATAAATTAGTGAGCAACTTTTCGTAAGCCCCCAAAAAACTACGTGACGCTGTCAAATTCTGGCTTAGGTTGAGTATGCATAATTGAAACTTTTTCAGGAGCATTTTTTATTTCTATATCTAGCATAGAACATGTAAATGTTTGCTATAGAAATTAGCTTTTAATGGTTGCCAGAGTGAATAGTTGTGCGATCCTTAGCAAAGTAAATAAACTACATCAACTTTTTATATAATATAAATATGCTAAATTATGCGGTTAGTCAGTTAAAGTCAAGCCAAAAAGCATTGCTATTCAATATGCAACTAGATATATGGTATATATGTACATATAGGTGAGTTGCTAAAACATATATTACACATACATATTTCAAGCAATTTTTCATTTTCGCCTTTTTGGAGCACATAAAGCAAAGTGCAGAAAGCCAAAGCTAAATAAACGGCAAAGGCTATAGCCAAAACAGACTAAGTGAAAATGGCTGGCAGCCACAAAAGCCAACTTGGCCAAAACGCAGAGCATAAAACAGTCTATATATACATATGTATAGTAGCAAAAGCAGTGTGCGTTTGTGTGGATGTGTGCATATAGTAGCCTGGGCTTGTGCAAATTGAACGACAGAAATCCACTGGAAAAATCCTTAACAACTGCACAAAACATTTCTATTCTTTCTTTTTTCCACCTTTTTCCATTTGTGTTGTGCTTTTTTCGATACACTGCATTCAATGGTATAAGAGTATAAGAGTTGTGTGGCTTGGAAAAGCCACGAATTTCTGAGACGATGACGACGAAAATTGATAAAATTCCCTTATCTAAATTTATGTAGTGACGAAGGCAGCTTAGTTTGAATTTTAATGTATTTTGTTTAAACTGTACTTTTTGAAATTGTAAGGCCAAAGTAACATTACAGGTATAAGAGGAGGGCAGTTTAACAAGTTGGTGACTTATTTTGAACGCAATACTGTTACTATCAAGCACCATCTGTTTATATACCGAAAGTATACAGGCTCATGAATATTGAAGACATTCTAGAAAAGTGATTTTTTTGTTTTGTAATAATAAAAAGGTTTTTTTATTTTGATACAATTTTTAATGGATAATAAGACTAGTTTACAAATTTCAGGGCCATCAAGTGAACCTTGAAAATGAAGAGTTTTTAATGGTAATTTTGAGTCGAGAAACACGAAAATTACATTAATTTTTTTTCTTGAGAACCGTTTCGAGATTTTTTCGAAAAACATGTTTTTGGGTACTGTTTTCAGTTAATCGTAAATATCTCGTGAACATAATTTTGTACCGGCATAAAATACCATTACGACATGTGATATTGACTAAAAATTGTTGAAGTTACAAGCAACCAAGTCGAAGAAAGAGACATTTTCGACCATTTTTAAAAAATACAAATTTTCAGTTTGCTTTTATTACAACAAAATTTTAAAATTTTCTACTTTTAAAATTTTTTTTTTAAGTTTCAAGCTGAAAGAGAACTTTTTTTTTCGAACAATTCAAGCCTAAGATGTACAGAATCAGGTAAGAAATATTGATGCTATGGAACCAAAAAAAAATGAAAGTCATTTTCATGTTTCTCGACCCAAAATTACCCTAAAATACAGTTTTATACTAAGGTTCAATTTTCGTGTAAACTAGTGTAATATATTAATAATTAATTAATACATTTTTATACCCTGTACCGTATGGTACAAAGGGTATATTGTGTTTGTGCAAGCCGAAAATGTATGTAACGTATACAGAAGGAGAAGTCGGAGACCCCCCAAAGTTACCTAAAGTATGATCAGAGTGACTAGAGAAGTCGATATACCCATGTCCGTCTGACCGTATGAACGCCTAGATCTCAGAGATGGTAAGAGCTAGAGCAACCAAACTTTCAGATAAGATCCCTTATTAATCCATAGGAGACAAGTTTATTTTATTTTTTTGATATCGGGACTACATTATATAGCTCCCATAGGGGTGTTTCAGAGGACCTCGAAAAAAAGCAAAAGTTTTAGATGGATAATTCATTTGCTTACAAAATTTGGCAATCGGAAGTTTTTTAGAAGCCCCCAGCACTGTACCAAATTTTATCAAAATCGGTTGACTATATCATATAGGTCCCATAGGATCGATCGGTCGAAAATTTGTTTTTTGTACAAAATTCGTTGTGTTTTTTAGAGTTCCCAAGCACTATACCAAATTTTATCAAAATCGGTTGACTATATCATATAGGTCCCATAGGGCCAATCGGTCAAAAAAACGTTTTTTGCACAAAATTCATTGTGTTTCGTTTGTTTGTGAAGATATTGTAACCAAATTTATCATTAAGAAGTTTTTTAGAGTTCCCAAGCACTTTACCAAATTTGATCAAAATCGGTTGACTATATCATATAGCTCCAATAGGGCCGATCGGTCAAAAAAAAGTTTTTGATTAAAAATTCGTCTGTTTTTGGTTGTTTATGAAGGTATCATAATCTAATTTGGCAATCAAATGTCTTTTGGTGTTCTTAAGCAATTTACCGGATTTTATTGCAAGCAGTGGTACAGGGTATCCCAAAGTCGTCCGCGCCCGACTTTAACGTACGCCATCTTTTAATTTAAATTTAAACAAACTTTGTATATGTGAAAAATAATAATTATTTTCAATTAAAAATTGAATGCAAAAAAAAAAAAATTAATATTTTTTTAAAAATAAAAAATAAAATATTTGTTTTGATACTATTTTTAATGAACAATACAATAAAAATAATAATATAAAACATATATAATTTTTCATAAATACAAAGGTTGTCTAAATTTATATTAAAAAATTTATTTAGTACATTATTTTTTCACAAAAAAATAAAAACTAAATAGAATAGTTTATTCAAAAAGTATTTAAAAAAATAAATGCAATCCATTAAATAAAAGTTAACTTTAATTACTATGTAAGCAAATTACATAGAAAATGCAAACTAAAAAAAAATTGTTTCTGAACTTGTTAAAAAAAAAAGAAAAATATGTCTCCACTGAGCTAGAGACTCGGAACGACTTTTTAATTTTGAGGCGCAATTTTTAGCAACTTACCTACCCTTGCGTATGTTTTTAACAGAATTGTTTGTAGTCTACTTGATAATCTCACCCATACACACACAGAATACCTCACTTCGTTACGTGACGATTTTTCTAGTATTTTACTCTAAGCACTGTTAAAGAACTTGACTCTAAACATTGCAAAAATGCTATATGCATCGAGCTTAAGCAAGGCTTCTTATGTTGAGATATAAAAATGTATTTTTTTCAAAATGTCACATACTTATCAAACTGCCCTCGTAGTAAACAAATATTAGAAATTTCGATAGGATCAAAAAGAAAGCAATGCATTTTCGTTTCGAACTAACTCGGAACTTACTTCAGTATAGCAAATTTAGGCATGGCATGGCCTGATAATAAGTATATCTAAGAAAACCGATTGCAGAGTATTGCAGTTTCGGAATCTCAGATATATAAAGCACGGAATTTCCATTACTTTTTGGAGAAAGAGTGCGAAATCCGAAAGTAAACAGCTGCAGCCTGAAGCGTCTTTTTGTCAAAATGAACGAATCATAAAAATCAACCTAAAATAAATCGCACACAGCATGAAAATATGAATTGTGGTAACATTTTCTAAGATTGGCGCATTGCACGTGTGTGTATCTGTGTTTGTGTATCTATGTGGGTGGCCATATATGTATAAGCGTGTATGGGTGTGTGCTGCGCTTTGGTTTCGTAAATATTTCACAAGTGTTGTGCAACAACAAAGGAAAACCACAAAATGTAACGATAAAATGAAACAGCTTCAATGACAAAAACAAAAAAAACAAAACAATTTAAATTTTTGTCAGCTACAAAGTATATGTACATGCCTGGTATATACAAATTTGGTTTAAATGTTTACCTACATGCGTGTTTGTGCGTGTGTGTATCTGTGTGTACGATACAATGATTTCAATGGAACTCAAGCAAAACAAAAGCCAAAATTGATTTATGCATGTGTGAGTGTATCTTTTGTAACATGTCGAATTATTGATTACCAAAATCTTGTACTGAAAACCACGAGGATAAGAACAAAAACAACTGTAGCTACCAATAAAATTACAAACAATAACAATATGCAAACTTTTCTGGTATTTTGTTGGTTACAAATGCCCCGCAGCCGGTTAGCCTTGGCCCTATTGGCATTTTTTGTAAGGAATTTAAGTTAAATTTTGCTAAAATGTAAGATACTCTATACTTTAGTGTTATTTCAAATCGTACAGTCTAACAAGCAGTTTCGAAATGGAGTTTTCAAAATTTTATTTTTATTCACTAAATTTCGTTAATTTTCAATGCTTAATTTGCGTTTTTAAAAATTCACAAAAAAAAGCTTTTAAATATATTAAAAAGAACGTTAAATTATTGTAGTGCATAGGACATATGCCCAATATAATATAAATTAGGCGACATACCTTTAAAGTGACTCTATCACGTATAGATCTGACAAGAATTAAGAAAAAAAATTTTCAAATATATTATGTTCTTACCCAGGCCATACGCTTTGCAACTGGTTGTACAAAATTTCAAACAACGACCCCGCACACAATGCAATCGATTGTACAACCTGCTTGATAAAGTGCCAACTGTATGGCTTGGCTTACAAAACGTGAATTGATGAAGCAAAAATGAATTAAAACATTTATATATCAATAACTTGATAAATAGTCGAAGATTTGAAAAAAAATTAACTATCGATCATTTAAAAATATCTATTCAATTGTGCATTATTTTGTATTTCAGCCTTGTGCCGCCTCACAACAGTTCTACTATTTAGCCAACAGGGCAATATGTAAAGCTGCTTGGACTGCTTCGTGAGAATTGCGGTGAATGTAGTCTCACCAATAGTAGCAAAGGATAGCGGATCCAAAGATGTCCGCTATAATTTGCTAGTATTGGTGCTTTCACCGCTACTCTAACCAAGCAGTTCAAGCAGCTTTACAAATTGCCCTGTTGGCAAAATAGTAGAACTGTTGTGAGACGGCAACCAGCCCGCTCACAGTCCATATTAACATCTGTCCGACGCTCAATAAGGAACAGAGTGCTCATTATCTGTTATCGGTTTATCGGTTCATAATAAAGGAATTGAATTGGAATGTGACTGTTGAAAAATTTCGCTTTTTGTAGATTTTCATTTATTCATTTATAATGGTAGCTAAGTGTGTATAGCACTAGCTACTCAGGCCTTCGGCTATGATATTTAAGATAGATCCACTGAATTCGGTTTGCAGACTCATGTGAACCTAACAAATAAAAAAATTTAGATTTTCAGCTTACAAACACATTAACTACGAAATTATGTAAGCAACCGAAGTTAGTATTAAATTTTTATACATAACTCCAGGCTTTAACTAACTTGAAAAAATTTATCTATCCAAACACTTTTTATGCATACTTTTTTTGCTTATAAGGGCTTAAAAATGCAAAAGGTCTTCAGAGACCTTAGCGGTCGACCTAGGGTTAAAAAAATTTGTCTCTTTTCTTAATTTTTGCCTTGGTCTATCCAACATTTATAGTTAATCAGAAGATGCCTGAACTATTAAAAAAATATGTAAATACATTATATATCAGAAGCATACCCTACCCTTAGAATAACAAAAAAAAAGAATAAAGAATAAATTAATTAAAATTAAAATATAAATTAATATAAATTAGATTTTAGACTTATTCAAAGCTCTTGGTATTTTATGCATTTATATAAGAAAAATAGCTAAAATTTTAAATAAAACAAATGCGATTTATTTAATAAAATAATAAATTAATAAAACCGCTGTTGAATATAGTTTTTTTTTTTTTTTTTTTTTTAAATAAAATACTTAAAAAAAAAGGCTTATTAGGTTATATCTTTATTCATAGACAATTTCTTTATTTAAACAGATAAAAAGGCATCTCTGGTCAGCTTTCGGCCAGCGTTACCTGTGGCATCACAGGCACAAGGGCCTTCTTGTGCCTAAGTGCGTCTGGGCTGTTCCAGGACAGGCAACCACTATAACCTAACCTAACCTTTATTTAAAACAAAAATATTTTAATTTCATAGTAAAATACAAAATGATGTTTATTTCCAAAAAAAATATTATTTTAAGCCAACAAATGATCTGATCAAAGAAGCTTTGCAATTTAATCTGAGCTTATCCGAATCAAAAAATTTCATTTTATAACTGGCTTAAGGCTATGAAAACAGAACTTGTCAAATTATTTACAATATACCTACTATGTATTTTTGACAAATATTTTTTTTGCATGAATTAAATTAAAATAAATATATATGATTCAGTCCTTAAATACAACAATCAATAAGGCTGCCAAAACCGGATATACCTGCTTGCTGCCGTTGCACTGCTTTAAATTACAAAACATATTTATATTTCAACTGTTTATATTAAAACACTTTTAATACAAAATGTATATATTATGCATATAATATATATAAAAAAACAAAAGGCAGCCAGACACGTCAGTATATGCACATCCGGACTGGCCCTGAACGAGCGACAGTCGTGGCATTGTTGCTTTGTCCTTGCGCATGTGGCATGAGCTTCAAAATGTGCCCTGTGGCAAGTTTACACAGCAACAGACGCAAATAATAATATTAAAAAATTATTAAAAATAAAATAACCAAATAGCAAAGTGCGAAAACATAGCAACAAAAGCTGCAAACGAAATGGCACATGCCAGACCAAAGCTGAATTGTAATTAAAGCGTGCAAATAATGAAACAAATAAAATTAAAATAAAATCAGATAAAGCACAGGCAAAGGGACATTAAAAATTGTAAAAGAAAAACTTTTACTACAGCACAAATTAGTCTAGTGTGTGCCCAAAAAAGTAGACTACACTTTTTCAAAATTTAATTAGTTACTATTTCAGTAATAATGTTAGCCAACTTCGTGCAGCATTCGCAATGTTTTTGTGATAGTTGAGTACAAAAAACAAATGCAACTTGCAACATTCTCAAAAATGCCAAGCTGTCAACTAGACTGTATATAATTGCCCAAAGGTATGCAACAGCGTTGACGAGTAGCAAACTAGACGTACGACTGAGGTTGCGGTCATTATGACTTTTCAATGCTCTATAGCCGAGCTCTAGAACGATAGCAATAAACGGAATCGGATATTCTTGTGGAAAACAACTAAGATTTTTGCCAATAACTATAGAAATTAGATTTGACATTTGTAGCATGCACCATGTGTCAAATCGACTAAGCACCAAATTTTATTTGAGCTGAACTTTCATGGAAGAATAGTGAATAATGTTGGAGAATTGAGTTGTTACTCGAAACTTTCTTTGAAACAATAGTCTCAGAAGAGAGTGAAGCAATAGACGCGTATTGTATCTGCAAAACGACTTTTAGTAGGAAATGGGAACTACAACCATAAATCATTTACTGTTTAAGAACAGAAGAATTCAGACTTATTCTGACATTTGAAGCATTTGACTAAATGTCAAACAAGTCCACATTGCGTATACGTCTTTCTTGATTGCACATACATAATTAAAAAAGATGGCGTACGTTAAAGTCGGGCGCGGACTACTGCTTGCAATAAAATCCGGTAAATTGCTTAAGAACACCAAAAGACATTTGATTGCCAAATTAGATTACGATACCTTCATAAACAACCAAAAACAGACGAATTCTTAACCAAAAATGTTTTTTTTTTTACCGATCGTTCCTATGGGAGCTAAATGATATAGTCAACCGATTTCGATAAAATTTGGTACAGTGTTGAAGATCTCTAAAAAACTTCCGAATGCCAAATTTGGTTTCCATATCTTAACAAACAAATGAAACACAACGAATTTTGTACAAAAAACGATTTTTCGACCGATCGGCCCTGTGGAACTGTGGACTATATGATATAGTCAACCGATTTTGATCAAATTTGGTACAGTGCTTGGGAACTCTAAAAAACGATTGAGTGTCAAATTTGGTTACGATATCTTCATAAACAAACGAATTATCCATCTAAAACTTTTTGTTTTTTTCGAGGTCCTCTGAAACACCCCTATGGGAGCTATATAATGTAACCCCGATATCAAAAAAATAAAATAAACTTGTCTTCTATGGATTAATAAGGGATCTTATCTGAAAGTTTGGTTGCTCTAGCTCTTACCATCTCTGAGATCTAGGCGTTCATACAGACAGACAGACGGACAGACAGACATGGGTATATCGACTTCTCTAGTCACCCTGATCATACTTTGGGTAACTTTGGGGGGTCTCCGACGTCTCCTTCTGTATGTTACATACATTTTCGGCTTGCACAAACTTAATATACCCTTTGTACCATACGGTACAGGGTATAAAAAATATTTGATTACTGTGGAATACTTTCACTATAAACCTCTGTCTTATTCAAAATAAAACTTGAATCTTTGGCATGTAGGAAGACTTTTTTCAATATGGCCAACTTTAGCGTCCATATAAGGCTACATTGCGCCTACGTAACTTTAATTAGAAGTTCACAATTTTCTCAAAATAAAGTTACATTGCGCATACGTAACTTTAATTAGAAGTCTCATAAATTTCGGAATATAAGGCTACATTGCGTATACGTTACTTTAATTTATTTATTTAATAGTACCTATATATTATTAAAATAAAAATTAGATCAAAAAGGAAGACTTTTCTCAAAATGGACCAACTTTAATGTCCATATAAGGCTACACTACGCATACGTAACTTTAATTAGAAGTCTCTTAATTTTTTAGCAAGCTGTAAGATTTTTCTCCATATGGGCTAACTTTACTGTCTATATAAAGCTACATTTGGCTTGGATAGAGATTTTTCCCAATATGACCTTACTTTAGTGTTGATATAAGGCTACATTGCGTATACGTATCTTTAATTAGAAGTCTCATAATAGAATTTTTTTTTCAACACCGTATCCGACGTATCCGAATCCAAGGTAAAAAAAACGCCACACGTTAAGTTTCTGAAATAGCTTATTAAATATAATAGCACCTTTTATGGGATTTTGGGGTTATTTGAAAACTCCTGGGTTTTGGGGTTTTTGGTCCACGCATGCAGATTGAGCGGCTCAAAATTCATATGGGTAGCCTTGTCTGATGTATAGTTCACTGTCTTAACGACATCTTACACCATATGTCATATGTCCCACGAAGAGACAGGCACCTTTTAGAAAACACACTCTGTTCCTGGGAAAACCAGTGATAGGTACTTGGAAAAATTGCTTGGATTTTATTTAAACAATAAAGTTGCTTAGATAGATTTAGATACAGTTAAGTTTTAATATATATATTAAAATGAAGTACTTCATAGATGTCATGGCGTATTAAAAAAAAAAGGAATTATCTGAAACACTTTTATATGTATTGTAAAGACTTCTACGTCATAGAGTCAAGGGCAGATTTATACCGGGTTTATAAAAAGTATCTAAAAGCCAAGAGGAAAAAAAATCTTTGTTGTTATTAAGGACATTGCATGCTACTGAAGTCAACATAAAGATCCATTGTCCGAAGACGCAGTCTGATCTAAACGAATCAACTTTTGCGTTTTTTTTACGTGTTGGCGGCGATGACTTCACATGGTAAAGCGGATTAACACCCAGCGGCACTACTGGCATGGTCATATTGTGGATATGGACCAAAAAGCTCCAGGCAGTATGGCATGCAGTATGTCTGTTGAAAAAAAAAACGACGCATAGGAAGAACATAACTTGCCGCTGCACTAGCTACCTTTGCTATCGCTTAGTGGAAACGGCATGCTGAAGGCAATAGCGCCTCTAGGTACTCCATAAATCAGACCATAAACTGGCGATGACTTGCTATAACCAGTCAACCAGAACAATTCTTGTGTGTAAAAAATTGCATTGCCTGTTTTTTTTTAACTAGTTAAAACAAGTTTTACAAAATCAATATGATCTTTCGCAAGATTTAAGCAATGTTTGGTAACACTAAACGCTTTCCAAAACCCATTGCAGACTGATTGAATTGACAACCAGATGAATCAATGACAATCCCTATAAACAGATTAACTGCCAAACCCCTTCCTAGAAGTCTCATGCATATTATACAAAAACTTGGCATACCCTTTACAAGTTTACAAACAGCAACCAACCTAGTACAAATTCGTTAGAGAAGGCGCATAAGTTTCAAGCGGTAAGGACGTAAGGGACAGCTTGTCGCCAGGAAAAAGCCAAACTTAAATCCAACTAACTAGCTGCTGCATAACTCCCCTGAGGTTTTTTTCACAGTCTGTCTATAACTGTCTGTCCAAAGGTGTGGGGGTGGGGCTTTGTGTGTATCCAATTCTGGCAGAACTGTTGCTGGCTTGTTTGCTCCCCTGGCAGTTCAAGCTAACAATTTGAGCGCCATTGTTTGTTGTTGGCCTGGCCATTATGCCGTTTGTTCTTGTTGTTGGCAATGCTTTGGAACATCGTTTTATGGGACTATAGTATATAAATTTTTTGTTGGGTTTTTGTAATCCAAAATGCTAATCAGGTTGCATTACGCGCACATTGTTAGTATTTGCTTCACTTAATATATGCAAATATTACAATTTGCTCATGGCCAAGGTCAGCTATACGCAGGGACAGAAATTCTTGGACTGAACATACTTTGCGTTTATACAAATCGATGGTAGTGCATATTGTCGAGTATAAGACAGTTCTTGAAGTCTGTACACAAACATATGTCAATAAAAATGAATTTAAACATATTGTGAATTATATTTGCAATCGATAAGAATAAAAATTGCAGACAGAATTTTGCCTCAAGGGGCACTGGCATGCTTAAAAAGTATGCAAAAGAAAATCGTTTTTGCAATTTATAAGTAAAAAACATTTCTTAACAAGATATTTTACTTAAAATATTGTTTGAAACAATTTGGGCCATCTCGATTGTTTGTTTGTTCAGTAACATTTAAAATCTTAGAAAAAGTTCTTACTGAATTCCAAAGTTTAAGAGGTTTTTTTAAGCAAAATATAAAAAATGTATATTTTTTGAATTATTGTAGTTAGAATGCGATTAGAACAACCAAAAAGCGAAGACAAATAATTAAAATATTTATACATAAAAAAAAAGTGCCGTTTTTAGCCTCAGATTTGGATTCAGCGACCGCAAAAACAAACTATATAAAAAATATCTTTGGAACACAGGTCTCGAAAAAGATTCTTCATAGGGTGTTTTAAGCTTATGTTATCATAGCTACCCACCCAAAAAAAAACGATGTTTAGGTTCAGAGGGCAGACCATGCCTTCTATATAATATTGGGGTCGCTGAATCCGAAGCCGAGATTGAAAACCCTAGCAAATCAGTGTTCTGACATAACCTCAAAAAACGCCACAAAACTAGGTGTTCTAAAGGTTATCATAGAAACCCAAAGTGCTGGGGTCTTTTTGATCATGGATTCGGTTTCAGCGACACCAAAAACATGTTAAAAACATCACCGCACAAGCGATATCGAAAAAAATGTTTTGGTGTATTTTGAGGTTAAGATAGAACTTGACTTATCGAAGTACACAAGAGGACATTTGCCTCGTCTCTGTGGCTCTGTAAACGTTCTTCAACATCAATAAAATGAAAAATGTTCTCCACAGGGGGGCATGAACCCGAAAACCCCCCATCGTAAGTGCGCTACTGCTTGTTACCAACTACTAACCAATTGCGGTTGAGCCAGCTCGGAGCATTCTGAGAGCATGAACGGACCCACCATCCCATAAGGATACGAATATTTCAGCTGCATATATGGTAATATAGTAGGCATCATGGAGTTCTATTTCAGGGCTAGTTCACTTTTTTTGACTTTGACTAGTTCTACCAGAACTCAGCTCGTTTTCGTTAACGACTTGAGTTTCCATTCTGAAGCTAACTAACGCTCATTCAAATTGTTGAACTCTCTTATTTTCAGTCCTGCTTTGCATATCTTTAGCAAACTTGAGCTACGGTTGCAGCTTGAGTTATGGCCAAATACAACTACTTTCGGCCTTGTAGCTATGTTAACGTTGCACTATTTTAAGAAAATTCAAGGATTAATAATATAAAATATAGCCCAAATTTAGGCGCAAGAACACGCAGCTGTGGTATGCTGCAGCTCTCTTCTCTTGCTCGTTTCCCGTCTGTTTACGTTAATCGCTTTTTATATTTACTTTTATTTATTTTTTTTGTTATTATTCGCAGCGCATTTTTCGCATTTGGCCGCCTCTTTTTGCATCTCATCTTATTTCATTTACTTCCGCACTCAGCACAGTGCCCCACATAATTATAATGCCGGCAACGTAGGCATAAAAATTATGCTGACTGCTACTGACAGACCAACTGACAGACATCCAGAGAGCTGCTCTACCGCTTGAGGTAACAGCATGCGATTAATCACGGCACCTCCAAACCATTAAAACCTCCCCTCTGAGTCACTTAATGAGCAACCTGGTGGGGCATCACCAGAAGAGCCTGTGGCATAGAGCCTTGCGGTTCTTTCTACCTGCTGTGTGCTTGCTGCTCTGCTCAATCAATATTCACGTCATACTCTTGTCAAGTGTCAGTTTCAAAGTGTTCCAGTTTTGTCTTTTCGCAAGTTTTGTATCTTGTATCTTTCAGCTCATTTCGTTTTCAAGTGCGATTTTTTCACGCCTAGGTTTTTGCAGTTTTCATTCATGTTAGCTTACTCAATGACTTTTGTAATTTTTCTTCTTCATTTATCGGCTCACTTTGGCGACAATGTGGGCTAATGCACTTTAGGCAGGTTTACCTTGAGCCGGTTGAGGCTTAATGTGCGTGTGTGTGTGTGTGTGTGTGTGTGAGCTTAGCCATATGGCAGCAAGTTGCCTTAGTTGGGATTACCATAACTGTTCCATCATCATCTGTGGTTGCCACCCAAATTTCTCTATTAATTATGGTTGCGGCTTTCACACTAAAACTTATTTCCGACAAACCGCGTTTACACACACACACACACACGCTGATATGTAACCTCAATAAACGCCATAAATTCATGGCCCAAATTTTTGCCGTGCCTAAACTGCTTGCCACATGTGCCGCCACATATTTGCCAGTTTTTATTATTAAAAATTTATATTAAAAACAAATTAATTTTATAACATTTTTTTTTGTACTCCTCGTTATTGTGCATAGTTTTTTACGTCACAACTAAAGCTAAAATGCTTTGTTGCGGCTTTACGGCTCAGTTCAGCTGGTTGGGCACAATTCTTTTGGCCAGTTTTGGCCAGGGTTTTTTCGCTGCGGTTGGTCAACAGATGAATTGCGTGTAAATTCGCTGACCAACAACAGCTCATAAATAGCCAATGAGTGAAAGCCAGAGAGTGTAGAGAGCCAGAGAGCCACAGAGAGAACTCAGTTAGCTAAAGTTATAAACAAATTTTGTGGCATTTTTATGGCACACACTTACACTTTTGCATGCATATGGCCATAAGAGCTGTTTATAGTGCGCTTATTAAAGTCGTTAACAAGAATTTTGGTGTCAACAAAACACTTGCAATATTTTGTCGCAATGAATTTTATGCTTTACTTAAGCAAAACAATAAAAAAAAATACTTGGCAATCCAATTAAAGCCTACATAAAAATATTTGTATGCGTATACTTAATTAAATCGAACAGAACGAAATTTAGATAGGCTCAAAAACTTTTAAAAATCCGATTCTTTTTTAAATATATTATAATTTTACAATGGCAACGATTTTCGATCAACATCGATTTATCGCTTATTAATATCGAACATCAGACTTTAAATAATGATATATTTTTGTTTTTAAATGAAATAAATTCATAATATATTCGATTTAACTAAAACCTGTGAAATTTTCACAGTTGACAAGAGTAATCTAGAAAAACTGTACAAAAAAATATTTGTAGACGTATACTTAATGGTGAACGTTAAAGTCGGGTGCTTCTGACTTTGAGAAGCCCAGTACCATCACCATATACTTCTATAATCCAATAGTAATATTAAACAGTACAAAAAAAAAATGTGTGGGAATCGAAACTTGGTCCCTAGACGTCGCGGCCAGTGTAGCCATCAGTTGAGAGACAAAATAAATATGCTAAAAAGGCTTAACTTAGGGGAATCTATAACCATTTTTTCGATTTTAGCAACAACTAAAACATGTTGAGGATACATTTTGCTGTAAACTATTGTTATTAAAGTTTAAAGTTATTATTTTTATTAATAGGGCTATCGTGCGAAAAAAGTGATTTATGAAAAATGTTTCATGTTTGCTTATATCCTGATTCTTATCGTGAAAGTAGAATTTTACGGAATACAAATTTTTACGCAAGTGGAAGAAAAAGATTTGTAAAAGGCGTAAAAAACAGTTTTTCAAGCTTCGTAAAAAATATATTCCAAATGAAATTTTCTTCGTTCACGGACAAGACTTTGAGAATATTGTAATGAAGCGGGCGAAACGAGCTTTAAGTTGGTGCGCTGTAAATAGCTTTAACAAATGGTAGGTATCAATACTTTAAACCAGTGGTCGACTGTATAAGGATTAGTGGCGACAGCCATTTCTATATACAATAAATATATAATCAATGATGCCTCGTAAGCTTTCATCTTTTAAAAATTCAAGTTATCAAAAAAATTATAAATTATTGTTGTCAAACGCACTTATTGCAAATCAAGCACACTTTTTTTGTGCTTCTAGTACTGCTTTAGGAGTAGCTACACCTTCAAAATATTGTTTGTGAACCAGGTAACCAGTAACAAATTCACTTGTGATTTGGCATATTTTTTGAATGCAAGGAAATCGAGGTATTCACGTTTGTTGTTGACTTGCGGAGTTGCAAAGTTACGCGAGAACTCAATGCCAAGCGTGAATGTTCATGTTGTTGAATTTGTGCTTCTTCTTTCCTGATTAAGTTTATTTATATTAGTTTTTAAATTTAGGCTGCCACACTAAACCCTATGGCCCTATTATTCAAAATTGCTTCATTTGGTAAATTTAAGTAAAAAACAAATTTGTTTAATTGCAGCAACACTAGTACAAGTTTTTAAGAACGACTACTTTTTTGTCGCTGTTTATATTAAAATGAATTGCAAAATATTGTAGTGTTGAAAATATTGCAACCTTGTACATTTTCTTAAAATTTCAACTCTAACTTTACAACGAGCATGGACACCCCATTGACAGTCAACAAAAAAGGCGCAGATTGAATAGTTGGGCTCAAGACTACACCTGGGCTACTCCTTTCAAAAGAAAATAGAAGATTCATAATTTTAGCAGCACGCTTCAGAAATTAGTGGGAAATGCATGGGTGTAGCTTGGGCAAGGGTTTTTGGAGTTCAAGCAAAGTATAGTAAGAGAGTTAGAGTAGAGTTGAAAAGGCAACTTACCAAAAAGGTAAGCTGCAAATATTTTTGCTAAATTCCATGTTAATATTATCCAACTTTAGACTACGCGAAAATTTGGAAATACTTCAAACTGCTGTGTGCAAAAAAATTTGCTATTCTGTAATTATTCAAATATGCCAAATGCAACGAAATTGATAAAATAAATGCGCGGCTTGAAAAGATGTATTCAACTGAAATGGATCATATAGATTAGTGACGTCATACTGTGAGAGAGAGATGTGTCTGCCTATAAATGAAACTAATACAAAAATACTTAAAAACACTGAAAAACAAAATAATTCGTTTCTTGGGTGGAACTAAGTTTACTTTTTTTTTAAGTATATTTTTTTTTTTGATTTTTACCGCATTTTATGCAACTTTTTTGTATATCGCTTATTTTCTCTCTCAACATTTGGTAACACTGAAATAGAGTGAATATGAGAGAAACAGCTGGAAAGGAATCTGAATTTTTTGGTAAGTTGTATGTTTTGGAGATTCTGTGTAATTTCTTACTATAGAAGCTGGCATAAATTTGTAAAAAATTCAGGAGCTACTCTGAATGCCAAATTTGCTACAGTTAGTGGCGGACCCACAGGTCAGACCCCCCCCACCCAAAAAAAAAAAAAAAGTTGGAAAATGGGTTGGTAAGTCTTTTGCGAGCTCTGACATATATACACTTTGAAGTGAAGACCAAATCCTTGATCCGCACCTGGCTACAGGGTATAACAAAAAGATGCATAAGCTTTGGCACAAAAACCAGCTAACCACTTATCTTGTCTTTTCTTACTTATAACAAAATGTTATACCTATGTAATCCAGATCTAGGTATTGACAGTTCAATTATGGTTAATATTATGAGATCTATGAACCTTGTTGCAGTCTTTTAAAAATATTTGCAGAAACAGAAACTAGTTACTGTGCATGAACCATTTCATGTTTTCACTTTTCATGAGCATGTAAATACAATTTATCAAATGTATATAAAATAAAAAATAAAACTCATACACATTAGTAGTTGTTAGTAATATGAACTGCCAAGTGAGCAACTTTAAAAAAAATGTCTTAAACTCACGCTTGTACTTGGCCAAGTCAGTCGACAAATGATTAATTATGCATCGCTAAGAAAGATCAAGTGGAAAACTCGTGCATGCTACAGCTTGTATATATATACCATAAAAGTTCATACACATACTAAATATATACATATGTATATAGCAGCTAGACGCCATGTAATGTCTGCACTTGAAACCGCAAGTGGAGCGGTTTTTCGTATACTACTCAAACAAGTTTTAAACCGTGAGTTTTGTAATGCATTTTGTAATGGACACCCACCTGAAAGTTAAGACCGCTTAAGTTGCCGCGTGGGTCTTATAAAACTGGTACGTACTCCCCAGCGATTTGGCTGCAATACTTTAGGCTTTAATTTTTTTTTTTTCTTTCTGATCAATAACAACAACACAGCAGGCACTAGCAATTTTTGCAAATAATTTCCATTACAATTTAAATTTCACTTTCAAAGCAACAACAATTTACTATGTCCATTGACAAAAAGAGCTAATTCAAATTTATGAGATATTCAAATTACTTGACGACGCTTTGCACAAATTAAAATATATTTTAATTAAGATTAAGCGGCTTAAATGCGCGCTCTCATACACAAAGCACTCGAATTCCCACTCACTTGCACACACACACGCACGCACGCACACACACACAACAAGTGTGTTTATAAATTTATTTTTTTTTTTTATTTTTTGGCAACACGTTTAAGCCAACTTTAGCTTTTGGCTTATAAAACAATTGTTAGCGAGTTAGTTAAAAAAAACTTTAGCTAACCTGTGCGCGAGCGTTGCGCTGTCCAGCTTGTCCGAATTGCAACTGAACTCCATATTGGAGCATTCCAATGTGAGGCTGCTGCTGCCGGCGTTGGTGATTGTTGAGTTGCTGCTGCTGGCAACATTTGTTGCTGGCAACATGTTGACGCTGTCAGCGTTGTTGATGTTGCTGGGCAACTGTTGCGAGTGCCCCTCTGCTAATGTTGCTGCAGCATGTTGCTCACCGGTTGTTGTCGTTGTATTTTCGTTTTTTGTTTTGCTCGCCTTTTCGTTGTTTGTTTTGACTGCTGCTTCGCTGGACGCATGCTCGGGCTGGCAACATGTATCGTTGATTACTTTGTTGCTGCTGCTGCTGTTTTCTTTTTTATTATTGCTATTATCTTTGATTTGCTTTGGCAGCTTATTTGTTTGTTGCTGTTGTTGTTGTTGTGCTGCTGCTTTATCTGCAACTTTGTTTATGTTCTTGTCTTTATTATTGTCCTCTTGCTTTATGGCTTGTTTGTTTGCCTTGACATCGCCGGGGGGCGTGGCAGCAACTTTCTCTTTTTCAACTTTGGCCTTGCCTTGTTCGTTGTTGGCCTTGCTCAATGTCGTTGTTGTACTCATTGTTGTTGTTGTTGCTGCTGGTGGCAGCTTTTCAGCCTGTTGTTGTTGTTGTTGTTGACTGGTACTGCGCGCATCCTGCAATAAAGTAAATAATTTATTTTTATTCTATTTCCTTATTTGTTTTTTGCCTTTGATGCTTTGAAAATTCATTAATATTATTTCATTTGCTTTTGATGAGCTTTTTTTTGGGCAGAAGCTTTGCACGCTCTCTCTCGAGAGCAGTTGATGCGCCTCTCTCTGGTTGAGTTGTTTCCTCACATAAATCTCTGTTGTTTTTGTGCATTGCTTATGTGTGTGTGCTAAGCGCGTGTGTGTGTCAGTGGTGTAGAGAGGGAACTTTGGGGGATATAACTCACTACTGAATCTCAGAAACTAAGAGGACAGTTAAATATAAATCTCAGACCCTGAGCGAAAAATTAATATTTTTTTTTTTAAATATTTGATTGTTTTATTTATTAAAGTAACCAAAAAGTAGAAATTAAGTTCAGAGCTAAAGCAATTTGAGCTTTAGTAGGGAATAAAAATATAAATTTTTTATATTCTTCCTTCTTTTACACAGTCCCACAAGAGAAAGTGGTGTGAGCTTTACATGAAACTGAGCTACCCATATGATTGAATTCGAATCAGGGGCCTAAAAAATCCCAACACCCAAAGTTCTGAAATAAACTAAAAAAAACAATTAAAATATATTTTGTAGGCTATCTCTGAGTTTTTCTTCAACTCGGATTCGCTAAATTTTTTTTGCGTTTTTGGAGCTTAATGAAAAAAAAGTATTCAAATATTATTGAATTAAAGAGTTCAAAGCTATGCTAAAGCGTGTTAGATGGGCACAAAAGTCTGGCTACAAAATTTTTCCTTTGATATATTTTTTTAACAAGTAATAATATATTTAATATTCTATAAGTCTGTTTTTTATTGAAAATTTTTCCACACAAAATAACATTTCTATGCGCTACCCTTATCCTAGAATACCATCTACGTCACTGGTGTGTGTATGCATGTGCGTTACCATTTCTACTGACGAATTTCTATTCAATTCATTTAAGGTTACATGTCCTTGCTCTTACCCCATATGCCTTGACAATCGCCTTTACTTAAGCTTGTTAGTGATTTTTTGGAGCGTACACAACATTGATAAGATGAACGCTGTAAAGTGTAACAAAATATAATATGTGTGAGCAGTTTTGGGCTGCACCTTATTCAAAACCCTGGACAACTCTAAAGGCTCAATGTGGTTCACTCAGGCAAACTGATTATGAGGACAACTCACTGTCAGCTGTGCGGATGTACGCCAAAATGGTTTCGAACAGCCATTTGTAGTAACTCAGGATACAGGCGGACACTTTTCATTCAATCCGGCTGGGCTAAAATGTTTGTCATCATGATTATGTAGTTACACTGATGTTAAGGTACATTGATATTGTCCTAAAACTTGTGACGCTTATTAAGTGTGTAAAATGCTAAGATACTAGAGCGTTGTTGCTCAATCTAAATAATTCGTGTATAAAAATAATTTTAAATAATTGCCAAGTCTATATAAACACGTTCGTCTATCTGTATACTAGCTGAGAACTCGGAAACCATATGAGTCACGTATACGCAACTTTACCAAAAGATGAGCAGATGAAGTTTATTGCTCCTTTGCATAACAGTCTTACTAGAAAGCTTTTTATCTCTAGAATGGAGAGCTAAGCGTCTAATAGTTATTAGTACTAATTTTTGGAGTCCACTTGTCAAATAAAGATTTATTTTGTGTCATTTTCACCAGACTACGGCGAAGCAAAAGGGGAGCAATAATTTTGACTAGTATAGATGCATGTATGTACATCTGTTCTCTCATAACTTCAAAAATGCATATTAAAATTTGTCAAATGAGGTGTCGTTGGAAGCTTCTTGATCGTCCGCTGGTTATAGGCTATGTTGTGTATAAATATTTGTCGCCAACTTGCCCAGTGCCTCCGTAGGAGAAATACATGGAAGCATATTAGACAGCATTAAAGTGCTGGTAATTAGAACTTTAGGCTACCATCGAAGAAAATCTTGTACAGAATTTGGGAAAAGGGTGTATAATTTGTAGACCCACTGTAACAATATATTCCTTTCATTTACATCGAATTTTGGGAGCTTAATAAACAAAACCAGGTTGAAAACTTCTGTCTTCTATACCTCTATTTTTTATATAGCTCAAGAATTTATGCAAAATTACGATTTTTAGACAGAACTTAAAAGCTGAGATTCCAATTGTAAAAACATATGCTGGTACGGTTCTTTGTTCATTTCATACCGCAAAAAGATCTGGAATCGTTTAAAAAAGATTCTATGAAAAATTAAAAAAAAAAAAAAAAAATGCCTTTGTCTGAATAATATGATTAAGAAAGGGTATCCCAAAATCCCACATCGATATTTAGTTTAAGCAGCTGATTTAGTTTGCTACAAATCAAAATTTGTCATTCCACTCTGTCAGTTGCAATATCTTTAGAAAGTGCATTTCATCTTCTGGGAAAAAGAAACTGTCTTTGCCTTCTGAAAAGCTCTGCAAACAAACAAGAGAGACTTTTGTTTTGGCTTATGAATGTTTGTCGTTTTAAGGATTCATTGAAGTTCTACAATGCATTAACCAGGACAATAAATTCCATTAAGTCTATACAAAGTTGGTTTGGCTTGCGAGCAAGTGCTATCCAAAATAGCATTCAAGCGTTCACAATGAATTCAAATATTAAAGCCACCACCCACTCAGTAGGAGCCAGAAATTTTTGGTCTAAAAAGCAAGTGCCAAATTATTATACTTTGTTGTTGGCAAGTTGGCCAAGAATTAGGAAAATTTTGTTACCACAGTGGGTTGAAGCAAATTTTGCAGAGCCAGCAAACAGACAGTGAAGGACGAACTAACCAAAACCACAGGCGAACAGACGAACTGGAGCCTAAAACTTTGGCGAGTCAAATGCACAATTCTTGAGCGCCACTTAAAAGTTTTTTAGAAGTGTGGAACTAAAGTCAAATAGTTGCCACAGATTATAAACTGTATTCATGGCTATTATAGACTTGTGTATATGATACAGGCGGATAGCGTTGGAGCCACGTCCAACTAACTTCGTCTATTTGCATGTCAGCCGGTTGTATGAAACTCAGTCCAGAGAGATCACATGAGCTAGGAACAATAATGTGACAAAAATATGTGCTTAGTTGAGTAAGAATATCGGTTTCAATTCTCTTCGCTGGTCAGGTACATTGTGAGCCCTATTAAAAAAACATTGTTGATCTTCTTTCGATACGATTCCCAGCCGTAGCTTTGAAGCTTTAATCGAACTACGGCAAGTTAGTAGAAAATTTGGGTAGTTATGGGTGAGGCACATAAACATGCTTTGTTCCTAACTGATTGGATTTGCAAAAAGCGACTTGGGCATAAAAAGCTACAGGGTATACACGTGCCGTCTACCGCCTCGATTAAATCCCATTTTAAAGGTTATGACGAACAAAACTAATTATAAATTTTTGTGCTTACCTTGCGCTGCTGTCGTGTACTGTTACTAGCAGCGGGCATGGGTTCAGCGGTGGCTGTGGCCTGTGCAGCACCAGCTGAATCCTCGCTGCGTGCATCGTAGAATACATCATCGTCTTCCGGCTCGACCACACTTATGGCTGTCTTTCCCGTTGCGCTTTTGACAGTCGCTTCCGGCTTGGGGGTTACTGTTGTTGCAACAGTAGTTGTTGTTGTTGTTGTTGCAGCTATTGTGGTAGTTGCAACTTGTGCAGTGGTTGCAATAATCTTGGCTAGTTTCTTGTTTTTGGCCTGCTCGGTAAGGGTGGGCGTCTCGCTGTTTTCACTTTCCAAGGAGCGTGACTTGGTATCATCTTGTAAGCCCTCCATATTGGCCTTAAGTTCTTGAAGGTCCGAATATGTGGCTGGTGAGGGTGGCGGCGGTGCTGGTATATCCTTGCGACGCATGCCCGCATTTAAACTCTGGCTGATAGTTATCTTGGAGCTGCTGCTGCGATGATGCCGCTTGCTGGAGATTGCGTCCACATTCAAGTGCTGCACGCTCTCTTTGTGCTTGGCTTTATTTTTGGGGCTCTTGGGCGTCTCACGACTTTGACTTTTGGGTATGGCGCCTGTGGTGGAGGCCAGCAGACGATCCAGCGAGGGATACTCACGTACGCGTTCGCTAGGCTGCGGCTTGCGTTGACTGGGTAAAGGTGTGCCGGACGGTTGTTGTTGGTTTGAAGCTGGTTGTTGTTGTTGTTGTTGCAGCTGTGACTGCTGCTGCAAGCTGGTGCGTGGTGCCGGCGTGGGCTTGACAGCAGCAGTGCGTCCTTTGCTAAGCGGCAGCGTTGTTACAACCGGCTCCTGGGAGGCAGCACGCCTGGGACTGCTACGATTATGGTTGGCATTATGCGAGCGTTGCATGCGTCGCGTGGACTCCAAGCTATTGTTGCGCTGCATTTCGGATTGATAGATGCTGCGTTTGACATCGTTGACATGCTTGAAAAAGTCCTGCGCATATTTGTTTTGCTTAAGATCCAGCGGTGCTGGTGGTTGCTCGTAGTCACCAGGCTGACTGCTCGAAGGTAGCGTGCCTGCTGCGGTCTTGCGTGGTATGCCGCTGCTACCACCACGCGCCAGGGAGCCACCATAAATGTCATCAAAGTCAGAGCTGAAGTAACTGGAGGAGCAGTCGCAATTGCGGCACTCGTAGCGACAATTATCCGAGTAGCTGCATTTATCTGCACCCGTAGTAGCTGCTGCAGCATTGGCCATATTGCCAGCCCCGGTCTGCGTATTGCCCATGACGCCTTCCAAGCTACAACGCCGACAATCATAGCCAAAGCGACAGCTTTCCGTGCTGCCAAAGTAGCGACGCTGCGCTGTATTGGAATAGCTGGAGAATAGCGAGTCACCCAGACTGGAGTCACTGATCTGACCACCATAACGCCCGCCATGTCTATGTGGATAACGTGCGTAGCGCTGTGAGTTGTCACTGCTGCGCAGTGAGTATTCGCTCAGTATAGAAGCCTTGGAGTCACTCTTGTACATTTGCGGCGGCTCATAGGAATCGACTAGGATCTGAGAGCCTCCAATGGGTCTGCTGGCTGCATACATAAGTGGATGCAAAGGCGCTGCTGCGCCTATGGTATAGTAAATATCACCAGTGCCTGGCGCAGCAAACAGATTGGCCTCCAGTCTGGCCATAGTATTGTATTTCTGATACTGCAAGGAGTCACTGCTTGAGGAGGACTTGGTATTCATGCGCTGCATGGGCGCACTGCTGGCCACAGCTGCAGCAGCTGTGCTAGGCACAGCGCTGCCATTTTGATAACTAACAATGTACTGCGGTTGCGTTTGCGTCATGCCACCAGCACGCTGACGCGCCGCTGGGTTAACTGGTGCTGACACCTGAGCCAGCAGCAGGCCACCACTGACGGCATAGTGATTACTGAGCGCTGGATAGCCCTTGCCTGCTGGCGCATAGTAGCTGCTATAAAGCTGCTGTGACAAGGACTGCTGCTGTTGTTGTTGCTGCAATTGATGATGCTGCTCGCTGGGCGTGGTCGTGGCAGAGGTGGAAGTGGTGGCAGAGGATTGCTGAAATTGCAGTATAGGATTATATTCCCCGGTAATGGCTACGGGTGTGGTTTCAATTTTATATACACCCGGATTGTTGGGATTATAGGACTGAAATTCGAGTATGTGTGCTGCAGGCAGATTGCCGACACTTGTTGCAGCTATTGCTGCTGCAGCTGCACCAGTGCTCTGTAGCTCCGTATTGTTTTCCTGGTAGGCAGTTTGATTAATGAACTGTGGACACGTCTCGCTTGCACTGTTGCCGTTTGCTGCCACACAATACTCACAGTTGTCCTTGCTGCACTGTTGCATGCACAGCTCGCAGTCAGCATAGACCTCACCCTCGGCAGCGCCACCGCCGTGGCTCTCTTTCTTTATGGGCGGCGTCTGTTGCTGTGCTGGCTGCAGCTGTTTGGAATTATCTTCAGGCTGCACTATAGCTGCCACAGCTGTGATTTTTGGCGCTGCAACCGGCTTGGGCGCTGTCTCCTTGAAGAAAATCTCCTCGTAAATATTCTCCTCGCTGCGTGTGTGCAATTTCTTGGACACTGTGTGACGCTGCTTATCCACAAACTTCTTAGAGCTCTTTAAGCCCTCCTTGAGCAGATAGTAATTGAAGCTTTTAATGCCAATTTCACCGCGTAAAAAGCGTCTGCCAATTTGCAACTTTGTAGAGACTCCGCCTAACTCACCGCCTAGGCCCACTGGCAGCGTGGACGCCGAGTCCTGTGCCGAGCTGCGCACAGAGTACATGTCATCATGTTCGCTTACAGCTAAGCCATGTGGATTATCAACTTGCCAGAGCTCCTCGCTGTGCTGCTTGCGACTGCGCTCCTTGCGCCCACGTGCCTCATAATCATGCACCTGCTTAGTGGTCAGCGCACGTGAGGTAGCTGTTGGCTGCGAGTGATTGTTGTCCAGACTTAGATTACGCTTCTGCTTGGAGCTGCGCTTTTGTGGCGTCTTCTTCTCGCTGCTGCTCTTCTCTGCCGTTGCTGCCGCAGCGACAGCTGCAGCTAGACTACGTTCCAGACTGCGTCCGCGACGTGTCATGCTGCCAGCCTTTATCAGCTCCAAGGGCTCGTTATCCGAGCTGCTTGAGTCAAAGTCATAGCTAATGCTCAGAGCGGCGCTGCCGGCGTTGACGCCGCTGCTGCTTGCCTTCAATTTGCTCTGTTTGCTTGCCGCATACTGCAGAAACTCCTTGGTTAACTTGCTGCGTTTGCCCAAGGAGCTGCTGCCACCGAGCAGCGCAGCTGCTGCCGCTGCATTGCTGCTATTGCTCTTATGCTCTGCCGCCGAGGACTTGCCGGAGCAGCTGCTGCGACGCAGTGGATTTGCCAGGTGGCTTATGTCATCGGTATAGGCTGGATCATCGTAAATACGTTCGCGTACAGAGGTCGTTGAACGGTCCTTGGACTGAAAAAGGAAACGAGAAGACGGAAACCAAGTTTAGATAAAGGCTGGCATGTATGTACTATGTACTATGCACACATAAATAGTTGGGTTTATTGTTACAGAGTGACAAAAGGGACTAACTTTTCGTTTGAGTTTGGGCTTTGACAGGCTTAAATGAATGAATTGTTAACGAGCAATAGACTTCCGGGCAAAATTTCTGCAAGTTGGACAGCTAAAGAGTTCAACTTTGGGTTGCTTTTAAGTGGTTCCATGCTGGGTCATTGAATTTATAGAATTTAGCTAAAGGCAAAATTTTATACAAAATTTCAATGAAACTTAACCCAATGAAAAATTGCGACAGTTTGTAAAGATCCAACAAACAAAGAGTTCTTAAATCTCTCAATGATGCGTCTTATGGTTATGTTCTTTACTTTAATTTAGTTTTTCCATATGGACCCCCTTTTCATCACTTGAATTGGTGATTTATTTCAAAATCGCCCAGTCGTGGGTGCAAGTTGGATTAGGGTCGGTTGGGAATCTCGGGAGCTATGGCCAACAATGTTAAATTTGAACACAGTTTGTCTAGAAGCATTGAATTGAATACGTTGCTCAAGAAGGTACAGTCAAGCAAATCGGTAAAAATAGGTCCTCGATAATTGGTAAAAGTTTTTTAAAATCTCTGAGCTCGACGAAAAGACGTACATGTCTATATCGACTTTTCTAGTCACACTGCATTAGATAACTTTAGACTTCCTTTTTATTGCCTTGTTTCAAAAAGAATTCTTATTTAGGAATTCTTCGAGGCAATGCTAGCAGAAGATGGTTGAAGCATCACCTCTTCAGTCCAATTACTGGGACTGCTCTTATAAGTTTCCTTGGGAATCTTTTGCGATGGACAATCAGCCTAACTTTGTACTTACTGGAGAAAAACGAGTCATTTAGAGTACTAAGATTGAAGTCTCGATGCAGAGTCATATTAAAGAGAATTGCATAATTATTCCTGGTAGTTGAGCCTACTAGTACCGGCCCTTCAAGACTTAGAATAAAGTTACATACGACCAATTGACACTTTTCCCATATTTGACGTTCCAGTGGTCTTTGCCTCAGTGTTCCTTTATGATTTCTCTTCAAAATAAACTCCCAATCGTCTAAGAGAACTAGAGTTGTCTTTTACTAAAACCATGATACTGCGGCTGCCTTTAAAAAATTACACAGATGGGCTTTGCCTTCTCAAAACATTCGATCCTAATGTCATTTTAGTTACTACCTTCCTAAACCTGACAACGAAATAGCTGCCAGTCATTAGTAGGATCGTATTCAAAGTGAAATATCATCTATTGATACGGTCATTAGCATGTTCACGAAATCAATAGCCAGATTCCTGGAAGAGACAGAAAAACCTGCATTTAAAAGTAAAGGACAGGACCTGAAACATCTTACAGAGGAACTCCAGCGGGCACCCAAGATAAAACGATTCATCCTAGCATCCTAGAAGACATCTAAGCCCATCGACAGGTTGCTAGACATATATAACTTCTAACTACAGAAAGTAGAAAGGACTTAACTCAGCTCCTAGTCCAAATTATTGGTTTGATAGAATTCAACGAAACGCCCTCACTATAAGCATTCAAAGTTTGGAAAAGTAATTCTTATTCGCCTAGAAGAATCTTCTTTCAAATGTTCCCAAAAAATAACAAAGGAGCAAACTCCTCAACAAAGGAACAGGTGCCTAATTATTTTGTGAAGCCTGAACTTTGCAATAGTCTTTCTTAAGAGATTAATTAAAGCTGATCAACTGGACAGTAGGAGCCAGCTCAAAAGGATTTCCATAAAACTGCAAAGGAGCCTGCTCAGAACTAAAACCTATTTAAATTGGCTTATACTTGACTCTGATCCCAACCTTGAAAATCTTTAAATAGAGAATCAGCCCTGAGTCCAGGTCCAACGTGAGGGGGGTGGGGAAGGGGTGATTCCCCCCGGGCCCGGAGTTTTCTCAGGTGGCCGGTGTAATTACTGTCGTACTATCGTGATTCAAGCTAAAGGTGTAATAAAGGGGCCTGTACATTTCCCAACCGGGCCCGGATTTTCTAATGAAGAATAAAGTACGGTATTTTTCTTAAATAAATTCTATAATGTACGAGTTTAACAAATGGAGAGGACATTGAGACTGAGATGGATAGCTCATGTGATGAGAATGGATGCTGGGCGCCCACAAAAGAAGATACTAGAGTACAATCTAACTCATACACGACAGAGAGGAGAGGAGATACTTGGGAAGACAAACTGGTAGATGCTTGCCAGTGACAGAGGCGAATGGAGCAGGAAAGTAAGGGAAGCCAAAACCGCCCCCTGGTTGTAGTGCTAATAGATGATGATGATGATGATGAGTGTAAGAGTAATAAATGCATGAGGATTACAACCACTTTACAGTTTATACATATATTTACAATATCCAAAAGTTTATCAAAGTAGCAATGATCCAACCTTATGCAGGTATCCGAGATCGCAAATAAGTCATGATTGCGCCAGTACCCTGCTCTACAATCTGATGTCTTGGCAGACGAAATGGATTACCCGTCAGCTGCAAACGTGTTATGTTTGTCAAGTTTCCCAGTGCAGGTGGCAACTGCTTGATATCATTGTTGCGCAAATCCAGTCTATTTAGGTGCCTTAAGGCGCCCAAGCCGGACTGGCCCACGTCGATAGCGTGTATATTATTGTCATGTGCCTGCAGGACTGCCAAATTCTTCAACTGGTATATACAAGGAGGGAATGTCTCGAAACGATTATGCGATATGTCCAACTCGGATAACATTTTCAGCGCTGCCAATTCGTTGGGCAGGCTGCGCATGCTGTTGCAAGACAAGTTTATTATACGAAGATTGGTTAACTGGGAAATTCCAGCGGGCACAAAGGGAATTTGGTTTTTGGCCAATATGAGCTCGCCAAGGTGAGCCTTCAGTTGCAGCAAGCCATCGGGCATACGATTCAGCTGATTCCCCTCCAAGTTCACCAAGTTCACGGATTGATTAAAGGCATCCTCGAATATGTGTTCTGGTACTTCGACCAGCCCAGAGTGATTGAGTGCCAAAGCACGTGTTTGACGCATCATGTAGGCATCTAAAGAGGGATTTAAATCTTCGTCGTATTCCGATTTGCTGTCCTCTGGACGTGAACCGTTTAAGCCGTCCCCAATCATGGTTTGCAAAAATTTTGTTTCCAATATATGTCACCAAAATGCTTGTTAAATAAAAGTATATTTGAGATTTTGTTTGAATAGAGCTCCGTGTTGTAATATAAAATATAATAATAATGAATATTTTCTGTAAATAATTTAATGTCAATGACAAATTTTTCAAAGCTTTATACCAGGCGAAAAATATGTAAAATGGGGCACAGCGGATGGAAGGTATTTATTTTTGACGATAGCCAAGTTGGCATCGCACCACAAAAAGCAAGCTTATTCCTAAATGATAGTGGGACTAACCAGTATCCAATTAATTGCATTCAATCAGACGCATCTGATTAAATAGTCAGTCGGATTAGCGCATACGAATATAAATAAACCTCGTCAAAATGTTATGTTTGAAGCAACAGAACTAGAACCAATGCGGAACGAGATAACGATAAATCTCCTTCATCCGGCTCTTCAAAAACAGTATAAGGATGCGTAAACTATTTTAACAAGGCCCTGCACCATATACCTAATCGCTAAGAGGATGCATGTTCCTCACCACGACTGTTGATTAGCTGAGGAGATGAGTAGGAAATCAGAAGCACCCAACACCTACTATGCGACTGTCCTGCACTTCGTAGGTAGCGCATTCCGTACCTGAAAAAAGATTTTTTGAAGACCTGGGATACCTGGTAAATCTGCCCAAAGTGGACCTGTGCGCTTTTTATCGAATCATCTCTGATCGCACCCACGCCTTTCTTTCCCAAGTGTACCACACTTTCCTTAACAGCATTCGTTAACTTAACCATACGGCTTTGTGGTGATCTCGGCCTGAGCTACCGATCTAACAACCTAACTTAGGCATAAGACAAAAAGTCTGATAAAGATGGCGTACGTCAAAGTCGAACTCAGACGACTTTGGGATATCCTGTACCACTGCTTGCAATAAAATCCGGTAAATTGCTTAAGAACGCCAAAAGACATTTGATTGCCAAATTAGATTACGATACCTTCATAAACAACCAAAAACAGAAGAATTTTTAATCAAAAACTTTTTTTCGACCGATCGGCCCTATCAGAGCTATATGATATAGTCAACCGATTTTGATCAAATTTGGTTCAGTGCTGGGTAACCCTAAAAAAATTCCCAATGCCGAATTTGGTTACGATATCTTCATAAACAAACAAAGCACAACAAATTTTGTGCAAAAAACGGTTTTTTGATCGATCGGCCCTAAGGGAGCTATATGATATAGTCAACCGACTTGGATCAAATTTGATACAGTGCTTGGGAACTATAAAAAACTCGCGAATACCACATTTGGTTACGATATCTTCATAAACAAACAAAATACATCCAATAGAGTTTGGTTGCTCTAGCTCTTACCATCTCTGAGATCTAGGCGTTCATACGGACGGACAGACAGACAGACAGACAGACGGACATCGGTATATCGACTTCTCTAGTCACCCCGATCATACTTTGGGTAACTTTGGGGGGTCGCTGACGTCTGCTTCTGTATGTTACATACATTTTCGGCTTGCACAAACTTAATATAACCTTTGTACCATACGGTACAGGGTATAAAAATTTAGTGCTTAGATAGTTAATGCAAATTTTCAATTTTGTAGGTAAATATTAATAATTGCAATTTCTTATATAAATTCTTAAATATCACTGTTTACAAATTTTAAAAATTTTTAGTATCCTCAACATGTTATAGTCATTTCCGTAGTGTAATGGATTGCTAAAACCGAAAATGCAGTCCAAAAACATTTTCATGTAATGGTTTTCGAGATATTTCGAAAAAACCAAAAAAGTGACATTACTGAAAAGCAAGTATATCTGGTTATACTAATCTGATTGGGACTATTTTTGTTTACAAAACTGTACATAATTGAATTACCTATCGATTATACTTGGAATATATTTACGGTTTGGTAGGTATTTATCCAATCATTGGAAATTTTTCGTAATTTTTAGCAAAGTTTTAAAAAAAATTATATTTCGAACGTAAATTTGTTTATAGAGTTTTATTTATGGCTCGTAATGTTCGATCGATTACGAAGAAAATGAGTGGTTGTTTATCAAAATCGGAGGAAAAATATGGAAATAACGGGGATTTTTGTAAAAAGTACAAAAAGTAAATTATTCTCAAAACCTAAAGTTTTAGATGGATAATTCGTTTGTTTAGGAAGATATCGTAACCAAATTTGGTGTTTGGTAGTTTTTTAGAGTTTGGTAAAAAATAATCAAAATCAGTTTAGTGCAACCAGAAATATTTGTACACTTTTTTTTAATTTCGAAAAATGGTTTTTTCATAATAAACAAAAATTTTTTGATTTCATTTTCGGTTTTAGCATGCCATTTTACTACGGCATCGCGTAAAACATGTTAGGGATACATTTTGCTGTAAACTAGTATAATATAATAAAAATATATCGATTAATCTATTAAACAGAATTAATTAGTAGCAATGCATGAAATGCTCAATTTCTCATTGACATTTTTAAGAAATAAACAAAAAAATAATAATTAATTAAATTTAATATTTGTTTGAAGGGCACTACGCGACATCGCAAAAAGCGTCGAGACAAAAAACTGCAACTTAATTTGTGAGCAAACAGTGCTGCCAATTTTTTGAGCATTTGCTAGCTGGATGGCGCCAGCAATGGGCAGCACTGATTGTTTGCAAACTTGCGTACCTGATAGCAAAAAACCAGGCGCTTTTGTTTTGTTAAGTCTCGTCGATTTTTGCGATAATAAAAAACAAAATGGCGCGTTTAGAGAGCTACGAGTACATGACTAATTTTCGGAGAGGCCTCCACGACTGCAGCTTTTTGACGTCGCCATTGCTCTGAAACATAAAAATTAGTTTTTCTTCTTAATACCAAGACCAAAAGTAAGTAGACCAATTAGGGGTTTTCAAAAACATCAATTAAAAAAGATGGCGTACGTTAAAGTCAGGCGCGGACGACTTTGGGATACCCTGTACCACTGCTTGCAATAAAATCCGGTAAATTGCTTACGAACACCAAAAGACATTTGATTGCCAAATTAGATTATGATACCTTCATAAACAACCAAAAACAGACGAATTTTTAATCAAAAACTTTTTTTCGACCGATCGGCCCTATGGGAGCTATATGATATAGTCAACCGATTTTGATCAAATTTGGTACAGTGTTGAAAATCTCTAAAAAACTTCTGAATGCCAAATTTGGTTACAATATCTTCACAAACAAACGAAACACAACGAATTTTGTACAAAAAACGTTTTTTTGACCGATGGGAGCTATATGATATAGTCAACCGATTTTGATAAAATTTGATACAGTGCTGGGGGTTTCTAAAAAACTTCCGATTACCAAATTTGGTTATGATATCTTCATAAATAAATGAATTATCCATCTGAAACTTTTGGTTTTTTTCGAGGTCCTCTGAAACACCCCTATGGGAGCTATATAATGTAGTCCCGATATCAAAAAAATAAAATAAACTTGTCTCCTATGGATTAATAAGGGATCTAATCTGAAAGTTTGGTTGCTCTAGCTCTTACCATCTCTGAGATCTAGGCGTTCATACGGACAGACGGACATGGGTATATCGACTTCTCTAGTCACTCTGATCATACTTTAGGTAACTTTGGGGGGTCTCCGACTTCTCCTTCTGTACGTTACATACATTTTCGGCTTGCACAAACACAATATACCCTTTGTACCATACGGTACAGGGTATAAAAAGGAAGGGGTAAGTTTAAAAAAAAATTTTTTTCGTAAAATAAAATCATGAATAATGACTTGTAAAATAAAAAGTTTTTTATTATTTTGACAAAATACGTGGTTCACTAGAAAATGATATTATAGAGATTGTGACAAAATTTCAAATTGATCAGATAAAAATTGACTGAGCTATTCGTGAAGCCATTCGAAAAAAGTGGTTTCGAGAAAAAGTGTTTTCGAGAAAATGTGTTTTCCAGAAAAAGTGTTTTCGAGAAAAGTTTATTCGTCTTTAAAACTGGCCTGACCGCGCGGAATGGTGTCATGGGTGAAATTTTTTTAATTTAAATCCCATCGGGACATCATTTCTAGCACAATTGTTTACAAATTTAGATAAACAAAAAAATCGATTTCTGAAGATTTTACACAGGTGTTACCCCTTAAAGATAATGAAAAAATTTATGTTAAAGAGCAAAAATTAAGGCAACAAATTTGTTGTATTTCTTTTTTGCTGTCATTGTTGCTGCAATATATCTACATCATAAGTAAGGGACCTTATGACGCGTTAAAAAAAAATTTGGTTTGAAAAAACATGCTTAAAAAAAGAAAATTTCATATTTTCTTTAAAGAAAAGTGATAGTTAAAAAAAAAATTTTGTTTTAAGAACGATTAAATAATGGTCCAAAATTTTGAGTAGCTTAGTCAGAATTAAATAACAAGTGGACTTAATTAACTAAATCAAGCCGTATCGCGCTCTGTTTAAGAACTAAGATTTGCGTCGAAGGCCCCAGTAGCTAGTGCTCGTTCAATTTACATTAAGTTTAATTTTTTATAAGTACTAGACTTAAGTAGTTAAATAAATAAAATCAAATTTTCATGATATTACTTTCTTATCCACGAATCGATCTAAAGATTCTAAAAGGGTTCCATTTGGGATATTTTTTTTTATATGAAGTTTTGCGATTCCGCGCGAAATATTTCGTGCTGCGTATAGGCCTTTAACTAAAAAAATAAATACATAAAAACACAAATTATTTTTCATAAATAAATGAGTAGTTTCAGACTTGCATTTGGTATATATATTTGCCCAATTTTGTTACAAAATAAATAGTACGAGTAAAATGCAATCAACAAACAAACTAACAGATGGCCTACCCTATACAACTATTACAGCTACACAGGACACAACTAACACAGGATACAAACAGATTATTTAGATAAACTTTAACAGTTGCATATATATACTATATATATATTTATATATATATAGATAAACATTAACAGTTGCACATATATACTATATATATATATATTTTTTGTATTTAGAGTGACATTAAGCTTTCGCTTTAATTTGAGATTAGTAATGATAACAGCGCTTTATGTGGCTTATATTATTTTGCGATTCTATTTATAATTCATAGTCGTTTCGTTTATCTCCTTGTGAACAGTTTAGCCGGGCTTTAAATAGCTTTTAGCCAATTACCAGGTAACTAAAGTCACACACACACAGACACACACATAGACACAAAACCACACAGATACAAAGTCACACAGATACAAAGCTACATGCAGATTATACGGAGATAATGCACAGCGCAACTGTGGTTTTTGTTGGCTTTTGCTACTTGGTATTTGCATTTATCGCTTACTAGAGAACAGAGCATCAAATATGAAAGAGACGTAGTCCCTCGCCCGGAACCTTTTCCGCCGTAGTACTATGTGCCAGTAGAGAGCACACTTTACTGTTTTCCTGGCAGCCGCATAATGCGCCATGTACCGCGCACGTTAATTAAAAATTCTACAAGGTAATTGAGGCGTAATGTCTGCGCCAACAAGAAAATTGGCTTGCATGACATTCATTTTTCATTTTTCAACAGGAGCCACAGGTGAACCAGCAGCAGCAGCAACACCCGGAGCCGCACTGTCGATAATACGACAGTACTGTTCGACAACGTTAACTGACGTGCGCTATTCAGATCCGGAAAGCAGACAAAACTTTTTTTTTTGGCATTGATGAGTAAGTGTAAAAAGTTTAAGTTGGAAAAGGTGAACTTTGAAATACTCTGAAGATATTGGTTACAGTTGGCTAAATATAGAAAATTGAATGACGTCGTAAATGTATTAAAATTAATTTTTAAGATTTAAATTTCTTACTAAATTGTTTTTAAAATTTTATGCAACATTTTTATTATTGTATATAAATCTTGGTTCCAATGACTTAAATAAATAATATAAATAAATATATAAATAAATATATATAGGGTTGACACAGTAATCAAGTTCTCTTAAAGATACGAGTTGGACTAGGTAAAGAAAACTGCAACATTTTTATTATCTATATATATAAAAGAGAGTTAAAAGTTATGTTAGTTACACCATTTATAACTCAAGAACGGTTGGGCCGATTTTGATGATCTATGGTTCGTCTCCACACTGGTTAACAGAGTAACGCATAAATAATAATATTGGAAAAATCATATATAAAGAAGTAAACCGCGAAATTCTCTTATGGAGCCTGGGGGTCAGATATCGACATAAATCGAAAATCTTCATCTGCGTCACTAATATGCGCATCTTTTGGTAAAAATTCAGCTCTATAGCTCCTATAGTCTCAGAGATTCTTTTACTAATATGGAGGCTTGCCTATACTCGGCTGTTGATGTTGATCAAGAATATACATATATACTTTATGACGTCTGCCACGCCTCCTTCGAGGAGCGTCCTGGGATGGTAAAGGGTATTTTAAAATATATATAGTAAGTAAATAATGGAAGTAAAGAGATATGCATAGAATATTATAATCAGCATGATTTGAGTTGTAAAAAATGACGGGGGTTGGTGTGCGAAGCACGCAGGGGGCAGAGCCCCATCTAGTTGTATATAAATCGTGGTTCCAATGACTAATATAAATTAATATATACAGGGTTGTGTTCTCTCAAAGGTTCTAGCTGGATTATGTAACGAAAATTACTTCCAACGATTTTTAAAAACTAATGATGCAGATTGATTCATAGGTAAATAAAATTGAAAAATTTTTATTTATTTCACTTTTTATTTAATTGAGAACATTTTTTTTGCAACTAAGTTGTCGAAAGGCTCTTTAACCTTTTTAAATGAGTAATAAATTTTTTATATATTTTAGGAGAATTTAATCAAGTCTAGAGTAAATTTGTTGGGTGTCTACGTCAAAAAAAAATTTCTTATTTAATTTAAATTTGTTAAATAAAAAATTTTTTTTTAAATAAATAAATAAAAAAAAATATTTTTTAAAAAACTAAAAAAAAAGTATTTTTTAATATAACAAATGTTTTAATTCATGATTTTAATTTTTATGAAATCTCTAGCAAAATATGACACTCTGTCAATGTGCAAAACCAACCGAACTAAGGAGTTGCCAACAAGTCTTGGGAACAATAAATTAATTATATTAGGTATACAAAATTAATCTTAACTAACTAATGGTTATATAAATAATATCAAAAATTTTATTGAAAAAATGACACAGTCACTTAAAAAACTTTGGGGGTTTCCGCACAGTTCCTATTCTATATAGATGCTTTTTATAATTTTTAAAAAATATATTATTAAGCTACTCTTAAATTATATTTATTTGTTTTCAAAGTAAGCTACCAATCTTTTTTATTTTAGTGTTAGCTATTATGCTTTATAAAACTAACACACTCTTCTAAACAAAATCTTACAGTGTATACCAACAAAAATGGCGGCAGCAGGAAATGAAACAAAAAAAGAAAGAAATATCACGTCAGAGAGACAGAGTGGGACTGAGGTAAATACCTGGGACCACAGGATATGCTTACATGACAGAGGCGGGCAACGTCTATGGGTTGCATCTCTCTCTCTCTCTCTCTCTGTCTGTGTGTGTGTGTTGGTATTTGCCTCCAAAGCCAGACACAAAGAGCCAGCTTAAAATTGTTTAAATTTGGCATTCGAGCCAACAAGGACAGCAGCAACAACAAAAGAATACAACATGGCGGAATAAGAGCCAAAAAGTAATTGCAGTCTGTTGGATGTTCGCTCTACCAGGAAGAGTCTACCGATGTTGATTTGTTTTTGTTTTTGTTATGAGCTGCTCTCGAGTGTCGTATAATACAATTTGACCTTTCAAAAATTGCTTCAAATTTGTGGAATTTTAATTTTGATTTTATGACTTTGTTCTTGCAGCTTTTATGCATCAATGGATTGAAGCGGCGATGGGTACGATGAGGGGGGAGAGAGAGATAGCGGAATTAAGGGGTCTGAACTTATAATGGCTTTGAATGGTTTGGCATTTACATAAGTTTTTTTTCTGGAATTTAAGTGAATTTTGCAATAAAATATAACTTTTTGAAGAATTTTTACTATAAATGTTTATGCGTCAATAGTAGGCCTGGTTTAAGCTACGATATTCAGCTAAGATGTAAAATTTCAAGTTTTTAGCTTGGAAACTGTTGTTATTAATATATTACTTTATTTAATTTCACAAATAAATGCGTTGATCTACAAAAATCAACAGTTAGAGAGAGTAAGGTCTGTAAAACTCGGAGTCCCAATAAAATGACGATATTTTTAAAAACAATTTAAAATTTTTACAACAATCTATCTGAAGTAAATTGGTAGTACAGCTTGAAATATTTATCAACTCTAGTATCTTCTAGATTTTCTCAAAGTGTTTCTGTTAGATTTTTTTACTCGTCAGAAAAATAAATTTTTAATATTACTTTGAAATTTTAGCGCCGACAAAGGACGTGAGCTAACCTTACAATGTGGCAGAAATGCAGAAGTGCCTAACTAACAGCATGAGCAACAATAGCCAGTCGGTTAAAAGCATTATATGGCGAGCTTTAACTTTTTTATTAATTTTGTTAAGATAATAATTTATTTGTTGATTTGAAATTACAACTTGAATTACACAGCCACAATCACGAAGATGGTTAGATCCGAGGCAGAACGACAATGGGACACTGTGTTCACTTGTCATTTCTCCCTAGCACTCTAGCCAAGATATAACCCAAAGCGAACTTCCGAACTCCTGCGACTCCACAAGAGCATTACTAGGAAGGTGACCGGAGCTGTAACGCGGCACTGTGCCATAGGCGTTTTGGCTGAGAGGATGCATGTTCCCTACAAATATTTCTGTCGCAGCATCGGGCATAAGGAAGTGATAGAAAGCATCCAACACATGTTGTACGACTGCCCTGCACTTTGAAAGAAACGCACCCAGTATCTGGGAAAGCCCTTCTTTGAAGACCTGGGCAGTCTGGTAAATCTGCCCATAACGAACTTGGCTCTTTTTATCGAATCCTCAAAATGTTTAAGCAAGCAGGATGATTAGGCGGAATTTACTTTATCTCTCCTTCACCCAGCGTTTATACTCTCCTCCCCCTAACTAAATTCGAATACGAGGTCAAAACCCTAAAACATATATTTTGGAGATGATCCAAGAATCGCAACAGCTATTCCTAAAATATAAAAAAACCTCAAAAACGGTCTTGAGGTTGGTTGGGGCTTTTTAGGTTAGGGGGAAAACTAGGACCTGATGGGACAATTCTGTTAACAGGTTCAGTTTCTTCCACAAATCCCAAAAACCATCTTTTATATACATACAGCTGTTTGGTTTTCTAACACACTAAATAATACCAAAAACAGTATATAAAAATATACACCCACTGGTAGTCAATGGTGCTTGTTCAGTCTTGGGCAAAAGTGCCCTAATTTTCGTAATTAGTTTTGGGCAGAAATGCAGAATTTTTTTTTTTGTTGGACACTTTTGCAGTCAGTTTTGGCACTAGTTCGAATAGTAAAAATTTCAAGATACAGTATGCTTTAAAAAGACGTTTAACAAATATATTTTTGTATAATTAATAGTCATTCCTTAGATTCAAGTGTTCAAGGTAAACATTTTTTTTCAAATTTTTAAAGTATGATGCTCACCTTAACTTTGGTTTTTTTTCGACTTCGATGGGGTATAGCGACATCTGTTAACTTTAAGAGCTTTGGTCGAATAGGCCGTTTGGGGCCCTTGGCACGCTCAAAGGTCAAATCCAAATAGGCTTCGGTTGTCATTGTACTCTATATTTGAGGGCACCTTTAATTTTTTGGTCAATTTGTTTCAAACGTGTCTGCAAAGAAAACAAGAACAAAAGGAGCATTAATTAAATGCATGCCGCTTAAATTAAGTAAAACGTTACTAAATTAAAGCTAGTAAACATAAAAAGAGCATTAAAGGGATGTGTTAAGTTCAGCCAACAACTACAATGATAAGCTTTCAGTGTATAAGTGTCGAAAAATGCTGCGCTTGCCAATTCGTTTCACAACACTTAACATGTTAACCCAGATACATGCATACATACATACAAGCAAATGGAAACACTCTATGCGCTGATCTGAATCCATTTTGTAGCTTAAGTCAACGTAACCCATACGCCATGTGGGACGTAAGTACTATACCTATATAGCCATAAAAATGGCAAATGTTATCACTTTTAGCCTAACATGCATTTTTATCATAGATACGTTACTAAACACATAGATACACACACACGCACACAAAAAAAATAAATGAAAAGTCTCGTCCTATTAACTGACTTTAACATTAAGCGGTTTGTTCATGAGAAAAACAAAACAAAACAAAGCAAAATAAAATAAAGAGGAAGTAGTAGAAACCGAGCTAAAGCTGAGTAAAACTGGTGACAAAGAAAGACGACAAGAAATGCTGCAGAAATAAACACAAAAGTGCCCCAAAGAGACTCTTAAAACGACCTCGAAAGCTCGCTGGTGTTTTGTGGTGTCCTTTTGGCAACATTCAGCGTCTGTGTATCCGTGTATGTGTGTGTTTGTGGTCCTGTTGAAGCACGTAAGAAAACCATTTTCCATTCTTGGTGAGAAAATTAGTAATGTATATATGTCTGCATTATGCGCCACAATGTATGCTATACTTACATACATACGTGTTGGCCTTTGCCACTGACACATAAGACGCTCACACACTCACAAACACACACATACGCATACACAAAAACACTTTGCTGCACTCAAGCACACCTTAAAGTGTTTTGTCCAAGTTGCTATCTTTGCTCTACACTTCATCATCAGCATAAACATTATAGGGATCAGCGAAGGGGTCAGCCAAGTTCGCTTCAATGCGTCCAGAACTAAAGCGATACCAAACTTTCAAAAAATAGAAAGAAACTCGGAAAAATTTCAAAAGGAAAAGCGAACAGGATAGCAGTCTTTTTTTCACTAAATAATAGAGCTTTTCCATTTAAAAATATTTATATCAGCTATATTATATTATATACTCCTAAGTAGGTGACCTATATTGTACTTCCTTATATGGCGAGCAACATCTTCAAGATCTGTGGATTGGCTAAAATCGGAGATTAAAAAAAAAACTAAATCCTTTAGATGAATGTGTACACCAGTAATGATATTTTTGAATGGGCTATCCAAAAACAGAATAAATTCATATATCTAATTTTTTTTTCAAAAATTTTAGTTTTTACGCCAATTTTAAACCGAAAAACTGAGCAATCCTTTTTCTTACTAATTTGTATTATAAAAATGAAGCAATAATTTTGTTTTTAAACAACTTGTATAATAAAAATTTAAAAATATAAGTTATTAAATTAAATATTATTATTATTTATATTTTATATTAATAATTGATAAAATAAAGGGTCTAGCTGGATAAGGTGCTGTAAACTGTCGCAGCGATTTTTGAAAATTGATTTTTTTGATGCATTTCGATTCATAGGGCAAACAAAAATTTTATCGCTAAATTTCAGTTTTTAACCTTAAAGTGTTACGGCTTAATTTAAATAAACGTGTTTTTCGTTTTTATTTAATTGCGACTAAAGTAATGAACATTTTTGAACCAATTTTTTTTTTAAACTAAGTTGGCAATAGGGCTCTTTAAAAAAAAATATTTCAATTTTTTTTAACCAACACATTTTCTTAAAAAACAAAATGAAATTTTCTTATTTTTTGTTAAGTATTTTCCTTAAAAATGTCAATTTATATTTGGTGTGAATATGAATCAAATTGAGTTGGTGTCACAATGTTAACAAAAAAATAAAACAATATTTAATAGAATACATACTTCTTATTTTTATGATGAAAAAAATTTATTTATTTTGTAAGTAAATATAAAAATATTAACATTGCTCAACAAACGATTTTTTAATTATTTGCATTAAATGCTGCAATGAAATGCTATCTATACAAATTTATGGGGTTACATTCAACACAAAAAATTAAACCAAATTAAACATTCGCAATAAAAGAAATTCTACATTTTTTTTCATGATCTATATTAAGCTGATTCATATACTTCGGGAATATAAAAAAAGCCTTAAAAATCTTAAGATCTACAAACTTTTGCAAAACATTTTTTTCAATCGATGAAATATATAGTCAGCACGCATTTTTTTAATTATTTTCTTTTTTCTCAAAAGTAGAGTAGACTACCTTTCCAAAATGACCCCCAATCACAAAAATTGGTAACCTTAATAAAAAACTACAAATTTCGCTATTTCTTTCAGAAAAAGTCTTGGTCACTTGAAAAGTTAGCTATTTAATGTTATTGGTCATGATATGTAGAAGCGATTTCCGTAGTGTCGTCTTTTTATGATAAAAAATGGCTGATATATTGAATTTTTAGTAAAAATTAAAAAATTTAATTTTTTTCGAATGATTTTTTTTTTGTCACTTTCAACTGCATTTAACCTTTGAAAAGTGGTTCACTCTTCTATATTTAAATTTGTTATAGAAAGTAGGAGTCAGTACCTTTCAAATTTTTCGTGAAATACGAAATGTCTTTGGAATACCAGCAGTTCAATGCAGCACACGAAAAATCATGATTTCACCAAAAAAATACGACAATTTTTGATTATAATGCTGCTTTCGTTGACAAAAAGAGACCAGCAATATTCATCCAACATTTTTTGTGTAAAACGATCACTGAATCGATCTTCCATATTTTTAATATCTTGATGAAATCTTTTACAGAGGATAAAAAAAAGGGTTTTTGAATGAAGAAACATTGTCCTAACATAAAATATAAGTCCCATCTCTAAAAAAAAAAAAAAGTGTTAAATTTGTTGACTAGTGTTATTAACGAAATCAAAGTTCTCCCAGTTCGCAAAGTTTACAAAAAAAATAGGGCAATAAGGATAATCGAAAGGACGGGCCTGGCTAAAGCCACATCAAACTCTATCCCATTCCGTCGTAAACTAATTTTGAATTTTCACAGCAATAATTATTTATATACAAGGCTCTAAAATAAATTAAATATAATTAAATAATTTAACTATGGAACAACGAAATTAACTGTCGCTTTTGATTTATTTCATTAAAAATATAGCATGTTAAGCGGGTGAAAATATTTTCCTTTAAATTGCTTATAAGTCACAACTGGTTAAAGCAGTAGTTACATACGGTTACTACTAATACTATTTTGGCTGTTACAACTGGTTATTGGTCTTGGCCGCGGAAATTATCCTACTCCAGCGGTTTCTGTCCCGTGCTTGCTGGCGCCAATTGGCAATCCCAAGGCTACGAAGATTCTCCGTTGCCTGATCTTCCCATCGCAGTGGCGGACGTCCCTGTCGTCGTCGACCTTCAAGTGATTTCCCCTCGATTACCTTTTTGGCTGGAGCATTATCATCCATTCGTGCAACATGACCTAACCAGCGCAGAGTAACATACGGTTAAATAAATTAATTCTAGCTGATGATGATAATGATCTAATAGTGCAGATCGATTCATAGGGAAAAAAATTGGAAGCTCTTTTTTTTTACCCAGGATTCGGATTTATAGATCCCAAAGCACAGAGTGAACATGCTCTGAACTCGGTTGTCCGGCCATGTTTTTTTAAATATATTTGGGGTCGCGGAATCCTCTTCAAAGGTCAAGAAAGCCCAAGCAAGTTTCTATGAAGCCCACTAAAACAGACTATGTACTTGTAAAATTTTTTTGTGAAAAAATAAGACCCCAAAATGGATTTTTAGAATTTTGGACACAAAGACACAATAAATCTTTTTAGCTTTTGGGAACACGACCCCAAGTTCCCTATAATAGTTTTTCACTGTTTACCACCAAACCTTTCCTCGTAGCGGTTTACATAATAATAATAAATTAAACGCCGTCAATGCCTTAATAATTAGTTAAGCACTATGTTAATAAAGGAAAATACAGAGTATGTTATAGTCGGAATGTCTCGCATGTAACTGAGCAACTTGAGATACATATAACACAGCACTTTATGCAAACTCCCTAAATAGCTTTACAAATGTGTTAACCCAATGAGTACAACTCCTTTAAAGAGTATAAACTGAAACGAAAACAAAAGGTAAGTTGCCTTGCGCACTTTAAGCTTGCTTCGTCCTTAGCCTCACTCAACCTCGCTCACTTTCCGCATTGCTCTTCATTTGTTATCCGTGTTACGCATACTTAATTAGTTGTTGAGCTGCGTATGACTCAAATAAAATTAAGTAGCCGCCCTGTGGTAGCATTGAATATAAACTGAACTGGGCTTTATTTTACTCACTTTTATCTGCCACTGGACAGCTAGCTGTACAAGATTTGGGCTGTACAGTTAATAAATTAATTTTGGCATGTAATTGAGGCCAATGTATATGTCTGAATTGACCTAACTCAATGTCTTTCATATAGTATTTATACGTTTTTGTACATATTGGTTTTTGCTATTGCTATTCAAGGCTAATTTAATTATGGCTTGAATTGATTTAAAAGCCACATAACTAATTGAGGCTGTCTGTTTACTCTGTCTTGTCAATTTAACGCAATATTGTTTGATTTTCATTTAGTCATTTGCCAGCCCAAAAGAAACACATTAGCCTAATTAATAGTTTGGCACGCAAACACAAAAAATCACGCACACATACCTACAATAGTGGCCAAAAGTATTTTGACAAAACTCTACCAAATATTATATCGCTTATATATAAAAACTAAGAGAAGAAACGGAATCTATTTTACTTTTGATGAAGAAAATCTTATATTAGCTTTTAGTGAGCAAAAAATTGCACTGATAATGATTTGAATTTGTTTTCTATATTATTTTAAAGGTGAGATGATGCACTTTTGGCTGGACAAAAGTATTTTGACATTGCGATCAATTGCAATTTCTTTGATTCCCGTGCGTTACAAACAATGTGTGGCAATTTTAAAAGTTGTTTTTATTTATTTTTAAAAACAATAACCAATTTTCTTGCCCTTTGTTTTTTTTTATAATCGGCAAAATACCTGAATTCGGTCAACTTGTTCGAAATGAAAAAGTCACAAAATATAATGCTGGTTTTCCAGCGGAATACCACATCAGATTTTGTAAAATGCCTAGACAAACCGTTTACTAACAAGCTATGAGGCAAAACAAAACTTATTCTATAAATAATACAGCCAGTTCCGGCAGAACACGCAAAAGGATGCTATAGAGCACGGCATTAAACTAAGAAAATTTTTGAAAGATGCCTTAAATACACCAAAAGCTTTATCAATTGAATTCAATAAACAGCATAAAACATTAATTAGTAGAAAAAAAGATAGAAGACAATGAAAGGAGGCCAGTTTTACTACCTTTGTAGCTCGTACAATTCTTGTGTTTTATCAAAAAATAAGCTTAAAAAGTTAACATTTGCTAAATAGTATAAAAACAAGGCACGATCGTTTTGGGAACACAAATTATGGATACATAAAGCTACTTTGAATATCCTAGAATTTTTGTGAAAAACCAATGCCTGTATGGGTACATGGTGGAGGCTCTTTATGTTTTGAGTATGGTTAAGCTTCATTTGCTTGGACGATTCAGTACCAATTGATAGCACAATGAATATAGACAAATATTTACACATCCTAAATGACCGGGCTTCCATTTCCGGTTGCAGAGTCATTGGACAATCCTTTATTATGGTACAGGACAATGTTTCATGCCACAATGCCCATACGATCAAATTTTTTGAGAGTAGTCAGCGCATTTAATTGGCTACCTCAAAGCTTGTATCTTAACAGAATAGATTTTTTTTGACTTTTTTTTTGTTTAATAGAAAAGTTTAATATTTATCAGCCCATAAAATAAAATAAAACGATGCCTAAATTGAACAAGATCGCGAGAATAGAGAATTGTTGAAGAAAAAAGGCGTTGGAAAGGTATTTTACAGGAAGCATAGAAAAAATTGGTAAAATCAGTTCCTGAACTTTTGCAAAAGGACTCTGACGTTAAAGGAAGGTTTTCTTTTTATTCTTAATTTTATTTAATCTAAAGTTACAGCTTTTTCTCTTCATCTGTCAAACTATTTTGTTTTGTCAAAATACTTTTGTCCAATAACATTTATGAAAAATCGTTATAATTTTCTAAGCTATAATATTAACAATAGTAGACTTATACGTTTTGAGGAGCTTAATTTTTCATTATTCTCAAGAAAATGTATTTAAAGCTATATAATTAATAAATCTTAAGAAATTTTCAAATCATTTTTTTTTACTTATGTCAAAATACTTTTGGCCACTATTGTAGGAGCATATATATATAAGTATATACAAGTAGATAGGGCCAATAAGTGGCGAGTTTCTATTCACCAAAACCTTGTATTTTTATGGGCCCTTCGTGTGCTGACTGCAGCAACTTCTATAACTGATTGTGTTTGAACTTCCTTTGCACAAATTTAGCAGAAAATTGAAAAATAAATAAACAGAAAATTTCTGCAATATTTTGTTTTTAGCAATTATTGGTCAGTTGGCATTTTCATTTATCTTTTGCAATCTCTTTATGTATTCTATAAATAAAGAAAAGTATTTTAAGGTGCTTGAACAGTTTGGCAGAATTGAATGGAGGTAGAACATTTCATATGTTGTAAGAATTATGTGTCTTGAGTAGTTGAAACAATAAGCCGTATGAACTCAAATAGAAAAGACAAAATCGATTGAGATTTCGCTCATTTATCTTCATATATAAGGTAAAGAGTTTATGAACTTCGGCCCTGTACTTGTAAGGTTCAAACGTGCAACCTAGAGATAGAGACGTCAGGGATACTTTAAGTTTGATCTGGACGACTAGAGAAGTCGTCTGCGCGTCTGTCTGAACGCCAAGATCTCAGATATGGTATAAGCCTTATAACAAAACATTCGATTTAGTTCCCTTAGCTCCAAAAGGGGTTTCATAGAGCATCACGAAAAAAAATCAAAATTTTTCATATATCAGTTTTTAATGAAAATATTATGGATAAAAATATATATCCTAGCAAAATATCCAAATGGTTCATAATCGTTAAATTAATTATTTTATTGATTTTATTATTATGCTACAGGGTATGCCAAAGTCGTCTGCGCTTGACTTTCTCATCCGCCATTTTTTATTTATTTCTTTTTGCTTTTCCGATTGAAGTTCGATTTTGCATTTATCCTTGTTGTTGTAGTTGTTTTTACTGCCCCTTTTCCTTATAAATAAAACATTTTTTTTTATGCACACAAAAATGTTCCAAAATGAAAAATAAAATGCTGCCAAGAAAGTCTCTACTACAGAGAGGGAAAAGCAACAGCTGGCATTTATATTGATTATCTGGCAGCACTGGAATTTCACTTGCTCAGTTTTTCACTGACATTTGCAAGAAGCAAAGCCCCTACAAAAATATCGCAGCATCTCAGGTATTCATTTGATTTTTATTGACACATGAATTTTTATTGGCCCAACCAACTCATATGAAAATACTATACAATTTTTTTTTAAAGGTAATTGAATTTTTTTTTTAAACTTAAGATGGTTGTTGTCTTTCATGTATATAAAAAAATTTCAGGAACATTTTGGTTAAGGGTAAATATGTGAGGATAAAGGGTGTATGCTTCAGTAACTTAAGGGCAAAATAGTTGCCTTGAAAAATTGCACAAAGAATGTAGTTGTTTTTAAATTGAAACCTCATTGGTATGTCTGTTTGGAGCACGGCAAGTTACCATACATAAAACTCATAAGATTTCGAAATTAATTAGAAGTTAAAAAAATTTCTTATATTGAGTCTAAAAGTGAGTAGAGGGAATATAAATTCCGGAAATATCTTTCGCAATATTGCAAAGAAAATATTCAAACTAAAAAATAAAGCAGCAACATTTGTCATGCTCTCATATTCTTTAAAAACAATAATAATTAAATTTATTGGATCGACGTTTTTCCTGGAATCTCATAGGATTTGTTTAATTTAAAACAACAGACATTAAAAAGCTTAAGTCTTTTAAAGCTTGCACAAAAAGGGCTTATGCCCAAGATTTCTCAATGGCAAGAAACAAAATGCTTTGAGAGAATGGAAAATGGGAATAGATAGGAGCTGATAATCTGATATCAAGGGACCTATCTCCTAGATTTACTATTCAGGACACATAGTCAGCAGCTAGGGGAGAGAAAATATCTCTGAATAAAATGCTTTTTAAATTTTCTTATGATGAAGTAGAGAATGAATTTGTAAAGCTGCGCGTTTTCAAAATATTTCAATTATAAACTTAAAAAAAATTTTAATCATATTTTCAAGGGTTTCGATGTTAAAAACAATACGAATACCAATGCATCTCTTTAAGCATTTTTTTCAAATAATTTTTAAAAACTATTCATACATGCTTTTTTAAATAAATAAATAAAATTCTTAATGAATATTCATACTATTATTACGTTCCATACAACATATTTCAATTTTAAAATTCAGCGAGTCTAATCTACATGCTATTCCTAGGGGACTTCAAGTTTCTAGGCAACATAAATTAAAGCCAAGCGGTTTCTAAAACATTATGCATTATGAAAAGTTATTCCCAAGGGATTTTAACGTTTCAAAGCTTCTAAGTAGCTCTTTTGTCTAGATTTTTGCGGATAATGTAAAGCAATTTAAAGCCAAATTGCATAGCCAAACATGTTCAAACATATAGTATACCTAAGGAATACAAGTCGTATGTGTAATGTAAAAGATATAGAAATGCAAGTCACGTTATTGTTATCAACAGCTAGTTAAATAGAAAGGGACCAAGACAATCTACAGGCTTAATTCATTCAACTTTGCTGTCAATTTACAAAAGTCCTGCACTCACACACACATACACTTATATTTTTGTAAGAGCGAGAGAGGGAGAGGGCGTGTGTGTGAATGTGTGTGGTTGTTGCCATTTGTCTGCTTTGTGGTGAGCGGCAGCGAACAGTGGTCGATTTTGCCCATCTAGCAGCAAAAATAAACAATCAATCTCCATCGATTAGGCATTTGAAATTTATTTATTTTTATTTAAATTTATTTTAGTTATGTTTGTTTCAGATCGGACAACAATATCATTAGTTTTCATATAACCCAAAATCGGTTTTGGGCATATCTCCATTATTTAGTGAACTGTCTCATTCCAATTTCGGAATGTTTTTTTAAATCCATTTTTCTTTTTTTCAACTTAAAGCCAATGTTACCATAGCCCTAAAAATACACGCTAGTATATAATTTTAATTTGAAATTAGCTCTAAATAAATAAATGAATTAATAAAAATTGTATTTTTTTGTGTTGTACGATGTTTTCGGATCTAAAAGTGTTCTCATACTTAATATTTCAATATTCACGTCTTTTTTTCCAAATTCCGTTTAAATAAAATAAAAAATATTTTTTAACTAAAATGAAAAAATAAAATCATTTTTTTTTAAATCAGTTATTTCAAAATAATGTTTTTCTTAAATAAATTTAAAAAAAAAATTCGTTAAAATAATTGTTTAAATAAAATAAAAAATATTTTTTAACTAAAATAAAAAAAAAATTTTTATTTTTAAAAATAAAATTAATTTTTTTTTAATAAATTATTTTAAAATATAATATTTTTCTTAAATAAATTTCTTTAAAAACGAAATTTTCGAAAAATAACAAAAAAAATTAACTTTTTAAAGAAAATAAAAAAAAATAATAATTTTTTTCAGTTTTAAAATAGTTTATTAATCTGCCGTTTTCTCATAAATAAGAAAGATCAAATTTTAAGTACGTGAGTTCATCATCTAAATAAAATTGTGGACTCCTATACTTGAGGAATAATTTTATCAAAATACATTTTTTCATTAAAAAAAAAAAATGTAATATAATTTTGTTGTGCTTATAAATAAAACATTTTTTTTTTATTTTATATTTTATAAATTTTTTAAAAATAAAAAAAAATAACATCTTTTTTAATTCAAAAATTTTTTTACTTTGCAGAACGAATCTGCTGACATTTGAAAAATGCGAAAACAGTTTATGTTGCACACAATATGACAAGGCTGTCGATAGACTCAATAATTGGGCTTCCATATTGAATTCAATTTTTTTCCGCCACATAAGCCGACTTGGCCACTGTGCGGCGGCATCGCTGTCATTCGTTGTTATCTGTGTGTCGCCATTTAAAAATGGCTGCCGCTCAAAACTGCTTGTCTAACAACATTTGAAAGAGGGCTCAAACCCAGCGCCCTTATTGCCAGGGCTGCACGTCTATTGCCAGGCTTATTTGTTCATCGTTTGTACATTTTTCAAATGTAGCCTGCCCTTACCCTTATCCCCTTCGCTGCCCTTGTTTCTATCGTTATATCTTTTCAATTCACTTGCAACTCATTTTTCATGCGGTATTCGCTATGGCCGTTTCTCTATATTTTCTCATTTGTTTCGGTTTTCATCTGCGTAACGGCACGTTGACTTGTTTCTTATTGTTTCGAACTTATTTTATGGTTCTTTGACGTTTTTTTCTTTTTCATTTCTTCTCGTTTCTCTTTGTGGCCACATGCTAAACGAAATATATGGCGTCTGTCGTCATCTCTGGTAATTGTAAGGACTCCAAATATGTATATGCGTGTATCTTTGTATGCGCCTGCTTGTTGCCCTAGGCTTTTGTTTATATGCTTTTACTGTTGCCATCGTTCATTGTTAGACATTTTGAATTATTGCACACAACAATACAATCAGTTGCCTTCAATGAACTTCAAGACGCACCCAAGGCCTTATACGCTGCTATACATAATATATTTCTATTTGTATTTACTGCTAGCAAATAAGTAGCTGCATTTAAGTCCATTAAAATATTGTCAAACAACAGAACTTTAGAAATTTTGCACAATTTAATATATTTAAATGCTATGCAAATCGCTAAAGCAAAGAAATAGATTATAAGATGGACGACGACAGCTGTACAAAACTTTACATTTCCTTTTCCGGTTTGGCGCGCAATAGCAATGGCGTCCATTGCCTTAGCCATCGATTACGCAAATTTACTTTGCGTTTATCAATTCAATTCTAGCTACGCAGACTTTTATGTTTCTATACTATAGAGACAGAGTGAGAGAGTGCACAGGATGGACTATTTGAGACTGATTTGGTGAGCGCTGGTTTAGGGCAGCTCACAAAATAAACAATAATGATGAGAATATTGCTTTAAAATGCAGCAAATTTGAAATATGCTCAAAATATAAAAAAATATTTCTCTCGTTGAAAGACGATTAGAATGAAACAAAATACGTTAATTTAAAACAACCATGCAATTTACTTAATATACGCGTTTGACAAATTACAAAAAAAAAATACGCAGACGCTCATGCCTATATTGAACAAATTTATAAACTCAGCTTTTGTAGTGCAAAAAATATTACAATCGAATGAAACTTTACAAGCTACAGGCAGCTTATTAATGTAAAATTTAAATTTTTGTTGATATATGTTATATACAATTGATTTATGTGAGTCCTATGAAACCAAAAATGTTAAACTTGTCAACATAGCAGGCAGGAACTTATTTTTTTTTGGAACAGTGAGTGAAATAAATAAATTTATCTAATTAAAAGGCGATCTTTTACCAATTAGTATTTGAATAATTTTTTGTATTTTTTAATAAGGCTCAACTGAAAATTTTTTTGAATAATTTCAAGAAATGCTTGCTTAGAGCTAACACGTGGAAGATTTCATAACAAGCATGCATAACATTTGCACAAAATTTTTGACGGATATGGCATTGCTACACTTCCTTATAAGACTACCTTGCGTATACGTAATAATAAGGAAAAAGTCTTATAATTTTTGATTGACTACGCAAAATTCTTAATATAACTTCTGTGTTTAATATTTACACAACATTTTTGCCTGCAACACCTACCGACCCTAAAGGCTACATTGCGTATACGTAAGTTCATATAAAAGTCTACCTACTCGAAATTCTTAATATTGCTTCTATATTCAATATTTTCACAACATTTTTGGCTGATCTGTCAAAGCCTATAATATACGGTCCATATAAGGCCACATTGTGTATACGTACTTTTTATGTTCATGTCATAATTTTTCATTGAATACCCAAAAAATCTTAATATTACTTTCATATTCAATATTTACACAAACTTTCGATGGACTTTGGCCGCTCTTCATTTACCGTCCATATAAGGCTGCATTGCGTATACGTATATTTTAGGTAAAAGTCTCATCATTTTTTATTGACTACTCAAAAATCTTAATTATACCATTATATAATAATATATTATAATCTTAATAATACTATAATAATAGAGTTATTTCCATATAAGGCTACATTGCGTATACGTAATTTTATTACCTAATTTGTGATTGCTCACTGGAAATTCCTAATATTGCTTATACATTAAATTCAATATTTTAACCACATTTGTCTGATCTGGCAAGGCCTACAATATTCCGTCCATATAAGACCACATTGCGTATACGTTATTTTTATTAAAAGTATCCAAATTTTTAATTTTTCTTTCAAATTTTTGCCTTTATTTTAAAAAAATAGTACGGTTTGACGATTTTAACTTTTGTTATTATATGCTAAGAGCATTAACCCTACCTGTTTCTATATCCAAGTCTATAAGAAGTTTAGCAACTGCTCCATGGTATATAAGTCGCTTTCGTCTACCACTTGTTTCGATCAATGTCTGATGAAAAGTAGGGTCGTTCTAGGATCGGCTTTTAGAACGAGGAGTTTTTCCAAAGAGAGCCAAAATTGTAGAAACCAATTCGCAATTTATTTTTAGGCTGTGTTTGACCAATTTTTCACAATCTTTCAAAGTTCATAAAAAAACTCTTAAAACTTAGTTGAAAAAAACATTATTAAAATCTTTCCATGTAACATTCATTAAATTTTTAATATGACAAAGCATAAAAAAAGTTTCAAATATAATTCGAAAGTTTCTCTAAAGGTTTGCTCGTGCTCTCGATAATGGCATATTTTACTATCCCAATTAGGCTTAAAAATTATTTTGTTTGGCTATTGTCTAAAATATTACAGCCAAAATAATCGCACCAAAAAATTTAAAAAAATAAATAATTGGTCAGGCTTATAGAGTCCTTCAATGTCTGTAACGGCCTTTAATTGTTGCTCTAAAACTCGATTCCGACCTAAGCCTCAGCACCCAATTAATTTGGAGCACCTAGGCCGCTATACAATGCATACAAAAACACATACATGCATACTTATATATATTTATTGTTTGCATAAAATAATAAACGTTTTTGACTTCATCACCAGGGACACATTAAACCCACTCAACCAAATCATTTGCTTACTCATGACATAAATATATGAACGCTGCTGTAGTGTCATTTAATACATATGTATATGTTTATGTCTTTGTGTGTGTGTTTGTATTTGTTTGTTTGTGCACATAAGAGACATTCTCTATTCCACGAAATTTTTTGTGTTTTTCTCATTTCCGCAGTTACTGAAATGATTTTCGTCAAAGGCGAAATTCGTCAAAAGCATTCGCTCTTTGCTGATTTATTTATCCCTTTTGTTCGTTTTTGCTTTTGTAGGCTTTTAGCATGGCCTGCGCTTTATTACCAACATTCGCCCGCAAATATTTGTCTGTTATGCTTTACCCATGTTGCCCTTGGAGCCAAATGAAATGCTGCGTGCCAGGACCCAACATTGAAGCAGGTCGGAGCAGGCCTTGCCCTTTTACATATACAAGTATTATCTGTTGGATGCTGAGGGCATGCCTTGGTATATACATCTTGGATTGCTGCTTTAACTAGTTTGAAAATTTATTTGCTGTCTCTTGCTGTCACTTCACATAAATTTCCTGCATATTTACAGAGCACTTGAAGTGGCCCCGGTCGACTGGCAGGACCTAGAAACAACAGCAATATGATAGCTACAAAACTTATTAGATGCGACATTATCGCATGTTCTTATTCCCCAGGCCAGACAGCTGCTAAGAGTCTTTGAGTCTCGAATTTCGGAATTTTTCTAGGCTTGTCATTGCTCTTGTTTTTGCTTTTCTTTCCATTATTTTTTTTTTTTGCATTCCCTTTTGTAGCTTGTTTTGGCTCTGTTATTAATTACCTTGGGTGTTTGCATATGTGTGTATCTGTCAGTATGTGTTAATGTGTGTGAGTGTGCGTGAATGTGTGTTTTTGATACATCATCAATTTGGTTTGTAGCATAATTGATTTCCGGCTATGCTTCAACTTTAATCGAAAAACTTCGTTAAGCCTTTTCAAATATACTTTTCGAGCTTTCACTCAAGTTTTGTTTGAGCCAAAAATGCATGAGTGCCCAAAACAAACATACATATATGTTCATAGCATTACATATATACTGTGAAAAATGAGAAAAGGGACACAGTAAGTATGCTGGTACTTGAGAGGAAATTGAAATTTTAATGGAAAAAATTGTATTAATTTAATTGCAATAGCAATTTAAACAAAAATGCAAAATCTTGAATCGTAAATTACACTAGTCAACCGCGATTTTGAGACCCAGGATCTAGAAAAGCTTCAAAATATTTTTAAGATTTATTAGACCAAAAAAAATCGTCACATAACGATCATTTGTAATTTTTAAAAATATATATATTGTTCTACAAATAAATAAATTTTTCTAAATTTTTTATTTTAATTATATCATTTTTTTTTTTTTTAATTTTTATATATATATATAATATTATTTTGAATTTAAAAAAAATTTAAATAATAAATAGTTTTTTTACAATATATAAATTTTAAAAAATTTACATACAACACAAAAATTTATTTATTATGTAGAAGAGTACATATTTTTTTTTTAAATTTCCATTTTGTATTAATTTTTTGAAAACAAATATAATTTTTAAATTTTGTGTATAATTTTTTTTGTATGTGTTTAATATATAATACTTAAAAAAAAAATTTAATAAAATAATAATAATAATAAAAAATATTAAATGAAGCTTGCATTGGAAAAGCATCACTCGTTTTTTATGTTTTTTTTCAAAAACAAAAATTATGATAAAAGCTGGCCTGAGTCTTGTACATATTTAAAAAAAAAAAATAATAATGAATAAATAATGACTTATTTTTTTTCATAAAAATATTATATTTATATGTTTTTGAATAAAATTGTTTGTATTAATAGAGAACTTTATTTGAAACAAAATTTTTGGCAAAGTTTGACAATATTTGAAATTCTCTGCTATATAAAATTTTTTATTTTAATATACATTTTTAGTTTATTTTTCATATAATACAATATATATAAAACAATAACAAAACTGTTTTACATAGTAAGAAAAAAAAAATAAAATAAATAAAAATTTATAAACAAAATAAAGATATTTATACAAAAAAAAAAAATAAATAAATAAAACTTATATTTTTGAATAATATTTTTTATATTAATTGAGAACTTGAACTGAAGTTAAGTTATTTGCAAAGTTGTCTATTTTCGAAATAAAAAATTATATCACTTTAATCACTTTTTTTCGGAATTAATTTAGGTCTTTGTATATTTCATGATATGTTGAAGATATTATTTATTGGATACATGGAGCTAAAGCTCCCATTTTGCTTCAAGTCACTAGCATTTACTCAAAGACATTTTTTTATAGCTGAGGTAGTATTATAATTGGTTTAATTTTTTATCATACAATATAAACTTTAAAAAGGACGTCAAGAAACATGGTTTAAAAATAAATATATGGATCATTCACCCCACCTCACCATCACACTTAAATTTTTAAGATAAATCAACGTTGGCTTAAAATTTTCGTCTGCTCGTCTAATTTTTAAAGCCATATGTTGTTTTTTGATATTTCAAAATGGCGGAGCTATAATGGCCGCTAAAGTAAAGTAACTCCAGAATTTCATCACTATTTTTAAACTTATTCTCAGAAAAACTTTATTGCAACCCCTGTTTTACGTTATTTAGATAGTTTTGAGATTGTAGATTATAAGTACCCTAATAGTTTTTCATAATTTCAAAATAGAGGATATAAGATGGCCGCTGAATAACTAGAAAATGATTTTTGTGTTTAAAGTTCAAGTTGGGTATGCAAATATGGGTTTTCGGGGTCGTTAATCACGAATCTGATATTAAAATTACGAAACTTTTTAACTTAAGACTAGCTTTATATTGCCCAAGGAAATGAGGTGTCAAAAAACTTGGACAAAAAAAAAACGTTATTTTTTTTTTTTTAAAAAACGTTATTTTTTTTTTTTTAAAAAACGTTAATTTTTTTTTTTAGACTATGGCAAACAAAAGAAACCTGGAATTAAAGAAAAAAAAAAAAATTAATTTTTAAAAATCAAAGCCCTATTTAAAATGTCTTTCTGAAAACAAAGAAACTTTGTTGGCCACAAAAAGAAGTTTCGGGTTATCATATAACACAAAAAAAAAATTCGTGCTTTGGACTAGCTAAATCATAATCTGACAAAACGACATTAAATGAGGTAATTCGTAGATTATCTCAGACGTGCTGACTTTTTTTTTTTTGTACCTTTTTTTGAATTTAGCGATCCCAAAAACATATATAAGTCTCGAAAAAAATGTTATGCAGTTTATCGTGGTATTAAATATTACGGGTCACTGTATTCCGAAAATGTACACATTCTTGGTGACTATAGCTTATTTCAGCTTTTAAGAGAAAGAAGCTAAAATTGGAAAATTTTGACAAAAGTTTTCAAACGTTTTTAATACAAATTTGAAAATACCATAGTACAGAGCATACAAAAGATTTTATATGATAAGCCTTGAAGAGTGTTAATCTTTGTTAGCCAGTGTAAACCAACCAAAACTTGACACGATCTTTTAAACTTAAACTCAGCTGAAAAGTATGCTACACAAATCCATACATCTTGCTAAAGCAAAGCTGCTATATCTAGTTCGCAGTTTGTTTGTGTATGGGTGTACGTGTGTAAGTGTGTGCGTGCAACGGCATAAAATGTTTTTGGCGCCATAAAAAAAAACTTAGCACTTAGCTTGATGATGGCCGACAACGTAATAGTTGTTAGATGGAAGCAGTAAGATGGGAAATACATCAAGTCTAACTTGTATGTATCTGTGTGTGTATCTATATGTGTGCGTGACTGTGCCTGTGTGAGTCGTCGTCTGTTTACACAATGCAATGTCAAATGCCATGATAAGAAAATGCTAAAAGTTTTGCCACATGGGTGTATATATATGTACATTTGTGTGCGTATATTTGTGGCATGGAGTGTTAAAGTATTTAAGCGCGGCCATTGACAGATGCTGTCCCCAAAAATGTTGTATAAATAAAATCGTTTTGTGGTAACACAAAAAAAAAAAAAGAAATACATACAACAAAATATTGATAATAATTTTTTCGCATTCGAGACGAAAATAAATCAATGAATGTTTAAATGAATTGTAACTAACGACAAACTGTTTGTTATTGTTGTTCTTAAGCTGAATTTATATGCTATCAGATATATTTATTGAGTGCTATGTGTGGGCGAAGAAAGACAATCAAGAGACGTAGCTTAAATCGATTTCAGGCGCAATTTTAATGGGAAAAAAATGAGTAAATTTGGCAGATATGTATTGTATGTATATATATATATATGTATATAATATATTTTGTGCAGACGAAATATATAATTTAGCTGAATATATTTCTATCAACTGAAATTTTCTTGTTTTTAGGCATATTAGGTGCCAAGGAAGCAGTCACTGTGTGATAAGTACAGTAGAGCAATATCAAAGTCAAAAATATAATCTATATATTTAATAAGAACGAGTCGAGATTTGACAAAAAAAAAATCTGACAGTTGGAAAATACTGCTTTGATGACGATGGCCAATAATAATAAAAATAATAATGAAAAAAAAAATTAATTAAAAATTTCGAAAATAAGAAAAAAATACCCGATCAAAATTTTGATGAAAAAATTATTAAGCTTTAATGTTAATTTGCATAATTATTGCGTTTAATAAATTGAAAAATAAGAACAAAGTTTATTCCGACCACCATTTTCATTTAACATTTAAGCAAAAAATGTAATTATGAAAAAAGATGTAAAAAATTTAAATTAAAAATTTTATACAAAAATACTATTATAAATAAGAAAATACCCCAGTAGCTGTAGCTCGTTTAATTAATTTTAAATTTTGTATTAAATACTTGATTTTTAAAAAAAAATAAATAAATATGAAAATAATATAAATGATATAAAATAAAAATAAATACTAAATAAAAAAATATATATCGGTGAAAATAAGTGTAACGCACACTGTTTCCCCCGACCTTCTCCGATTTTCATGATTTTTACAGATTTGGTAGAGCTACTAGCCAATAGTAACCACGTAAAATTTTATTGCAAAATTTCGATTATTTACCGAGTTATCGATAACTGAAAATTGCGTTTTTCGTTTTTAGACTATTCTTTAACAAGCCATATCTTCTAAACAAATAAAGATATTGACACGATAGATAAAATATTAAATTAAAAAAAAAAAATTATTTTTTTTTTTTAAGATTTTTTTTTTAATAATTTTTTATCATTTTTAGTTTTTAATTTTAAAATTCAAAAGTGATCTCCCACTTTTAAAAAAAAAGTGTGAGAAGATATCAACAGCACACGCCTAAGCCAAGGCGAAGTCGATGTCGTCCTCATCCAGGAACCGTGGCTCAGCAGAGGCCAGATTTCTGGATTGAGGACTAAAGATTACAAGCTCATAGCAGCTCAACATTCAGGTAAAGCTCGTACCTGTATTTTAGCAAAAAAGCATTTGCACATGTTTCTGCTCTCAAATTACAGCGATGGTGATAACACCGCTGCAAGCCTGGAACTGCCATCCGGCAATCTAAGGGTAAGCTCCTGCTACATGGCTTATGAGCAGAGCGATCCCCCTCCACAAGTGGCTCGAAGCCTCATAAGGGACAGTGAGGAAAATCACATTGACTTGATTATGGGCTGCGACGCTAACGCACATCACACTCAGTGGGGAAGCACTGATATAAATGCACGAGGTGAGCTACTTTTTGACTACATCCTGTCCACAAATATGTTTATATGCAATAGAGGTAACGACCCCACCTTTATTATAAAGAATAGGAAAGAAGTCCTAGACATTACCTTGGCATCAAGCTCTCTTTACCACAGGGTCCAAAACTGGAAGGTCCTTAACGACCATTCCTTCTCGGACCATCGGTATATTGAGACCTTGATATCCCTAACCCCACCCTCCAGAGGGAGTTACAGGAATCCCCGGTCTGCGAACTGGGGACTCTTTACAGAGATTATGGGCAGAATTCTCCCTCCGAATCCTCCAGGAGGTCCAAATTCGGTGGAGTTCAATAATTCCCAAATCGATACTTTAACAAGAGCATGTAATCATGCGTTCAATAAATCTTGTAGATTAAGAAAACCAAGGGGGAAGCTCAAACCTCCCTGGTGGTCATCAGAAATTGGGCAACTCCGGCACAATTCCCGCAAGCTTTTTAATATTGCTAAAACAAAGGATGACGTTGTTTCATGGAATAACTATAAACTCAGCCTTTCAGAATATAAGAAGATGCTCCGGAAGGCAAAACGGTCTTCCTGGCAGCTCTTCTGCTCAGAAATCGAAAGTACCACTGGCGCTGCAAGGCTCAGGAAGGTGCTGTCCAAATGTCCATCCACACTTGGATACCTACAAGGATCCAACGGGATTTGGACCACTTCTAGCGAAGAATCGCTAAAACTACTAACAAATACACACTTTCCGGGCTGCTCTACCGCCAAGCCAGCGGAGATCAACCCCATGCCAGATACAACTTGTATCTCCACAAACCTATTCACCCATGACAAGGTGGAATGGGCAATACACAGTTTCAAACCATATAAATCGCCGGGACCAGACAATATTATCCCAGCGCAGCTACAACATGGGGGAAAAACCGTCGTACGATGGTTGACGGATATTTTCACCAGAATTTTGAACACAGGGATTATCCCGAAAGTTTGGCTTAGATCTAGAGTAGTCTATATCCCCAAGGCAGGGAAGGCTACTCATACTCTTCCAAATGATTTCCGGCCCATAAGTCTCTCATCTTTTCTTCTTAAGACGATGGAAAGACTATTGGGCCTCCATCTGAGAAATACTATTCCTCAATCGCAAATGTCGGACTCGCAGCATGCTTACAAAAAAGGCAGCTCCACTGAGACGGCTCTACATTCAGTGATCTCGGGAATCGAGAAATCACTTCATTACAAAGAAATTTCACTAGTGGCCTTCTTAGATATTGAGGGCGCTTTTAATAACGTCTCACCTAAGACCATCACAGATTCATTGAATGAACTTAAGGTGGAACCTCGGCTAGTCAGCCTCATTGAACAGATGCTTAAATGCAGAATTATTCAAGCCTCTCTCGGCACTTCCAGTATCGAAAGACACGTAAGTAGGGGAACGCCTCAAGGCGGAGTCCTGTCCCCCTTCCTTTGGAACGTAGCCATAAACGGTCTCCTTTACACCCTGGAGAGGGGCGGATGCAATATAACTGCGTACGCCGATGATGTAGCAGTTGTTTTCTCGGGTAAATACCCGCAAACTCTCTGCGAGCGTATGACTAAGGCCCTCCATACGCTCTCTGAATGGGCCACAGCCAGCGGATTGGGAGTCAATCCAGACAAGACAAAGCTTATGCTTTTTACCAGGAAGTACAAAGTTCCTGCTCTTATTAACCCCAAGCTCAATGGTATCACCCTACCATTCAGCGATTCAGCAAGATACCTCGGTTTAGTCCTAGACTGCAAACTAGACTGGAACCTGAATACGGACGATCGTAGAAAAAAGGCCACGATCGCCCTATACACATGCAAGAAAGCCATCGGACTTAAATGGGGTATGTCTCCAAATATAGTCCACTGGCTATATACTGCCATCGTTAGACCAATACTCATGTATGGAGTCTCGATTTGGTGGCCAACTCTTGATAAGATGGCCAACCTAAAAAAGTTGAGTAAGGTTCAGCGGACCGCAGAACTGACCATCAGTGGAGCTCTACGCTCAACACCAAATGAAGCACTAGATGCCATTCTTAACCTCCTGCCCTTGGACAAGGTGGGTAAACAACAAGCCGCTCTATCAGCCTTACGCATGAGAGAGGCGAAAAAATGGAATGACCACGACTTTGGTCACGCAAAGATTCTCAAGGGAAATCCACTTATTCCCGAGAGCACAGACTACTGCATTCCGCAGGAACACTCCAGAACCAATTTCAAAACCCATATTCCCACCAGGGAGGAGTGGAGTATAGGTGTTCCAGGCCCAACTGGCTCAATAAGAATCTTCACGGATGGTTCCAAGCTGGACGACCGTGTAGGTGGAGGCGTCTACGTTGATGAACTCAACGTAAGAACATCTTTCCGACTCCCGGACCATTGCAGTGTCTTCCAGAGGTAACCGCAATCCAGGAGGCTCTGACAATAATAAGAAACCTACGGGTACAGAATAAGACCATCTGTATCTACTCGGATAGCCAGGCGGCTATTAAGTCCCTTGCTTCATTTACTTCGAGCATGAAGTCAGTGAATAACTGCCGCTTGTCTCTTGAGGAGATGGCTGAGCAGTTTTCAATCCACCTCATATGGGTCCCAGGACACAGGGATATCGAGGGCAACTGTATTGCGGATGAACTGGCTAGACAAGGAACTACCAGCATCCTCCTTCAGGACAAGGAGGGCCTGGGTATACCCATGGCCAGCTGCAAACTGAGAATACGAAATTACTTCGCTCTCTCTGCAAACCAAGCGTGGAATCGGGCATCGAACACGTGCATAATCTCACGGCAAACCTGGCCGGTATACACCAGTAAAAGAACGAAGGAACTTTGCTGTCTGAACAGAGCACAGTGCTCGACTGTCATTCGTGCTATCACAGGGCATTGGCTGGTGGGGATACATGCATCCAGGTTAAATGCTCCCCACCACGATTTCTGCAGAAGTTGTGGTGATGAGGAAGAGCTGGAAACAGTTCAACACCTTTTCTGTCATTGCCCTGGTCTTTGTAGGACGAGATTCCGTTTTCTAAAGTCATACTTTCTTGATGATTTGTCACAGCTCTCCGAACAGAGTCAAAGATGCCTTTTTAGGTTCATCCAGGCCGCCGGATGGCGGACTCATCTCGCATAGGGAACCTCTTGAGTGGGGAAGAGTGGTGAATGGTCCACCGTAGCGGTAACACAACGGGCCTATTTTGGCCTATGTGAGTTGGGACTTTGGTCCCAACTGCCGCCCTAACCTAACCTAACCTATCAACAGCACAAACTGTGGGAGCACACAAAAATGAAAACGAACAAAATTTATTCGTTTTCGTTTTTTGAAGCACCAGTCGATTGGGTGCTTTTGTTTGATTTCCTCAATAGCTAAAGATATATGTTCTATAAGAATTTTCAGAGCTTTTCACGTAGTGGGATAGAAAGTAAACTGACGTTTAGCAACACTATTTATGCTATAAATAATCAGCAGTTTTGGAAAAATTGTTGAACCAACTATGAACTACGAACCAACTCAAGAACACATTTATGCAAACTGGCAGTTGCAGCATTTTATGCTAACCTAATTTTTCAACAGACATTTTGAGATGCTGACTTGACAGTTACAAATTTTATTATTTTTTATATTTTTTTGTGGTTTCTAAAGTTGTAAAGTGTGTGAAAAACAATCGATTGGTTTAATACGCTATTGCGGGCGTAAAAATGCGGCTTGGCATATACATATACTTAAATACATATATGCTACATATATATGTACAAAGTTATAGCTGCATTTAATTTTGCATTGCGCATACGACATGTGTGCCGGCTGTGGCATTTGCATACCAAACTAGCAATAGCAGCTGCAATAAATTCACCAAAACGTTGAGAAAATCATTGATGCTGTCAAAATGTCGCCATTTTGAATACGTTTTATTATAAAATAATTGCATTAAATTTTCGATATATATTTTATTTGCACTGATCTGTGATTTCAATATTGCAAGTCGGAAAATTGTATAAATTGCAGCAATTACAATGAATATTAATGGACGACACTTTAATAAATAATTTAAGTGAAAGTTTCGTTATTAGTTTATTATGACAGTCAGATACATATACACACTAGGGTGGCCGCCGCTGGTATGGAGGATTTTTAAACCGTCGATATGAATAACGCCACCCCCTAAAAAATTTCCTTTTTACCTGCATATAGCGCCTGTAAAATTTAAAAACGATCCGGATGTATTTGATGGGTCCGGCAATAGGTCAAAGGTCATAACTTGCACTTTTTCCGTTTTTGACTGTATTGTTCTACATAAACTTTAAAAACTTATTTCCATTCAAACAAATTATGGTTCAAAAAGTCTCATATCTACCAAAACATAATTTTAAAAAAATATAGAGTCGGCCAAAATAAATTTGGTAAGCTCTAAAATTGATTAAATTGACTAATTACACCAGTTTACAAATAAAAAAAATTTTGGTATCCTTAACATTTTTGAATCGTTTCTGTAGTAAAATGACATGCTAAAACCGAAAATGCAGTCAAAATTTTTTTTCATGAAACGGGCTTCGAGATATTTTGAAAAAACCATTTTTCGAAATTAAAAAAAAAAAAAAAAAGTGCCTCTACTTAACAGCAAATATCTCTGGTTATACTAAACTGATTTCGATAATTTTTTTACTTGACTGAAGATAATTGAATTACCCATCGATTATATTCGGAACATGTTTTTGTCAAACTTACGTTTTGGTCGCTATTTATGCATTCATATGAACATTTTTTATGACCTTTGACCAATTGCCGGACCCATCAAATACATTCGGATCGTTTTTAAATTTTACTGGCGCTATATGCAGGTAAAAAGGAAACTTTTTAGGGGGTGGCGTTAGTAAAATCGTGAGATGTTGCAAAAATGGCCACCCTAATACACACTTATATATATATATATACATACCTATGTTTCCCAGCATAGTACATGCAAGGACCTATTTAACATGGCCAACGTGCAATAACATGTACAACAAATACAACAACAACTTGCCTCTTTCCCAGCTGCAACTTGTGGCACTGTAAATGCTTCAAGGACACGGCAGATTAAAAGCAAACGTGCTATTTGCATATGCATAATTTTTTCTTTTTTCTTGAATTACATTTTTTTTTTTCAGTATTTTATTTTGTGTACCTTTGGGCAAGTTAAAAGTGTTTTCAATTCGTGCAGCAGCTTGCAACATCGTTGAATGTATAGAGAATATAGAAAAAAATTAAATTGATGGGTTTTAAAAACTAATAATGCACTTTTAATAAAAAAAAAATTATTTTTGGCAACATTTTTAGTTCTTAAAAAATGTAGAAATTTCATTTTTATTAAATAAGAATAATTATAATAATATAATAAATTTGTTATCATTTCTTGGGGTTTTCTTAGAAGAAAAAAAATTTTATAAAATGCAAAATACAAACTTTAAAAAAAAACCTTAAATTTTTTTTTATTTGCTGATTTTTTAAGAAAATGTTTTCGTTCAAAATAAGTTGTCAATAGAGCTACTTAAAAAAAAATTTTTTATTTGTACAAAAGTGTTTTATAGATATTTTGAAATATGTAAAGTGGGCCTGATAAAGTCAAGATATATAGATATTTTAGTATAAATCACAAAAAAACATATTTTAAATAAAAAGTTATATCTTTCATACAAAAAATTTAAAATATCTTTATTCTTTTAGAAAATATATAAGGTCTACATTTTTTATTGAAAAAGTAGTCACATAAATTTATTGTTTTTCGAAATAGGGCTTGTGTTTAAGTTATCGATAAGTAAACGCAAATTTACAAAATGATTTGACGATTTTAATATTCGGCTAATATATTGAGTATAATCAATATTTCGATAAATAATCGCAAATTTTCAAAATCGTTTTACGAGTTGAATATTTGGCTAATATATAATATATAATTTCGACTAAGTAATCGATATTTCGATAAATAATCGCAATTTATCAAAATCATTTTACGAATTGAATATTTGGCTGGTAAATTTCGAACTTATATAAAAATTATTAAAATAGACAAAATGGATTCAATAAGTGCCCGTTATTGATATTTCGATAAATAATCGGAATATTTTCTGATAAATTTTCAACTTGTATAAAAATTATCAAAATCGAAAAAATGCATTTAATAAGTGGCCAGCTTCATTTTCGCCCATATTTATATACATACTTAGTGAACTTTATTCCTGCTGCTTAAAAGCATCAATTTATCGATACATCGATAAATAATCAATTTTTTTTTAAATCCTTTAATGAGTGTATTACATGGTTAGTGCTACTCAGACATGCAAGTATAAAAATTAACTAAATCTATTTAAACAGTGGTCCCCTTTACTTATTTTCGCCCATATCTAAAAAACTTTGAAATTAATTTTGACTGTTTATATCGGCGCTTTGAAATATAGATTGAAAATTATCTTTTAAGAGTTTGTCATTGCTTATTAGTATTTAGAATTATTGTAGGCGAAAGAATTTCAAATTTTGGATTTTTTTTAAGATGTATCCATAGTAATAAAGGTTACAAGAGTTAGTTAGTTAGTTGATATAAAAAAAAAACTGAATGCAGCTAAAAGGCTTTATTAAAGAATGCATCTATTGAAAATTTCACGCAGCTAGCTTTTAATAGACAGTCACATCATAATCAATTTCTGATACTTTTCAAGATTCATATACTTTATGTAGTGGAAGCGGTTTTTTTAAACAAACTAATTTAATGTACTCCGTAGAGTGCACAAATCTGGAAATTTTTATTACCAAAATAATTTACAGACAACAGTTCGACTTCTAAAACAATCAGCATCAAGACATAATTGAACAGTCACTTTTAAGGGTATTTAAAATTTAACTATGCCGACTTGTCTGCCTTCTGAGTCTGGTGTAAAGACATTTGTTGGGTTGCCATCAAATTATGTGACAACCAGATAGCAGTGAAAGTAATAGAGGTAGAAGGACTCAAGTCGGATACAAGGACGCGTACAACAGAGTGTCAGAGCATACATAATGCGTTACATGTTAATGAAGTGCACATATTATACAAACAAAGATACACACACACACATGTGTGTGCACGCAAAATATAATCCAAATTCAAGGACTATTTTGTATTTGAAAGAGAATTACAAACACGCGCCAACCAATGGCAAAAGCAAAAGATCTGTGTAGAAAAATAAAATAAATCACTTGGTAAAAGTGTAAACCTGAATGGTTTCAACCATGAATGGAAATACATTTTTTATACATAGTGTTGTGTAGCGTGTGTCTGCACGTTAGTGATGTGATAAGCCTCTTAGCACTGAAGCAAGTCAATTAAATGCGAAAGTATCTTGATATTGCCTTGGCAATTACGCATACGCCTTGTGGGTTGCTTTCTTTTTATTGGTCTTTGGCTTTGGTAACTGTCTGTGTAGTTAATTAAACGACAATTGTTGCGTAAACATTTCGTCAAGACAAGAGCAATTTAATATGCGCATTAAATTATGTTTTTGGCCAAAAAGGCGTCAAGCATGAAAATTTAGCGACATATATTTAAATTTGCTTTGATCAAAATTTGACGCATTTCAGTTATTAGATTAGCTTTGTGAAAAGCACTTAACTTTGCTGTTTATTGTTTTCAATATGTATTTTTTTTTAGCTTGTATCAAAAAGTTTGAGATTGTTATTGGCAGAAGAAGGCGTGATTGAGGTCTGTATGAACACTTACAACTTGGAGACCAGAAGAGCAAGGCGCACCAAATGTTAACTACAGATACGTTTAAATACGCTCCAGTTCAGCTTTGTTGAATTGAGTTGACTTCTGCTCATCTTTCCTCCAGCAAAATTTCAAGGCATATTTTCCATTATATTGATTTGAAGATTTACAAGCCAATGCGCCACGGTTGAGTGTATGGGATACTTGAAAGTTATCTCAGAACCCTTGAGTGTTGGCGTTTTTTTTGATCAGAAACGCAATAAAGCGGCTCAAAATTTCCTAATCTCTGACGCAGCTAGAACCAGCTCGTATATTGGGCTAGTTATGGAGCCCTATGGCTGGAAGGGAGCACAATAGATTCCAAGCGTTCCAGTGCAGCATTTCTCACAATATTGTATTAGTATTAAATTCTAAAGTCTAGTTTTACTTCTCTGCCAACTCATTAATGAAAATTTTGATAATAGTTTGAAAATAATAATGTATATGAGCTACAGTGGCCATGTTTATTACTCAGCCTTATGTGAGCCTAATAAATATAAGCACCACTTAACTTATTTTTAATTTTTGTAATCACAACGATCCGATAAATAATACTCCAGCATTGAACACAGACTCGGCTGCATCATATATAGATATATTTTTTTAATGTTCCTTGAGTTTAAGCCTAAACTCCTTGGAGGATATATTCTTATGAGCAACATTGTCAAATTACAGTGAGTAAAAAAAATCGATCAACTTGGCTATGGCTTGCATACAAAATAAATGTAAAACAAATAAATAAAATAAATGAAAGTGACAGCAAAGCTCAAGTTTTGACGTAATTATTTTAACATTTCATTTGCAATTAAATAATGTAATAAATATGGCAGGCCATAAAATTCTATGAATGTTAAGTGCTTTCTAGTTACTGACTACCAATTCAGCCAAATGTAAATTAAGTTAATTTAAATAAATATATACAAAATAATTCAATCAATAGGTAAGCAAATTAAAAAAGAAATACTAATGTAAAATATAGCGTGCTTTTTTAGGCAATTTTTTTGTTAAGCTGGAAACACAAGTATTATTGCAAATAAGAAATATTAGCTAATTCTATTGGCATTTCTTTTCTCCTGTTAATGGAAAGTTAGAGTTATGAACAGCTTTCTGGAGTCAAAATTTTCGACCAATTTATCTGAGTGCATTTTTCGAAAAGCAACTTCAGTTAAAGCATGTCTTGACTGCTTTCATTAAACGAAATGCGAAAATATTATTAATTAAAAAAAAAAAAAAGATAGCTTAAAATGTGCCTAACCAAAAGATGTAATGCCTTAAATTTATTTTAAACCGAGCACTTGCTTTAATCAAATAAAAACAATTGGAAGCACAAATTAAATAATTTCGAAACTTTTATCTTAACGATTTAGAGGTGATTTAGAGGTAGAGAATGCGACTCACTTGAGCAATAACAAGCTTTAAACAAAAAAACACCCTATATATGCAAATGAAGCTACTTGCGCGATGCAATTAAAATACACCCAATTCTGTTTTTACACGGTTTTGAAATACCAATAATATTTGGTATTTGCTTGAAATTTTAAAGAAAAATATTTTTATTAAACTAATCTTTTTGAAATTTTGTTGAGGAATCCTCCTATATAATTTAATTTCATAGCAGCTTAAGGATTTACTTCAGATCTTTTTTTACACTGTTTTTTCTGGAACGTATCTGCCGTGTGCTAGAAGTATTTATAAAATCTAGTCTAAAGAAAATATTGCGTGTATTTTGGCCAGAAACAATTTCAAATAATTAACTCTGGAATTTATCTGGTTGCAAGCTGATTGCTCATAAAGTCCTGCACAGAAATTGTCGGTATTTTTACATGCCAAAAAAAATATAACTTTTAAAAACCAGATTGATTGGTAGTTTCGTGTTTTTGTAATTGGCTTGGAAAGCTGAAACTGTTTGGGGCTATAACTCCAAAACCATTCAATATTTTGAGTATAGGATATTTTTTCAATGTATGCGAAGTTCATATCTACCTCTGTGTGAAATATGGTCCAATTCCAATTAACAGTTTAATTAAGTTAAACATTTTTTTTGTTTTTTTTTAAATGTTTTCCAATTTTTGTCTAGATTATCGATATTTTAAAAAATCTGAGGAGGCTCAAACTTCCCAAAAAAATAGTTGAATCCTTTAGGAACACTTGTGTAAAATTTCATCAATCTAAAAAAATTATTATGGAAATGCCAGATTTTTGGCCAAAATATGACAATCTGGGCCCACAGTGCAGTGTAAAAAAAGAACTAGATGTATAGGTTCCACGACCTTTGGCCTCAGATTCTGCTGCATTATTGCTTGCAATTCCGCTTGAAGGCAAACCTTACATCTGGGCGTAACCCAACATAAGGTTTTAATGGCCAGTTAAATAAAAAAGCTTCGAGCCTACGCCTTTTCAAAATCTTTGCGGCATGTACGCCATCTTTTAAAGGTTCTAAAAAGCCACCATATTCGTTTGATGTATGTAGGTTTAGTACTTGAGAATCGTTTTTAGGACGTCTTATACATGTTAGTGGGTTGCAGCAAAATTGGAGGCATTAAAATATAGTCGAGCTTTCTGAAGGCCGAGAAAAAAAACGCCAATACAAAACAAAACTTCGTTTAAAAAAATACTAGCAAAATTTTTAACGTCAACATTTGTTCTCTCTGGTACGCAGCATTCTATAAGCAAACAGCGGTGCCCATTTTTTTTTGCAATTTAAGCTAGATGGCGCCAGCAGTAACAACAGCTGTTTTGTTTCATTATGTACAAGCAGTTTCTTTTTTATTGTACGAAAAAGCAGTGAACTTGAAAAAAAAACGTAAAAGCTGTTGCTCCCTGTAGAGAAATTCGTCATAGTAAAGTTTGACTGTAGTAAAATTCTAGTATTACAAAACCAAAGAAGTTTTTTTTTTATTTTGCTGCTGTAAAAGTCTCGCTTTAAATACTCTTAACTAAAAAGTGCAAATCTCGCAAAATTGTAAAGATAGAGGCACAAAATGTATCGGCTCTAACAAACACACTGGGCCAGCTTAAGTCTGGGAGAAAAAAAATAGCAAAGTGTTTTGTGCCGGTTTTTTTTTATCTCTTGTGTATATTGTAAACAAACTAAATTTTTTTAGTACCACAAAAAAAAAAAAAAAAAGAGGAAATGAAAACTGTCAGCCTTTCGATTACAGTCCGGAACGGACAACTTTGCAGCCTGGACTGTGTAATTGATAGCTTTTTGGGCAATGTGACGTAAATCGGCTTATTCGATATGACAATTTTTTATGCGTTTATTGAATAACAAATTTCTGTTCTGTCTGCCATAGCAACCCAACTTTATTGATGAGATTTAAATGCTGCCTGTATGGAAAAGACAACTTAAAGCTTTCAATTTAAAAAGTTTCGTTACCTCGGGCCAAAGTTGCTAACATAAAAGTTACCAAAATTAAAAATGCAAAAAATGTTTTACAAGTTGAGTGTTTTTGTATGCTAATTCAACAAATGTCATTGTATTTGTGTGTATCTGTGTGTTGCTGTTTACGCGACTAATGACAATTTTAACACAAATATAAATCAACTCTTGTATGAGACACTTTATCACGCATACGCAACGTTAGCTACGCAATAACTAAGCGGAAATTCAAAGCTGTTGCAAGTCAAAGTTTTCAAATTAATTTGACAACTTTTCTTATTTGTTTCTAATTTACATATTTTCCATAAATTTCTTGATTATGTACACAGTAAGCCCGCCCCTCACCACAGCCCAAGCTTGTCGCGATTTTATAGTGTGCCAAGCTCGTGGCAACCCTGATACTTGTTTCCGTTTATATATTTGGCCTTGATAGCTGATTGATGGCCTTGGCCGATTAAGCAGCTTACAATGCTCTCCAGAAATTACCATAGTTACCTGTAAAGGTAACTTGAGCACCATAGTGCTCGAAATTAACGAGCATGGCGCGTTTTGGCATTTGTTTACTGTTTCGACCAGAATTTGGGGCTCATTTGTTTGCGCCAAGTCAAGAATTAGTGCTGCTTGACAGCTTTTTCAGCCAAAGTCCTTAAGTTTGGCATGGCATATTGCGGCACCTAATTGAGCGTACCCTTGGGAAGAGGTATTCAAACCAATCAAATAAATGTTCCACTACTAACATCAGTTCTACTGATTAGGGTTACAAATTTTATATTTCCATTTTATTTTCTATCTATGCGCTTCGCTATAAATTAAATTGAAAAGTCTGTTTGTTGCCAAACGTATTGAATAGAGTGAAATTTTCACATACAATTTCATCGTCAATCTGTCAAGGCTACGCTTGTCACTCTCTCAAACACCACACAGACTGACTGACAAACTGACAGACAGTCAGACAGTGAGACCAACAAACATGTCAGTTTGTCAATATGAAAGCGGTCACATGAAACAAACTTCATTAAAAAACTTTTTAGAGAACTTTTCAACTTGATTTTGATTTTCCTTGAATTCTTTTAATGCTCTCGCTGGGTGAGAGTTTATTTACTCATATGATGAGATTGTAGCGTATAGAGCGTAATATATGACATTTAATAAAATATATAAAAATTCTGTGGTATTTTTTTTCGTTACTAAAAATATTAAAAAATTGATTTTTATTTTATCAGAATTTATAGTCGAAGACCAAGCAGCTATCAAGTTAGCCCAAGTTTTTCTAACTACAATAACAATATATATATATATATAACTTTTTTATATAATAGTGAGAAAAAAAGCTAGGGAATAATTTACCCAACATTTTTTTTTGCCGTCCTAGTCATGGTCATCGTCATCATTTATTTTTCTCCCTTGTGTAGCCGTATTAAGCGACAACATATTAAAACTACGTTTATCAGTGCTGATCGCTAGATGGCGCAATCAAACTTTTGCATAAATTTGTTCAAAATAGAAATAAATTTTATTAGAACATTTTTTTTTTTTCTCACTTTTCTATAAAATTCTATTCACTGTAAATAATATTGTTCATATACAAGCTTAAGAAAATTTGTATATTAAGGGAATTAAGCAATAAATAAATAAATAAATAAAATAATCATCATAATTTGTGAATCTGTTTAGTGTAGCCTTATTTTAAATGCATAATTTTTGCCGCCAGGTGGAGCATTGCACTAAGTGACCAAATGTTAAACTGTGTTTACTAGCTGCTTCAAAGACAGAATAAGATGGGGTTATTACATCGAATTGTAACCAGCGACAAATAATGGGTCCACTGCGATAATCCCAAGCGCAAAATATCATGGGGAATGCCTGGTCATGCCTCCATGTCGACGGTCAGACCGAATATTCGCTCTGTATTTGCTAGCACCAGCTCGGTGTAGTAAACTATGAGCTTCTGAAACCAGGTGAAACCATCTCAGAGGATCGATATCGAACATAATTGATGCGTTTGAGCCGAGTATTCAAGGAAAAACGCCCACAGTACCAAGAGAAATAGAACGAAGTCATCCTCCAGCATGATAATGCTGGTCCACATGTCGTCAGATTGGTCCCCTTAAATGGGATATCCTACTTCAACTGCCGTACTTTCCAGATATTGCTCCTTCGGATAACCAATTATTTCGATCCACCAGAATTTCCACTCTTATGAACAAGTCAAAAAATGCATCGATTCGTAGTTCGCCTTAAAAGATTCATCATTTTTTTCGAGATGGTATCCGACAACTACCAGAAAATTGGGAAAAAGTACTCGCTAACGACGGGCAGTACTTGCAATAATAAATATATTTTACACTTTTTTCCAATAGAAATAAAATAAAATATACAATAAAAATAAATGAAGCCTCAAACATTGCAAAAAAAATGGCGGATGCAAAGTTATTCACTTTGATCAAAAACTAGTGTAAAAGATAACTTTTTCAATCATTTGCCAATAATCCACTTCTGTGACCTTGAACAAAACTGAAAAAAATTATTCCTTTTTTTTGAATTCAGAGTTTTACCTCCATGGGAAATTATTCAAATTATTATTATTCGTTTGTGGGTCATGTCATGTCAAGCAAAATCTTATAAAGTATTCACTTATCGTTAGCTCTAAAAATAATTGGAATTTTGTAAAAAAAAAAAGAGTTTAAGGCTGGGCTCCTCATAAAATGCAATAAAGTACGTCAAAAAAGAAATCGATTATATTCCATTCAGTCAGTGAAATAAAATGCTTCTATACTATCGAATATTTCCCATTCATAGTGTCGGGAAATGAAAGAGCTATGCAAATTCGGAAGCTCTCTAAATATTGTGTATAAGCCGTCAATGTAAGGGTATATAAAATTTGGCACTGGAAACTTTTTCTACAGTTTGCCTATTTTTTGAAGTATTCTTTTTTTTTTATATTATGCATCTACGGAGATGGATTTACATAATTATAAGAAATAAATAAATTCAGCATTCACTCAACCACGCGATTGGGCCACAAAAGTTTACACATCTATAAGCTTATTGGCATTGGTCCCACTTTCCGCCCAATACCACATTTTTCAAGAATCAGTATTAAACTTTGTAGCAATAAAATTTCACTTTATTTGCTCATACATAGTATGTAGACTTATGTGAGCCTAACAAACAAAAAACACGTTAGTCTGTCTCTAAACAACTATCGGAAAACTTGACAAATTTTTTTGGTGAAGTATACGCAGCGTATCTCCTAGCCGCGCACTACCTTGACTGATAATATTTTTTTTTTTTTGCCATAATTTTTAATTTGTGTATGTACATTGTCTGCAGTCCAGCACTGACCCTTTTCTTTTGGCCTAATACCTTTGACCTTTCAGCCGAATTGAAGAAAAAAAGCATAAAAAGAGAACAAACTCAGTTAGTGGGCCAACAATTTATCATTTTGGTTTTGGTCTGGTCTGAAACTTTTCCCTTTTGGCTTGTTAGTCAGCTGGGTTTTTCATAATTACCTTGGCTTGTGTTTTGCGGGTTAGTTAGAACATGGCTTATAAGATGGCATCTAAAAGGGCTGCCATTTTAGCTGCCATTGTCTCGCTATCGTTTCCTGTTGTACTTATTGTTGTTGTGGCTGTTCTTAATTGAAAGCTTCATTTTTAACACGCTACTGAGCTTATATTGTTTTTAAGCTTTTCCAAATCTTTCATGTTCACTTTATTTAACACTTGCCAAACCAATTCTACTTTATATCCGTTTGCTTTATTGTTTCATTTATGCACTTTGGCAATTGTTGGCGATTTTTTACCTTTACCATTTCCTTTGCTTGTGTTTTTTTCATTATTGCTTGCTCACGCTTTTTGATTTTACGTTCCGTAAAAGTAAAAACTTTATTGTATTTATGTATTATTTTTTTTTTTGGTTTCGCATTTTTCGTGTATGTTCGTGAGGTCGTTGGTTGGTTTCATGTTGCGGCTGTGGTCGCTCTTATGTATGGCTCTAGATGCATTTTTCGAGTCGAGCCCTGTATGTGTGTGAGTGTATGGGAATCGTATTTTTTATGTGTTTAGGGTGTGGCATAAGGGGTTGGGTATGTGTGTTGGTGTGTGTGGGAACGAAGGGTTTGTGTGTACGTGTGTGGCAAGTGCTGCTTCATGCAGTGCCTGAAAATATGCTTTAGCAAGCAATTATTATTATGCCTTGGTTGCAATGTTTTAAAAAGTATTTTTTCACTTTATTTTTAATTTGAAATGTAGATGCTCAATAAGAGTCAAATAACAAGCTTTTAAACGTTAAAAGTTTTTTTGAAAAAATAGCCAAATTTTGTATACCATGAAACATAGTGAAGGAGACACTCCAAAGTTATCTCAGTTCTGCGTTGGCGGCCCAAAGCAGCTTTTTTCAGGCAGGTTATGTTATTCAAAGCATAGTTGGTATTGCATTTCAGCAGCATTTTCTAGAAGAGCGTCTAGGATCTTTGGCGGACTAAGTAGAAAAAAGTATGCAAAAAAAAAGAAGCATTAAGGGTAATCCTACGAACGAAGATCAATTGCAATAGTGTTACTGACTCTAGCCACATCTCTAACATCTCTCAGAGAACTTCGAGAATTTCTTGTTTCTTAAATTTTTAAACAAGAAATTTTGTAACATAAATAATGCTTTTTCTATCTCATTTGCACATTAATTTTTTTTTTTTGTTCTTTGCTACTCCTCTTGGGAGCTAAGGGCCTCTACAAAAGCCTTCTTTCACTTGTGTCGGATTCAGTAATCGATTTTAATTCATTTGATTCGGTGATTGGCTAAATGCGATTTATCCATCTAACGTCAACTGGGCGTGGCGGCCTTTGGTGATGGGGCTATCATCCAAGCTCCCAGAGGAAGAAGTTCATCTTTTGATTAGCACACTTTTTGCTCGCAGGTGTCTATTGGCGAAGATGAAAACCATGATGACAGCGGTTTCTTTCCTCGCTGATCGCAGTGAGTTTTTATCGAGCTTTCCGAACTTCTTACAGCATTACTTTTTATTCTTCCTTGGAAAGCTGTGTGCTGTACTGATGCTTGCAGGAGGAGTTCCGGGATTAAGGTGGGTTCGTGTAGGGTAGTTCGTGGGAGTTTTGGCGCTGGACGGTTCGTGAGTTCGAACCAGAGACCTCTGGGATGGCAGAACTCCTGCACCACCGAGGCCACACCACCTTACTTGAACCTTACTCTAACAAAAAAATAACCTACAATCAAGTTATCAATATATCAATTGAACGGATAATATTATTTTAATTAGTATTGCAATTATTTCTTAATAGGTTTTCATTTATTTTCCTTATTGTAAATTCTACTTTCTGGCCAATTCATGATAAGATTAAAAAGTTCGCCAATGCTCTAGAGATGCGGATTAGTTAATACCTATATAGTTTTTCACTGTTCTATCTTTCCAAAAGTTCTTTTCTAGTATTTAAGGTCAACTGAGCTTTGTTGAACCCCTTTGAATAAATAAATAACAACTTCTATGGAAAAACCACCTGTCCGTGCATATAAAAAACTAGATCTCGAAAATTATGAAATGTTGGGAAACCAAAGGTGCGCATATAATCTCTTTGGCTGAGGCGCAGCTGATATTTTTAAATTATGTCGATATTTCAAACCCTTTTTCCAGAAAATAACTCAATCTATATAACAACTAAACGACTGAAATTTCAAATTAATTCTTATCGGACTGCAGCTACTCACCTCGCTCTACTTATTGCTCGTCAATATGACGAAGGAAAAAAAAACCTGTCAAAATATTTAATAAGTACCTAAAATTACCTTTTATTACCTGCAAGCACCTACAAATTTTATGCAAATATAATATTAGGGCTACCGCCTTAATAGTAACACGCAGAGAAGGAAGAGTTTATGATATTGATGGGTAAAAAAAGTTTATGGTGAAGGAAGGCGGTTTCCTTTTTTATATAGTATTTCCAGCAAAGTTATAAGTCGCAGACGAGGTAGCGAGAATCGTATATATAACATAAAAACGAAATGCTGAGCAATGGGAAAGCGAATGCTTTCTTTTAGCGACAGGTTACCCCAAGCTGGAACGCTGATTGTAGCCATGCCATGGGCTTGGATTCTTTTTTGCATCTACCAAATGGTTTTGAAAGTGCATATCAGACTTTGTCTATATAGGGTGTTTTTTTAAGAGATTTTTTTTTAGCTAATGTTAAGTCGATCGAGAATCTAATCTCTCACTCTAGGAATTCTTTTAGAATAAAATACTCGCGTAGCATTTAGTTTGGTTTTTGCTTATCTCCTAGTCCTTAGCTCTGTTTGTAGTGCTAAGATTCAAAGTTCAATGCTTTTCTGGTATGTTTCCTTTTTATATAATCATTGCTCCTAAAAACACCCTTTAATAATGAAGGTAAGTATTTCAGCTGTAAAAACATTAATTCCTATCAAATCTCTGTATAATATAAATAAACACTTGCTTTAAGTTGAATATTTTAAAATTTCAGACAATAGAGCAACATCTGTCTATCTATTTAAGGGCTGACTTCACTTCTGCCAGGGTCTTACATTTTAAAAGTGTATAAGATTGGGCTTCAAGATAGTTGGACTTAACAACATAGATAATAAGACAAGTAGGACCTCCTTAAATTAGCTAAAATTGCTCTAGATATGTGTGACCGTCTGTCTAAACGCTTAGATTTTGAAGACTATACGAGCTAGGATAACCAAACTTGAAATTTTGACTCCTTATATATCCAGCCAGATGAAGCTTATTTTGTTTTCTTCTGTTCCGCCCCTTCTAAACCCAAATTATTTCAAAGCACATAATTTTCTTCAATTTTAAAGTCAGAGTTCTATGGGTAAAATTCTTTCAATAGATTCCAGAATCATTAAAATTGAAAAAAATATAGTATTTTAGAATTTGACCAAGACCAAATTCCGATTCACAGTCGAGTCAAATATTTATACCCTGCACCTATAAGCTGAAAATGTTTGTAAAATAAAGACGTAGATATCGGAGACCCTCCAAGGTCGTTATAGATGTGTCTGTCTGTATGAACGCCTAGATCTTAAGTATGGTAAGAAATAGAGCAACCAAACTTTTGGATTAGATACTTTTTTATGTCGCGGAAATCTTTGTTAATGTAGTTAGTGCATACAACAGTATCTTAAAGCTAGTGCGACTTTAACAACTTTTACGACTTTAATCGCTCGACTGCTCTTGACTATCGCTTTGAAAACTGACTCTTTCGACTGCTCATTCTCGACTCCTCGCTATGGGCTGCTGACTGCTCTCTGCTGCTTCTTCACTCTCATCCGTGTTGCCAACTCCTGCTGTTATCCGTGCTGCCAGCTCCTGCTAACCATCTTTACATATTATGAAGCATGCATAGGAGTATAACAGAGATACTCGAACATAACCAAAAGTCTTAGAATTAACGTTAACGAATTTGACGTTCAGAAATTTCTTTTTTCACTGCACAGTGGGAAAAACGTTCGATTTAGCGGAACGAAATTAAATACCGTCTAAAACAATAAAAATATATTCAAAAGAATATTTTTCCCGAAATAATAAAAGAAACAAGAAATTGGAACATTTTTTTTTTAAATAAATTTTTTTTTTTTTAATAACAATTTTTTTTTTATTTTTGCTAAATTATAAGTATGAACTAAAAAAAAATATTTCCATCCATCACCTAAGTCAAAGTCACATTGTTAACCCAATACGACGTCAGTTCTGTTGCTTTCTTTCCATTTTTCACTTTACGGAAATCTCTCTAAACACTGTTAATTTCCATTAACTTATCCTCAACGCTTTTCTTTTTATCAACAGCAGTTGAAAACGAAAGCTGAAAGTTTCATTTCAGGATTTTTCTCGGCATGCCATACCTGCGGACCAACATAGTGTCTATAAAGTACAATATCAGGGCGGGAAATATTGCACATTTTACATTGATAATACGTTATATTATCATTTAATTTTTTCCTACAGAAGTAGAAGTAAGCATGATGAATAGAGATAATTCAAAGGCTAATTTCTAGCACGATTGCATACGAAACCACAAATGCAAAGGTCCCAAATTATTTTTATTACCTTGTACTAAAAAACTGGCAAAAAAACACGATATTTTGTAAAAATAATGGTAAACGCAGGAAAGTATTTATTTTCCAGCTGATGCAACATATGTTCTGTTTGAAAGCTCGCAGCTGACCAAATATCATGAAAAAAGCTTAAGGGCTATTATAAAAACTTAATAAAAAATTTTACAATTTTCGGAGGTGAAACTTCTCTTTTCGTGCCGATTGGCTGTTTTTTCCCACTGTGCACTGTACCAAATTTTTGACTATCGGTTGCCTATATCATATGGCGCCCATAGAAGGGATCGGTCAAAATATTGTTTTCGTTTGTTTATGAATATATTTGGCGATCAAAAGTTTTAGTCTCAAGCACCGCGTTAAATTTTATTAAAAACAGTTGCCTATATCATGTAGCCCCTCTAAAAGCGATCGGTGAAAATGTTTTTAGAGCATAATTCATTTGTTTATGCAAATATAGTAACCATATTTGGCAATCAAACGTTTTTTAGAGAATCTAAGCATTAGGCCTAGCTGTAACAAAATTGGTTTATTTCTTTTTTTTTTTTTGTTGTGCTAAAGGGTATCTTAAAGTTGTCTACACCCGAACTGCCTTATAATGCGCTGGTACAGGCTTACTCAATATGCTTCTTTAAGTTAAAAAAAGAAAACAAAAAAAACACCCTATTTCTTTAAAATACGTTTCTCAAGATTTGTTTCAAAGTTTCTGGCAGATTCCATAGTTTCATGACACAATTTCTTAAAGATATGTATATACTAGTATATATATACACCACACTCATGCACACTCACATTCACAGCTACATTCATTCATTTATACATTCATTCATTCATTCGTTTGCATACTAATTGAATTAATTTGTAACATTCGCTACTTCAATTTTCCATTGCATGCTTTTAGGTGTTGTTAGTGTTCTGCTGTTGTTGTTGTTCTAAGCATGTTGTTCTTTAGTTGTTGTTCTAAAGTTGTTTTTGTTGTTGTTGCAAATTAGTTGCTGTTTTTGATGTTTGTTTCGATGCTCTTACTATGCTAATGATTAAAGTTTTGATTGCTCTTCGTTAAGCGCATACTGTATGGGATTAAATAGGATTGGATCCGGCTCTCTTAAGCAGTGTCCCACTGCTCTCCCGCCTTCTATGTGCGTATATATAAGCTTTAGTTAATATGCTAATGAGCTGCATGCATGTTCATGATTAGGGAGTCCTTAATTCGCATAAATTTCGTACTCTATCTAAGCCTAAACACACACACATACAAAGCCAAATTGCAATTTGGCAACCACAACAACAGCAAAGCTCTTCTGGGCCAGATAAAACATATATTTTCAGGCATTACACGCATAACCGCCTAGTTAGCGACTATGTACCAATTAAGTAAAAAAAATTTTTTTTTATACGTACAAGAAGCTTTCGTTTTTTTTAATTTTGTTGTCGTTTTTTCTTTTTTTTAATTTGTGGCACGTTTTTACTAGCGTGAAATGCCAAGTGCATTAGCCGCTACTAAGGATTCCACTAGAAAAACACTCTTACACACACACACACATACACACAGCGAGACAGAGACACATACAAGCAGCTTAAGCAGACACGTGCGTATGCGTGTGTGTATGTGTGTGTTGCACTAAAAAACTCACGACACGAAAAACAACAAGCCAGCACTTCCGGCCGTTTCTGGGAGCGGCTTTTTCATCTATTTCTTTTACTTTTCAAACACTCGAACTTTTTGATTTAAATTTTTTCTATTTTTTTTTCTTTTCTTGTATTTTTCATTTTCTCACTTGGGCTGTCTTACATGCAGCAAACACTTTGGGGCTATAATATCCTAGCCTTTAACACTGTTTTTATTTTCTTTTGCGAGTTTCCTTTTTTTTTTTGGTTTTATAAGGGGCCCGTAACTGGCGAAAGGACACACACAAACGCGACGTAAGTTCCGTCAAAACTAAACTGAACTCGGAATTTTGTGCTGCGGCGTTGTCAAAAAGCTTTGCGCCATACAAATGCTCACATTTAAAGAAAGTTTCTGCCAATTTTTTTTTGTTACTCGCACACCCAAAGCAAAAGCTTTTGCTGCTGGACCAGCAGCTGCTGTGTGTAAGCGTGTGTGTGTGTGTGTATAAGCTTATGCTGCGTGCATGTGTGTGTGTATGTTTTTGACATTTGCAAAGTGAAAGTGAGAGCAAGTGCTTGACAACGTGGCGAATTTGCAGAGCGCATGCTCTCAGATATTGCGCCATTTTGACATTTCTCTGCTGCTTCGTTGTCATTGCTCATACGCAGCGTTGTACACGTTAAACTTGTTGAAGCCTACACTTCAGCTTTGCTTTGATTGAAATTTAAATATTTATGCGCATTAAAGAAGCTACAGCCTCAATTATGCAGTTATTTATGCTTTGATGTGCTGGTCAAGAAATTTCAATAAAAAATACCATACCCCAATCCGCTGGGATACATAATTGTTTGCCATTTATTATTTATTAAGTCAAATTAGGCATTTAGCCCTAAGTTTTTTGACCCTTTGACAACAACTCAAACTAATTGTGCGAGCGTAAACATAAACAACCTAAGAAAACAATAGCAAAGACTAAAGTTAAATCAAGTTGAACCAGTATAAACAAAAATTCAGGCAAAAGGCACAACTTTAGATAAACAAATAATGGTAAATAAAAGCTGGCAAAGTTTAGAATAGATAAAGATGCGGAACTCATAAGCCCTTGAGAGCAAAGTCGATTGGGTAAATATATTTTGGTTGCTTGTTGTACATATACAAACTACTGCAAAGTTTTTTTTTTGTAAAACTAATGATGAAGATCGATTTCTTATTATTTATTTTCCAATGGTTACTATTGCTTAATTTTCTATGCTGAATGTATCGCAAATCATTTCTATTAAAATTTTATCAATTAATGCAAATAATATAATAAAAAAATTGATTTTTTAGCAATGTTAATCATTTAATATTTACCTATAAAATAAATCTTTTTTTTCGTCATATAAACAGGAAATAAGTATTCTATTAAATACTGGCCCCCTTCCCCCGTAAGAGAATTTCGCGGCTTACTTCTTTTTATGTGCATTTTTTTTAATAGTTATTCTGTTAACCAGGGCGGAGAGAAATTAAACAAATCATAGATCATCTAAATCGGTCCAGCTGTTCTTGAGTTATAAATGGTGTAACTAACATAACTTTCTTTTATATATATAAGATTTCAAAAATTTCTTCTTTTTTGGGGTCATAAAAAATTGTTTTTTTTTTTAAATTATATTAAAAATATTTGCGTATTATTTTTTAAACATCCAGATCGATTGATGTATATTTACACCATATAAATTTGGGATAAAAATGTGAGTTCACAAAAAAAAATGCTAGTTAAGGCACATACTTTAAAAAATAAAGAAGAAAATTTCATATTTTAAGAAATATTTAAAAAAAAAAAATTGATATATTTTTTGTTAAGAAAGTGTGTTGTTTAAAAAATCGAATAAAATTTAAATTTTCAAAATTACATTTTTTTTTATCACCCATCCATAATATTCTATATGTCTTGATTTTTTTTTTTAAGGAAAAAGGATGTCAAACTATTTTTATCGCTAAATAATAGAATTTCGAGAAGAAAAAAAATTAATAAATTAGCTGAAAAGTGACTCGAATTGAATAAGCATAAATCATCAGTATCAAAGAGCTTGACTTAAAAAGTTTTTCACTTCTCATATTTATAGCATTTTAGAAACTACCGAACATGCTCAAAATCCATCTATCAAAACGATCCGTAATTTGAATCGAATTAAGCCAAAAACTGTAAGATACACAAGTGTCTTAATTTAGAAAAGACAAAATTATGCAAGAAACTAAATTTATATAGACGAAAAATTGGGTTTTCTAACAGAACTGTAAGCAGCACCGAAACTCAAAAGCGTACAAGAAAAAACTTCATACAAAAAAATAGTTTCAAAATTTTATATCCAAACGCAAGTGGACGCAGCCAAACAAACAAAACAGTGTTGTCTTCTGATTCTACCGCTGCTTTCCGTAAGATGGCGCCACCAAAGCTCACTAGATGGCGCCAGCAGCAGCTGTTCTTTAGCAATCAAACGCATTGATTGCTAATAATAACTAATATCTTTATTAATATTAACAAGTACAAAGTAATGATGCGTCGAAGTGTGATGAAGTTCGGTGCGAGACGAGTGAGTGAGTGTGATGATAGATGCTTCGATTAAGGCTCATGCCGATAGCAACAAAACGATGAGTTTATCGCACTCTCGCCTATCGGCAATACTGCTTCGGTGTTGCCACAGCTACCCCCTCCCCAGTGACCAAGTCGGGAGCGAATCTGACCTTACGACTTCTTTCATAAGTACGTGGCGCAGTATCACCAGACGTTGAAGGCTCGATCTCTCTAAGTGTGAATGCTGGTTTAAGTCGCTCAGTAGAAACAGCTACTTCTTTTCCATTGATTTTGATGATGTATACATGATCGGTTGCGCGCTCCACGACTTCGTAAGGGCCGGAATAAGGAGGCTCCAAAGGCTGCCGAACGGAGTCTGTCCTCAACATGACGTGGGAGCAATCATGCATATTTTTCAGAAAAAACATGCTTTTTTTGATATGATGAGCTGCTGGAACTGGTCGAACCAATCGCATATGCTCACGGAATTTTTCGATGAAATTTTTCGGATGAAAAGGCTTTGACATGTCATCGTAAAATTCGTTTGGGAGCCGAATGTGAGTACCATATAGCATCTCTGCAGCCGAAGTACCCAGATCTTCCTTAAAACACGTTCTCAAACCCAAAAGCACGGTAGGCAGCAAACTAATCCAAGGAGTACCTGGACTGCACATGAGCGCAGTTTTAAGGGAACGATGCCATCTTTCTATTAAGCCGTTCGATTGGGGATGGTAAGCTGTCGTATGTATGTGTTTGCTTCCTGTTAAATCAGTAAGTGCCTTAAATAAAGCAGACTCAAATTGGGCGCCTTGGTCTGTCGTAATGGTTTGAGGACAACCAAAACGTGTAATCCAGTGAGACCAAAAAGCTGAAGCTACTGCATCAGCAGACATGTCTTTCAAAGGAATAGCTTCAGGCCATCTGGAAAAACGGTCAATCATTGTAAGGCAGTATCGAAATCCATCCACTTGAGGCATAACGACTAAATCCAAGTGTACGTGGTCGAATCTATTATCTGGCATTCGGATTTTGTCTGGAACCAGAGTGTTGTGACGATGGATTTTAGCACGTTGGCATGGTAAGCAATTTCGAGACCATGCAGTGACGTCTTTTCTCATGGACGGCCATACGTAATTGCGACTAACCTGATGTAGCGACGATCTCCCACTTGGATGCGAAAGGCTGTGCACAGATTCAAAAATTTCATAGCGTAGTGATTTGGGAATGTACGCTCTAGCTGTGCCGGTTGATATGTCGCAATATACAATTGTTTGGTTTTTAAATTGAACAGGTTGAAGTTTGAGAGAAGTGCTGCCTTGTAGCAGTTGCGTTAGCTCACTGTCTTCGCTCTGAGCACTTTCGATCCTCTCGTGTGCAATTGTAGTTGGCATTGAGATGGCACTTAAGCGAGAAAGCGCATCGGCGACTACGTTGTCAGGTCCAGCAACGTGCAAAATATCGGTTGAGTATTGCGATATGAAATCGAGGTGGCGTAACTGGCGGGGCGATGCTTTCTCAGGTTTTTGAGAGAATGCGTACACTAGCGGCTTGTGGTCAGTCTTGATGACAAAAACACGTGCCTCTAACATGTGCTTAAAATATCGTATTGCGTCATAAATAGCCAGAAGTTCACGATCGTATGTACTGTAATTTTTCTCTGTGGTAGAGAGTTTTCGAGAATAAAATCCCAATGGCTGCCAAACACCGTCGACTTGTTGCTCCAGTGACGCGCCAATCGCTGCATCCGAAGCGTCGCATACGAGCGCCAGTTTTGCATTGGCTGCGGGATGAGCAACTAGTGCAGCGCTTGCCACAGATTGCTTACATAATTCGAAAGCTTTGGTGGCATCAGCAGTCCACTCGATTTTGCGTTTGTCGTTTTTCTTAATGCCTTTACAGATTTCGCTGAGCGGTGCTTGAATCGCAGATGCATGACGAATACAACGGCGATAATAATTGACTATACCGAGAAATCTGCCGAGCTCACAGATCGTATCGGGTTTTTTATAGTCGACGATGGCTTTGACTCTATCATCTGGTGGACGTATCCCCTCGCTGTTGATAGTGTAACTGAGGAATTTCACCTCGGATTGCGCAATTTGGCATTTGCTGACGTTAATACATAAACCATGTTTTTGCAATATAGACAGCACAGTTCGTAAATGTTGTTCGTGCTCATCAGCAGATGTAGACATTATCAATATATCGTCAATATAACAGTAGACGTAGTCGATGCCTCTGAATATATCGTCCATGAATCGCTGGAATGTTTGAGTAGCGTTTTTCAAACCAAAAGGCATATACAAAAATTCGATTAGGCCGAACGGCGTGCATACAGCTGTCTTTGGAATATCTTCCTTGGCCATGGGTATCTGATAGTAAGCTCGTACCAAATCCAATGTGGTGAACATGGTCTTTCCATGAAGTTTATCGGCAAAATCGTGTATATGCGCTATTAGGTAACGGTCGGGCACCGTGATATCATTCAATTTACGGTAATCACCACAAGCGCGAAAACTACCGTTTCGTTTCGGGACCATGTGCAAAGGGCTAGCCCATGGACTTTTAGACGACCTGCAAGTACCATGCTCAATTAAAAAATTTATTTCAGCTTTAGCAACTGCTAGTTTTTCTCCGGCTAGGCGCCGTGGGCGATCAGCTACGGGGTTTCCAGTTGTTTCGATGTGATGCTCTACAGCGTGTGCTGTATTTGCATTGTTGTGTTTTGCTGGAACTCTTGTAACTGCGATGAATTGTTTCAACAAACCTCGAAAATCATTATTATCGTTAATTGTTGAAATTGACGTGGTCGTTGTATTGAGCACTACACCCAAAGTGTAGAGATTAGTGGTTGCGTCGATTAACCGCTTAGCTTTTAGATCAATAAGCAAATGGTAATGGGCTAAGAAGTCGGCTCCAAGTATTGACGACTGCACATCCGCAATGATAAACAGCCATTTAAAGGAGCGTCGAAGGCCAATATCAAGATGCATGGCATGCACACCATACGTTTTAATTGTCGTTTCGTTAGCAGCGAATAGTCTTAACTTATTAAGCGTCGTCTTGTACCTAACTGCCGTACGTGGTATAACGGATACCACGGAGCCAGAGTCCACAAGAAAACGTAATTTTGAAATGCGATCGTTTATGTGCAAACGTGGCTCGTTGCTTTGCAAAGAACCGTCGGCATTGTTGCTGGTCGTCATGCAGCTGCCGCCAACCAGCGATGTCGGCAGCTGTTTTAGTTTGACGACTTCCAATTCGGGCAGCCGTCGCGGCATTTGCGTGCGCTGCTGCCAAATTCTTTGTGATACCAGCACAATACGCGCTTGTCTTTTCCGTCGATACTTGAACTGCCATTGGAAGAGAGAGAACGTGAACTCGGACGCGATTCCTTGAGAGTTTTAACTTCAAGTTGAAGCTTGTCTACCAGTTCTACAAGACTTTTAATTGAAGAAGCTACGTCTGATGACTTTGGAAAGCGTGATAAGGCTTCAATGTAACCTGAAGTTACAGTTTGCTGTTGTACCGGAGATATCCTAGACACCGAGCTCGTGTCACATGCTTCCAGCATTTTATCGGCAGTTTTTGCTAGACTGCCAAGATCGTCCTCTTTCCACACAGACAGCAACGGGCGAATCGAGTGAGGCATGTAGCTCATGAAAAGTGTGCGAATTACTGGCTCACACCCCGAATCGGGTGCAAGGCGCTTCATGTTGGTTAAAATTTCTGATGGCTTCAAGCCGGTCGTGTCTATGCCCTGCAGCAGGCGTCGCATTTTGTTTTCCGTAGAATCAGCAAATTTGGTCAGCAAGCGAGTTTTAAGTGCGTTGTAACAATTCGAATTTGGAGGTGCAGCAATTAGGTCCTCGACCTCATGAACAACGTCGTCCTCCAAGTGAACCGCCAATATGTCGAAACGGTCCGTGTCATTATTAACATCGCTTAAACGAAATGAACGCTCTAACTGAGCAAACCAAAGCTGTGGGTTCGCTTTGTTAAATTTTGGTACATGCACGCGTTGCAAATTTGCACGCGTATTTGTTTGCTGAGTGATGGCTGAATTTAAATGTTGCAAATTGCCCTCCATAGTTTGCATTTGAAGTTTTAGTTCCTCGAGCTGCATCTCACTACCCTGACTATCCAAAAAGGTGTCTTCGTTGTTGTCTTTACTTTCCGGAACATTAGATCGCAGCTCGTAGCGCGCCATTTTGGAATTTTTATTTCACAATGTTGCGAAATTATGGCCAACTGCAGTGTCGCAAAGTCGTTGTTGTATTTGTGATTTTACGATTTTTGTATAGATCACGTCGGGGTCACCACTTTAGCAATCAAACGCATTGATTGCTAATAATAACTAATATCTTTATTAATATTAACAAGTACAAAGTAATGATGCGTCGAAGTGTGATGAAGTTCGGTGCGAGACGAGTGAGTGAGTGTGATGATAGATGCTTCGATTAAGGCTCATGCCGATAGCAACAAAACGATGAGTTTATCGCACTCTCGCCTATCGGCAATACTGCTTCGGTGTTGCCACAGTTCTGTTTTGCCGCCACAACCAAAACTGTGGTGCAAGCGGATTATCAGGGGCTTTAGAAATGGCAGGTAGAAAAAAACGTAGCAAAACATTTTTTTGGAAACCCTTTACCCTTCAATATTTGTTGTGAACTGTTTAGAAACCAAGTGACGCAGAGTGGCTCGACAGCCAAAAAAGCGTTACAAAAATCAAAATTTTGATGAAAAAACTGATTCAGAATTTTCCGGGATTAAAAAAATAATAATTTTATTCAATTCGGATGAATAGTTTAGTTGCTACAGCCGCTCAAAGTTGATTATATTTTAATTTACATGACGCTCTAGACTATCATCCCAGAGGTTGTGGGTCCGAATGCCACGTCAAGCATGGTCCTGCACTTTCCACTTTTTCTATTTCCCAAATTTTTCCTGTCTATTTTATATCCATTTCAGTTCAGGATACGCTAAATGATATCTCAACATACAATAGTTGGCTTATGACCTGCGTTCGAAACAACAGTGAATCCGTGCAAACTGATTAAATAGGTCTCACGAGTAATGCAGCCCCAAACAAATCCCCAATTCATACAATGCAATACATATCTGCGTATGCTTTGTACTACAATGAGATTAATACATTTACATTCGCCCAAGCTCAATATGAATCATTTGATTATATACTTCGAATGCATCATCATCATTATCGTTTAATGCGAATAGGATGACGAAATGCTTCTAAATATGCTAGTCACGCTTATGTATGTCCTTGGTACCATTTTGGGCATATTGCGTTGTCCGATGCTGGTAGACATTGCTTGATAGCCGTCATATTTATTCATCCAACAGAATTATGTTATGTAAATGCAACTGGAAACTGTCGCACAGCAGTTGAAAGTACTACACATATACTATATACAATGTATATATACTCATACTGTATGCATGCATACAATATGTATATAGTAGCCGTTTCAGGACACCCGCATTAAAACAATATGGACGCTGCCAAATTATGCCAAAATATGTTGGCAGTGCACACAAGTTTGTAATTAGTTGCGTTAGTAGCATTAGTTCAATAAAAATGGCAGCTAGGAGCAGGATTTGGAAAATGAAGCTATCAAGTATTGACAGAAAACAGATTTTTTGATAATGGAGTGGATTAACTATTAAGAATTAACGAGCTGCGCATGTAAGCACTCAATTGAAGAGATTTGAGGTTACTTACAGCGAGAGAAATGCTTTTTGTTTGCGATTTTGGGAAAATAATTTTAAGTCAGTGAACATTTGACTGAAAATAGCAGTTTTTTAAATTAATTACTTAATTTAAAAAAAAAAGTTTTTCTTTGCACTTTAAGTTTTCAAAAGGCTAATTTTAAAAAAAAATATAAATAATTTTAAATTTTTTTAAATTGAATTAAATTTTTTTTTAAGTAAAAAATTGTTTGCAGGTAATTTATTTAATTAATATTGCAGTGAAACACAATAGTAGGTTTCAGTGGAAGCTTTCTATTATACTTTTATTTTATTAAATACTATTTAGTAAATTTACTTATTGTAAATAAAATATAAAAAAAAAAAATATTGCAGTGAACAAAATTTTTTTTTTTTAAATGTTAATTTTTTTAATTTTTAATTTATATTTTAATGTTGTTTAAATTTTAAATTTAAAAAATAAAAAAAAATAATTTTCAATATTTTTAAATTGAGTAAATTTGTTTTTAAGTAAAAAGTTGTTTGCAATTAATTGATTCAATTAACATTGCAGTAAACAAAATTTTATATTTCCATTTTTTTTTTTTAAATTTTTCATTCTTTAATTAATATTTTAATTTTGTTTAAGTTTTCAATTTTTTTTTGAAATAAATGATTATTTTCATTTAGTTTAGTTAATTTATATTGCGATTGTAACTTTTTAATTTTTTTTTTTTTAAATTTTCATTTATTTTTAAATTTAAATTTTTTTTTTAATTTTTATTAATTTTTTTAATTTTATTAAATTTAAAATTTTTTGTTTTGGGTAAAAAATTTTTTCAGTTAATTAATATTGCAGTGAACAAAATTGTTATTTTTTTTTTAATATGTAATTTATTTTTTTAATTTTATTCAAATATTAAATTTTTGTTTTTAAATAAAAAATTGCAGTTAGTTTATTTAAAAAAAAAAAACAAAAAACTTTTTAATCGCTTTCTTAATAGTGTAAAAATAAGCCAGTCCATAATGAAACGAAACTTTATTAATTCTTTTTTTTTTATTTGGCGTAGAAACCAATTTTTTTTACAAGACGTCAAAAATTATAACAAAATTTTCTAATACTATATTGAATGCATATTTAGCATTTATATTGTATATATATGTATATATAATATATATATATATATTTTTATATAACGAATACAAATTGTTTAATTTTGTTGGTTAGCATTGAAAAATTTAATAATGTTATTTGATAGAAATATGTGGGTTTATCTTTTACATAAAAAATTAAGTAGAAAAATAATTTTTTTTTTTATTTTTGGCAACATGCTTAGAATATATAAGGCATTTTTTTGTATTTTTTATTTATTATTTTTAATAGGTACTAATTTTGCTTAAAATACACTAGGCACTTACTTAAAAGTAGATTATCTTTACATATCTTTATCTTCCATAGCCTAATTTAAATTAAAATCGATTTTTTTATATTGTTGTTGATATTTTAAATAACTAAAAAAATTAAATATTATATATTTAATATTAATTTAAAAAATTAACATATAATATTTCTATATTCAGTAATTTAGTCATAGTTAAATAAAAGTTAAAAACACGTTTTGCATTTAATATTTTTTTTTTATCTATTATATAACTGTCCATTTTTTTTTTAAATCTTTCAAGTGACTTTTTTGCTCCTTAACCAAGTAGGTCCTTTAATGTAGTTAAACAATCAATGACCAATTTAAGCTCTAAGTATTTAAGCTCTCATATTGAAAAACTTTAACAGAGATAAGTCAGCTTATTGTAAGTATACATATATGTATACGTACAGCTTAACTCTTTCATCTATATTAAATGTACATTATTTAAAAGAGTAGAGTTTTAAAAAAGTGCTTTAAAAATATGTTTTTTTTTGTTTAATGCCAATTAAAAGGACACAACTTAAAAACTAAGCGAAAAAAAAAAAATATGAAAACCCAATTTACTTGTTGCCAAGGCAACTGCTGTAAAATGGCTGGTGGAAATGACATAAGTATTTCCATCCTGAGGAATACTAAGAACTGAAAAACTGTTGGCTTAGTTAACAGCATAACTTTTTATAAAGTACATATATATACAAACGGTACTGTGCAGGTGAAGCAGCGGCTAAGTTAAAGGAGTTTTCAAGGATTTACTTGATGGCTGTTTATTTGCAGCTTTTATTTATTTACCAAGTAGAAAAGAGAAACAAACTGACAGAAAGAGAGATAGTGTGAAGGATGAGCAGAACCAGGTAGCATCAGGTGCAAATGAAGTTAAGGCTTGCTGCTGGTCGAACGATGCGTAACAAGGGCAACAAGAACAACAAGAACAAAAGCAAGAACAAGAAAACATTGTCAAAGGGATTAAGGATACATATAGACACACACAAAACATCAGATAACGAAAGCATTGATTAACTTTTTTTTTGGTAAAATGAAAAGCCTTAAAAATTTGGTTTTTTGCAAAAATACTTTTAGCCGAAGATTTGGTTTAATCATATCTGCATATTTTCTTCGCTGGAAAATCCAGCCTAATGCTCGAAGTAAATCCAATAATTCATTTTTAATAATATTTATTATATTCATACTTATAATATACTTAGATGCACTAATCTTTGCAGATGACACTCTTTTACAGGTTTCGCAACTTTTATTGTCTTATTCGCTGTAAACTGCAAGCCTCGCAAAATTTCTTCTTATTGTTAAACGCCTCAATAAACAGAAAAATAAGTATTTTCAAAGATCACGAACTTAACAGCTCCGAAATTTAATGCAAAGAATCTGTCAAATAATTAGAAATTTATCTACATAAAGAACTGTTATTTGGTGCCCTTATGAGTAGATATAATTTATAAGACTGCACGTAATCTATTCTATCCATTAATTAATTGTAGCCCAAAATTTTTAGCAAATCACTCCACCGCACTGTCGATAGAGTTCTTAACTGCTTCTTCTACTTCTTTTTCCTCTATGAGGGAATCGAGGTCGCGGATCTCTAACGTCGTAGCTGGTTTGACTTCAGTTATTGACGCGGTGTCTAGCATCGTGCTCTTAATCTGCTCCACAAAGTCGGGCTGTATCTTTTCTCCGGCGCCTAGTTCAAGGAGAAGGACTCCGTTGCGAGTTTTTTGTATGCCTTTTACGTTTGCCCCTTCGATCAGCTTAGTTTCGTAATCAAAGTTCTTTAGGGCTTGAAGTCTCGGCATTAGGTGTAGCTGCCGATTCAGTAATGGCCTTTTGGAGTTGAGCGACTCTTCCTTCTTCAGCGGATTTCCAGCTTTTGCGGAATCGTTTAATAACGTCATGCTGCTCTGCTAGTTCGGATATACCGTCTTTTATATCCATGCTGATGTTTTTCTGGCCTATCGCCGCATGCTTCATTTTGCGCAGAATGGCCTTCCTCGAGCTTCCTCAGTTTATATATGAGCTTTAACCGTGGAGAGCTACTTCTCAATTGTTGACTCGTCATATTTAGAGGCGTGATAGGTGGGGCTTCAGATTCTTGAGCCGTTGTTGCTGCTGGTGGGTTGCTCGCGTTAGGCATTTCTCCAAACAAATAGCTTCGAACTCTTTCTTTGACTAGTCCTGTGGTGTTGGCGTTTATTGGGGTACCACCTCCACCACTTGCAGGACCAGTTTCGTAATCTAGACCTGCGCAAGCACGGGGGCTCGCCTGAGGAACGTACCACAATGACTTGGCAGTCGTTATATCGAGACGGATGGCATCTGTTCTATTTCGCCGAAGATGTCCCTCTTGGCTATTAAGGCCACAGAATCCGTTGCTTTTGTCCGTGTGCATTTTCGTGTCCCATCGATAGGAGTTACCCTTTGTAAAACCTATTATTCGCCTTCTCACCTTCGCAGGTACTTAAATCGGGTGATTCGAGTACCAGTACCCGGGGCTGGCACGAGGAGGCGGTGAGCTGCTTGGAGTGCACCTAGCATGGATAGCTTGGACTTTGGACAATCAGCAAACTTTACCATGTATGAACACACCCAACCCCCTAAGGACCCTGCTTTCACTTAACATGATCCTTTCTGTATCTTATGATATCACTAAAATAGCCTTTATAGTGTCCTCTCTTTCGAGTTATCTCTATCACTTATTACATATATTTTGTATCATCTTGACTTGCATCTCCAACATACTTGATCCCTGAATTGTGAGTCAACCATTTGATTCGCTGTGCTCTTTAGGCGTTTTCCCTCCTTTTTCATCTTTATTATTTTAACTTCATAATGGGATAGCTGCAAATCGTTAAAAAGTTCACACAACGGCCTAGTGCCCCGGATTAGTTCATAGCTATTTTTTCATCGTTCTCTTTTTTTCAAAAAATTCATTTTTTTACAATCTACGTCATATGAACTTTCTCTCATAACTCTGTCTTAGGTTTATTTTTTTCAATAGTATCTTTTTTTGTCTTTGCCATTAAAAATTCTGTTCTAAATTCATAAATAATAAATTTTAATTATAAATTAATAATCATTCTGTAAATAAAATATTTTAGTTGCATAGCCTTAAGTTTTCTCTCTGTAAATCACAGAGCAAAGTTATATATAAGGTATGTACATTGAAACTGAAATAAGCTTCCACATATTTAATTATATCTCCACTGACTTGTTCATTAACATCAAATAGTTGAGATTAAAATTATTTCCAAACATATACTTATGTGAGCCTAATATACCAAGATGCATTGACTATGCAAAAAGCATTTCCCATTACTCTCTAACCCTTTAAACAGCTTTCATTTACTACGCATACAACTTTGAGTTCTTCAAACAAAATTTAACTCAATTAATAAACTTTTTTCGGAAAAAGTGAGTGCGGGGTATCTTCTCCTTCACCTCAATTTAGGTGTACGGAATATCCTTCTTCTTCTTCTTATGTCCTGTTACTCCAAGGGGAGCATATTGCCAGAGTATCATTAAATCTGCATTATTCTATGAAGTAATCCCTACTCTTTATCCCCCAGGCGCAACGAAACCCGGCTCCGCCACTGAAAATCATCTGTTAAACTTAATTGTTGCCAAACATGTCACCAGCTTTTGTTGCCAAGCAGACAATGTTGCCTCAGCATATGTTGCTACAGAGCACACCAAATGTTGCTAAACTTTTAAGATTTCCCCAGTTTCTTCTGCGCATGGCAGCATTGTTGAACATTTTTGTGGAAATCTTTATTATTGTTGATTGTGGAAGCACTTTATTTATTTTGGCACGTGTTCAGTTCACAACAATTGAAAGCAACATGTTGCTGAGTTTTGTGTGGGCGAGACAAGTGTTGAATATTTTTTTAGTTTTAGGCAGGGGGTACATGGAAGTTGGTTTCTTTAGAGAGCGTGGTGTTAGTTTGTTGTATTTGGTACACACACTTTGGGCCCCCTCATGGCAGCAGCACGCTTCATCAGCCACTGATTATACTTATTATTATTACCAGGCAACGCGTGTGACCTTGCCAACTCTGGCCCCTGAGATTTGCTTAGACCTGTTAATGGTCTACGTGTTGCGCAGGGTCACACTTAATTTGGGAGCTTAAAGTGCCTGTTGATTTTAAAGTTTAACTCATTTCTTTGTTCTATGTGCTGCATAAAAATTTCATTTAAGCTGCCATAGTTGAATGGCTGTCCGCTCCTTTGGCTGTGCCCAATAACCAGCATCAAAAATAACTCTACGTTGCTACAGGCGAAAAACCAAAGAGCAGCTTAATGCCATAATGGAATAAAATTCTTGCCAGTCAGTCTACCCCATACTTCCATTCGTTTGGTTTGTGCTACCGGGTGTGCAGAAATCATTTTAAAAAGACCAAATGGCAACAATGCGCGCAACCCCAAAAACCTCGCGACGGTTGCGGTCAACCCAGTTAAGAGCTAAATAATGAAATTCGCGCCAAGGCACGGATTGCTAAAGTAAAAGGATTTTTGCTAGCTGCGTTTTATGCACTGCCTTAATACTCTTAAAAGTCAGTAGAACATAAATATAAAAAAATGCTAACATTGGCTCAAAAGAAGCAAAAAAGAAGAAAGAGTATCTGATTGAACAGAACTTTTAATACAGAACAAGTTGACGAAGTTGTTTTCTCTCCAAAACAGTTTTTTTTAAGTAGGAAAAACTTTTTATAAAACAAAAATTGCAAAAAATAAAAACCGTGAACTTTTGATTGGAGTTTTGGCAATGACTGAGGGTTGCAAAGCTTGCCCTTTTAGCGACTTTAATTAAACAAAAGAACAGCAGTTAAAAATATAAAGTTTTATGAAGATAAGAATATAAAATATGTATTTATAAAATTTAATTTTTTTTTAAATTCTTAATCTTATTTCTCTAATAACAAAATTTCTGTTAAAATCTTGGTTCATAGGTCTTTTTGAACTTGTTTTTTGAACAAACAAAAGATTCCCCGACTCAAATTCTGACCTCGGCTTCGGATTCTACGCAGAAAATTACTTCGGAAATGACCCTTAGATTTCCAACAACTGACATGACCCCGGTATTTGTATACCTGTGTTATTCAAAGAAAATAAATAAGGAGTTGTGAATCTTCAATTTTACATTATATATCCACAAAGGGGCTACGCACCATGCAAGCTTCTCACGCCAACCCTCGGTGCTACAGGGTAGGATCAAAAAGTAGTTGGACTTAATTTCTGTAGCGCGAATGGAGCAGTGTGGGACGTTCGGATAATCTGGGCATGGTTGTGGAGACCATTCCAAAGAGATCTATATTTTTTTCCAGCCGCCTGCGGGAAAGCAGAGTTGCTTTCACATCTCACACATCGATTTCCGTGAATCTCTGTTGATTAGCGTCGTCGTGAAGAAAAATCTCGAGAAAAGCTAAGCCATTAAATCAGTGATGGGCAGTCTCAGAATTTACAGAACACCGCGACAGAGACCCTTGCAATGATTAGGGACGCCTAAGTGTAAGCTGCCATAAGCCGCTCAACACTTTTCGTGTGGCATAAGTGTGGCATAAGCCCTATGTCCCACAGGACACTACAGAAATTAAGAGAGAGACAGCTAAGCTGTTCCGATAGGATCGGAAGCTCATCGAATACAAACAGCGCACCGGTCGCGCCTCAACTTCAAGAATTGACGTAAATGTGGCCAGAGTGAAGGCGCTCCGGCACTCTCATCGGCTCACAAATGTTCGTCTGATTGTTGATCACTTAGAGATTTCGTACAGTAACGTCCAAAAAGTTATAACCGACGATTTGGGAAAGGCATGCGTCAAGTTTTTGGCACCGCGTTGCTGCTGAATGAATGTCTGGTCAAGCTCAGGGTTGCCACGTTGCCCCACCCTCGCTACTGTACAGATGTGGCACCGCCGCACTTCCTCCTCTTCGCTCGGATTAAGCGGAATCTCTAGGGCAACTGATACACCTCTAAAGAAGGTGTCGAAGAGGCCGTGACGTCAATTCTGACGGGCAACCCGGTAAGCTAGTTCCAAAAGGAGTACGCGCCATGGAAAGCGCATTATATGCGTTTAGAGTAGCTACTCACCTTTTCTTTAATCCCCAAAAGGAGAAATGGAAAAACTCGATCCAAACTTTTGCTGTAGCTGAGGGCGGAATTATTCAAAATCGGTCCTCACCTTTGCCTGCCTCTTCCCAGCACTTCCCGTTTGGGCTTATTAGTTTGAAAACTATAGCATATAGCAAAAACAAACTTTGACCCCCCTTAGCGTCACTTGGGGCTGAAATTTTTTTCAAATGCGGAAATACCGCCACCTGCGATCGAAATTTTTCAAAATCCTTTTTTAGTGCTCACTCTCACCAATAAGGACAAATTTCGGCAGATCTTATAAATCTAAATCTCCTTTTCAGATATGTCATGGTTGAGGTATCTCTTAGATGCATACAAAACGTGACGTTTAAGAAATGTTTTTTACTTTAAAGTACAAAAAAAATTTAAGCTTCCATCGAAAGTTGACAAAACCCTTAACAAACTTATATTACCAAAAACTACTTTAAGAGTATTTAAAAAAAAAAAAAAAAAATACCAATGTTGGCTGCTATTCAGTTTAATTGAATGGATGGCCAGATGGATAGTTGCATGGATGGTTGGTTGTGTTATTATTTGTGGCAGGAGGGCGCTTGTTGGCCAAGGGACGAGCAGAGCTCGATCTGGTATGACATCGATGCTCAACGTAGTGCCAACAAAAATACATATCGTAAAAAAGTACAACACACAAAGAGTAAAAAATGCACTATAAGTGTATCTGTATGTGTGTGTTATCTATGTGAATGAGTGTATCTGTGTGAGGGTGTGTTTTTTTTTTTTAAAGCAAACCATTGTTTGCTTTTGTTCAAATGTATTTAAAGAATGCGAGAAATGTTTGCAATATTTATATGACAGCTGCTGGTATTTGAGCCAATAACTGTGCCATTTGACGTTCTGCCTTATATGCTTGCCTTATGTACACTCTCAAGTATAACCAGCAAAGCCACAAGCAAGCTTGTGGTATTGTCCTTTGACACACAGCACACACACACACAAAATTAACTTGCTGCCTATAAGCAGTTGAATTTATAAAAAGAATTGGGTTTAGCTTTTAAAAGACAAAACTGGTTAATTTAAATTCAGACTGGCTGAACCCAAAAACATAATAAAATGCTCGTATAATAACAAAAATGAAACCCTAATCTACAACGAAAATCCATCCAAGAGATTTACACAATTTGGTGAACCTTTTTCTTGAAGGACACAATAGAAGCAAGATGACAGTCGTATATGCAATTTGATGACTTCTTCCTTAAGCACCTAATAAAGCGATTATAGGCCTTAAAATAGCTGTGTCAAGATTATCAAAGTCCGTCGTGCGTTACAAGTCTTTTAAAAAATTTAATTTTGGGGTTTAATTTCAAGGATGAAATGTAACATTTAAGCAACATTTTAAATTAAGTGCATTTAAGCAATATTTTTATAAATTCGTTGCTCTCCTAACAACTTGTTGCTCATTTTTATATAGATGTAGCCCAAGTTCATCAATTTCAGACGCTCTTTTCTTTATTTAATTTTTTATCATTAATACACAAGCCTTGTGTGAGCCTAATAAACAAACTTTCTATACCTTTGCACCCGCAAATCATATTCCTTGTGTACGACCACATTTTTGGGAAATAATAATAATAATCATATACCATCTAAAGTAGTTCAATCATTTTAAAAATAGAGCAAAATTTAAGAATCTTAAAAAAAATTCGTCTTATTCAGCGAAAAATTTTCGCAACAATTCTCTTTCGACGGGTAAATTCAATTTACGGCATATAAAAATCATCAAAAAAAAATTGTTGTCTGATAACACAGGCCCACAAATACCGGGGTCATGTCAGTTGTTGGAAAGCTTAGGGTCATTTCCGAAGTAATTTGCTGGTAGAATCCGAATCCGGAGTCAGAATTGGCCCATCACGTCAGGATTTTGAGATATTTGATGTTATTTATCCGTAAAACTGTGTTTTTTTCCTACTTTTGAGGTTATGTACAGGGTGCAAAAAATTGTTTTTGGTCTGTCATTCCAGTTACCTCAAATATCCCCAGAATCCTGAAGTGATGGGCCAATTCTGACCCCGGATTCGGATTCTACGCAGCAAATTACTTCGGAAATGACCCTTAGCTTTCCAACAACTAAACCATGTTGGCCTGTGTAATTTCTATATATTGATAAAAAATAAAGCTATAATTAGCATTCTTTAAAAAAAGATCGACTGAAATTTCATAGCTTTCGGGGCAATGGGAGAGGGATTATTATTTGGGTCTCTCGCACTTAGGGTCTCCAAAATATAGTCGTTCATACGAACAGAACGAATGGTATATAGTAAGCTCAATTGTTACCCGAATTTATAATTAGAATTCTGGTACCAAGAGCTTATGGTCTGCCTACATACATACATTGCACAAACCTAGTGTACCTTTGACCCTATGAATACAGCGTATAAGGACCCTATGGAAACCTATCTAATACTTTTACCCCAAAAATTTTGTTGTTTATTTTATCAAACAACTTCCAATTACACAACACTCTAGACAGTTTCCTGTGCTCCTCTTTCAACGTATCGATACCAAACTTAGCACAGGTAATAAAGCAAAGTGCGGTTAGCTACTTATTATAAATTTTCTGCATCCACATTTTGGAAAACTTTTGTGAGCACGAAAATATTTTAACCTTGAGTTTCATTACACCGCCTTCCTAAAAGTTAGTCAGGGTTATTTTTCGCATTGATTTTGTAAAAAAATCCAACGAAACCATAAATTTTATATACAAAATGTACAAGTAAATACTTTGGTGTAAGTTGTCTTTTCCACGAACTTCCATTTTTAATATGCAATTTTAAATTCTGACGAACTAAATAATACAAAAACTTAGTACCTATGTCAGCCTGTATGCTTTGCCATTATAAATAAAATTTCAGCCATTTATCAAATGACTACTTTAGTTATTAAGGCGGAACTGCTTTTTGCAGTTTAACAAGCAGTTTTCTGTGTGAAAATTTATTTCTATGCTGCTGAATACCAAACAACTGTCCCCAAAGATTTTTAAAAACTAATCATGCAGATCAATAAAAATATTTTTTTCCCAAAATGTCATTCAATAATAATATATATGTATGTAATATTTAATAGCTTAACGCTGTTTAATTTAAAAAAAAGTGTTTTTAGTTTTCATTTAATGGTGACTGAGCTACTAAATATTTTTCTTAATTTTCTAAATCTAAGTTGTCAATAGGGAAACATTTTTTTAAGTTTTTTATAACCAATATATTTTCAGAAAAAAAAAAAAAAAAAAATTTTTACGGAACTTAAATAAAATTAGAGTTACCCAGAGCAAAATATCGAGAAATTTGTACGGCGCTCCCTGGTATATGCGTACTAGGGATATAGAAAAAGATTTGAGGGTGCCTAAAATAGGGAATGTTCAATAGTTCAATATTGCAAAATAAACAATAATTTTTAATTTTCAAAACAAAAATTGAAGATAATAATTATTGCTGAATTTTTATTTTATAAATTGAAAGTAAGAGTGATTCTGCAATTTTTGTTTTATAATTTGAAAATAAAAGTTATTGCAACATTTTTTTAAAAAAAAAAATATTATATTAATATTATATCTTTTGAGATTTGGAATGAATGAGCTACACAACAATACCTTTTATTTGATGCTTTACATGTCCTGGGAGTAACAATGTTAAGGATCCCCAAGAAGACTTGGTCCTAAATACCTTTTGCTTAGCCGGCACAACTGCCGAGCTTTTCGATCACCAAACGAATTTGGAAAAAGGAAAAACACGCCTTCAAAAAACTCTTCGGTGAAGCGTCATATTCGTGATATGTAACTTGAAAATTAACAATTTTTTGAATCGCTTCGAAAAACTTTTCAAAAGAAAAAAATGGCTGGAGGCAACGAATATTATATGGTCAAAATAATTTTATATAAAATTGCGCGTCTGTACGCCTGCACGAACGCCTATATGTTGGAGATTATAAGAGCTGGAATGATCAGTCAGTTCACGATGATTTTTTTGCTTCTTCACCTGAAAAAGTGCAATACTTTGTAATATTTTAAAATTGCAGCTTTAATTGTTAAAAATCGAAACCATAAATATCGGAGATAGGCCAAAGTCCGAATGTCGCCGCGAGAACCAGTATCCAATTCCCAGTCGAGGTTAATTTTTTTTTCTTTTTTTTTATTATAGTTGTTGTTTTTATTCAATAGTTATATATATATAAGTATATTTTTTAATTTGATGATGCAGCGATTTTCACATAATCTTATTTATTAATCAACTGCCTTTCATTGTAATTATTTACTTTTATATAAATAGATGTCTTTAATTTACATGTCTTACATCAATGTTTTATATAAAAGTTGTGCCGAAATCGTTTCTGTCTTAAACAAAATATTTCCGTAAAACGCCAATGTCTACGAAGTTTTGGATATATCCTTGTATTAATCCCTATGTGCCATATGATAATATCTATTTAATGTTTGTAGGTATCTCAGCCGGCTGTACAATGTAAGTATGTGTGCTTATGTATATATAACATGTTCATGCTTACTTTTGCTTTCACTTGACTAGTTCTTAAAAATTGATAGTTGTACCTGAAAAAGCAGCTTTAACAAATACAAAAAAATTAAAATAAGTCCATTTAGTGGAAAAGCGCATGATATACACAGGGCGTATACGCAACTTGCTCAATGTGCATTTTACTGCTTTGAAGAAAGCAAAATCTTTCACTGTCATCGCCAGAGATACACGAACCAACACAATCACACATATTGCACACACACAGACATACACACAAACAAAATGGCTACAATGCAAATCTCTTGACAGCTTACACATACGCCATGTTGCCTACAGAGAGAAGAAGAGGGTTACAACTACACTAAGAACCAAAGGCAATGCTTTCTACAAGATGCACCCCCAGTCCAATCCAGTCAAAGTGATGACGAAAAGGTTGAGCCAACTCAGGGGCAACGATAGTAATGTAAGTATGGCCATATAGAGGTGCCGAAAGCAGCTGCAGCTGCTGATGCGACAGTTGTCAGTTCTTGGCTCTTTGGAGATGTGCTCCAGCATATGCCATAGACTCTAAAGACATCAATCTCCGTGTGCATTGTGTGTGTGCGTGTTGGCTCCCAGACAGTCGACTAACATGCTCCAAATGTGCCAACATGCAATCTTTGTGATAATTGAGCTTGTTTCTGGCGTCTACAGGGTCCCAAGATGTCCCTTTATGTAACTCAATTACTCTTCCTGATTGTATGCCAACAATATGGCTTAGACACAAGAGATATAAATGTAAAGTTTTGTCGGTAACATGACTGAATAATTAGTAGATGATTATGGTGTGATTCAAAACAATTTCTATAAGAGAACTAAAGTTGCAAATTGTATGTGGCCAGAAGTTTTCCAGCTAAGTTTAACAAAAGTCTCATGTTAACGATTTGAAAATTATATATATAATCAATAAAAAAGTTTTAAATTGGTCAATATATAGTTTTAGTTAATCCTTTCACTCATTATATACAATAACTTCGACATTTATATTTTCGCTATTCTACTCATCGAAATCAGCTTAATTGTACAAACAGCTGTTGTGGATGTTTTAGGAATTGGCTGTCCAACACTTAAAAAAGTTTTCTTTATCAATTAAAGTGCAACCGTGTCGTATACTTTACTAAAAATTTTATCAAAATGCTACTGCTATCTATCTCGCTGTCTATTTTTGTATAGATGTATCTCTATATCTATGTATCTATGTTCATATCTATGTATCTGTGTATCTATGTATTTGTGTTTTATGTATCTGTGTATCTATGTATCTATGTATCTATGTATCTATGTATCTATGTATATATGTATCTATGTATCTATGTATCTATGCATCTATGTATCTATGTATCTATGTATCTATGTATCTATGTATCTGTGTATCTATGTATTTGTGTTTTATGTATCTGTGTATCTATGTATCTATGTATCTATGTATCTATGTATCTATGTATCTATGTATCTATGTATCTATGTATCTATGTATCTATGTATCTATGTATCTATGTATCTATGTATCTATGTATCTATGTATCTATGTATCTATGTATCTATGTATCTATGTATCTATGTATCTATGTATCTATGTATCTATGTATCTATGTATCTATGTATCTATGTATCTATGTATCTATGTATCTATGTATCTATGTATCTATGTATCTATGTATCTATGTATCTATGTATCTATGTATCTATGTATCTATGTATCTATGTATCTATGTATCTATGTATCTATGTATCTATGTATCTATGTATCTATGTATCCATGTATCCATGTATCTATCAATCTATCAATCTATCAATCTATCAATCTATCAATCTATCAATCTATCAATCTATCAATCTATCAATCTATCAATCTATCAATCTATCAATCTATCAATCTATCAATCTATCAATCTATCAATCTATCAATCTATCAATCTATCAATCTATCAATCTATCAATCTATCAATCTATCAATCTATCAATCTATCAATCTATCAATCTATCAATCTATCAATCTATCAATCTATCAATCTATCAATCTATCAATCTATCAATCTATCAATCTATCAATCTATCAATCTATCAATCTATCAATCTATCAATCTATCAATCTATCAATCTATCAATCTATCAATCTATCAATCTATCAATCTATCAATCTATCAATCTATCAATCTATCAATCTATCAATCTATCAATCTATCAATCTATCAATCTATCAATCTATCAATCTATCAATCTATCAATCTATCAATCTATCAATCTATCAATCTATCAATCTATCAATCTATCAATCTATCAATCTATCAATCTATCAATCTATCAATCTATCAATCTATCAATCTATCAATCTATCAATCTATCAATCTATCAATCTATCAATCTATCAATCTATCAATCTATCAATCTATCAATCTATCAATCTATCAATCTATCAATCTATCAATCTATCAATCTATCAATCTATCAATCTATCAATCTATCAATCTATCAATCTATCAATCTATCAATCTATCAATCTATCAATCTATCAATCTATCAATCTATCAATCTATCAATCTATCAATCTATCAATCTATCAATCTATCAATCTATCAATCTATCAATCTATCAATCTATCAATCTATCAATCACATTCACTTCAATTCTGGAAACCCTATATACCAGCACTAGGGACTGCCTGATCAGTATAAGGCGCACTTACGCATGACGCTGATATGTTGCGAGCTTTCTGCATCTAAAGAATAATGCTGCCCCATGTAAACGCAACTTATTCCCAACATATTGAAACTGCTTTAGCCATGTTTTCTGCCATTGTTCAACACCAAAGAAATATGTGCACAGGCAACAACAGCAAAAACTAAACTTAAAGAATTTGCATGCATTAAAATTCATCTGCTCGAAATAAGAAATGATGAAATATTTAAGCAAAAGCACAAAACAAAATAAACAAGTTTTAAAAATCTCAGACAGAAAAAACAATGCGCTGCGAAATATAATCCAATTAGTAACACATTACTGTAATGCCGAGACCAACTGTCTGCAATAAAATTGCAAGCCCCCGAAACACTCTGCAAAAGTATCTTTCAGATACAATGCACAATGGAAATTGCATAGCATACTTAGGAGGGCGCTCGCGCGTAAGATGAAACTTTTTTATCATCATTTTGACACTTGCACGCGGCGCCATTTGCAAATTTTCCATAATAAATGTGAAAAGTTTTTTTCATTGACAAATCAATTGTTGCATGAGCACTGAGAAATACTTTCCCAACTTTTGCATATAAATGGCACATTTGAAATAATTTTAGAATTAAACAGACGGAAATCAACGAGAAGCAAGCAAAATTATATTTTATTCATAATCAGCAGCCGGAAGAGCAATAACTACAAGAATAACTATGACGGGCACAAAATGTTGTTAATCTGCCTTACATATATATTTATACTCTGTATTCACAAGGTCAAGGGTGTTCAAGATTTTTGTGATGTATGTTACAGGCAGATCGTTTGAGTACAGCTCAGCTTTCTGTTCGTCTGTATCGATATCTTATGGAGCGCAGTAGTAGGAGGAAGTACGTCCAGTCAGATATATGTAAGTCATTCAGGCCGTGATAAGCTAGATGGTTAGATTGAAAATAAACATAAGTTGGTTAAGGAGAGCTATGACAATTGAAATAAAAATTCCTTAGATGGAACCAAGAACATACCAATATCCCCTGGAACGAAGCTAAACCTACTAATAGGGTTTGAGCCCACACAGCATGACTAAATACAGATCCAGACAAGATTCAGTCTGGATCAGCATGGCTTGCATACGATAGGCAAGTTCTCGGCTATAGGGCCGCGTCCGAAGTTATTGTTCTCCCAACTAAGTTGAAGCGAAAAGGATGGTTATGTGCTTACCATGTATATATCCTATATCCTAGTCCTTGTATGATCGTCTGTTCCCTCGTAACTTCTAAACCGCTCTTTATAATTTGCCAAACGAGGTATCGTTGAAAGCGTCTTGATCGTCCACTGGTTATAAGCTATGGGCCGACAAATTTAATTGAATGAAGCACCATCAAGAGTACAATAAGTCACGATAAAATACAATTTTTTGAGTCCTATTACATGACACACTGGCTTCGGCACTAGAACCTCCATGTTAGTCTTTTAATAGGAAAGACCTTGACGGGACTCCTCGTGCATCTTCTTTGATAACGCCAACGACATATATTGAAACGACTAAGATCGCCCCACAATCTCAGGTCCTGATACTAGTTGCTCTTCCTCACATATGCAAGAATAATTTTTTTTCATCTCAACAGTCGAAAGGGTATCCCACTCTCGTATTACATTTGTTTTTTTTTTTGAATGCTTTGCATAATTTAAGGCGTAGCATCCAGACAATGACCAGTCGCAAGTTTTTGCGTCGGAATTGCTTTTAGCTGAACATTTTTACCACCCCATCTTCCAATAAACTTATTTGCTATTTATTTTGCAAAATACGCTCCAAAGCTGCTGCTCTTACTTCTTACACTCAGTTACACACTTTTTCTGCCACTTCTCCCAATATTATATATCATGCCACTGTGCACACATTTCACACCCACTTCTACTTTATTTCCCCTCCAGCCTTCACTCACCCACTCTCATGCGCGCTGAGGCGTTGCGTGCTTCTAAGTGATTTACATAATAAAGCGTTTAACAAAGCTGCGAACGCATTTGGAATTTATGACAATGTGAAAATGCAAAAAATCTACAAGAAATGTACAAGTTATGGAAAAAACTGGACGCTTTTTGGCACGCAACTAAAAGAAATGGCCAGGCAACGTCAAGGAAACACAGAAGCAGGTGCTATCCGGAACTTAAGTTGGGGGAAGAACCCCAGCAGCTTATACTATTGCACAATACAATTCCAGTCATTGCTTCCATATTATTACCCAAAACAGCCCATTAACAAATTAGAAATATCTACAATCATACACAAAAACACAGACACCTGTACCCATACCAAGTTTCTGCTGCGTAAACAAAAATATGTATTTCTACACGAAATATCCTGAATATTAGACACACTTTTTCAACACTGGACGGGTTCGACAATTTTTTACTCGTTGCTTCTAAGCAGCTGTAAATCAATGTTGATTTGTTATATATTTTATTTTGTGTGACGAGTGGCGCTAAACTGTGTGCAAGGAAAGTATGTAAGTAGTCGAATCGACGAACAGTAAGCGCTGTGTAACTTTTTTTAATTTTACATAGTATTTGTAATTTTTGAATAACGGCTTTTGTTTTTTTTTTTTTAATACTATGGACATAATAATTAACAAGTATACTGCAGAAATTAAACTATACTACATAAGGGGTCTTATGCAATGCAATTTTGTATTCAGTTCAATTTGTTCGACAGGCACACCTTGATTTTGGAAAACAAAAGCCATACCATTTTGCCAGATTTGGACAGCATCTTATCCTATATGACCCCGAGGTATTAGTGGACAGGTTTTGCATAGATTCATGCAACATAATATCTGAGCAGCTTTGAGGTGATGCCTTGCACTTGATGCCTCTACTCCAAAAGTCCACTCTCTGCACTTGTTGCTGCAACGCTTATGTAGCAATGCCAATAACTTGGCTTCTTGTCATCACAGCAGTATCATCAGCATACGTGGCTATAAGTACATCGTTACTCTCGACCGCAAAGACTCAGCTGGGTGTTTGCATATCTGCCTACATATCTGGTAGGCCCTACGACGCTGGCTGCCTTGAGGCACCCCAGCACAAATAGGCCGTTCAGTTGGCTCGGCCCCTTCGACGAATGGATCTGTCAATTAAAAAGGCACTTACTAGGGGAGTCATCAATCGTTATAGCTTATAAGGAAGACCAACATGGCATAACCTTTCGAATGCTTGATGGATATCCATAAGCTCTGCCGCAGCGTATTCTTTCTGTTCCATGGTTTCCAGGATGAAATTTGCAGCACAGTGTAGCTGTTCAAGTTGAAACCCAACTGCCTTTTGGCTTAGTTTATGCCACTGTTTCAAGCTGCAGGATGCGATTCAGACTCACCCTTTCCAGTATCTTTCCCAAGGCAGGAAGGAGAATAATTGGCATATACGCGTCTACTTCAAAGAGCTGTTTCTCTGGCTTAGGGCTCATCGTGTTTGGTGAAGTTTTCCAGATCTTTGGAAAGAGTTCATAGCCGGATGGCAAACTATCTGCGATGGTCACAGCCATTTATTTATTGGAGTAACACAAGCCACATTTAGGATTCTTAAAAGGTATCTTCGGTATATCTTGCGTTTTGAAATGACTTGTTAATTTCAGAAAGTTTAGGGGCATTGGAGAGAAATATCCATTGACGCATCTTTCCCCCGAATCCGAATAAACCACGAGCTGGTCACGATGTCCGCACGGATGAGAGTACTTCTACTACTATTATCCTCTTCCCCCAGTGGGGCCTAGGGCCTCGATTATTCTCTTAGATCTGAATCTGGTGGGTGCAACTGTGCAGATGTCATTCCACGTACATCGTGCTTCAGCTAGTACACTCTCGACAGTTCTTCGCCATGTTTTCGCTGGTGCACCAGATCGTCTACTACCTTGCGAATTCCATGTTAAAGCTTGTCTGTCTATATTACTTCTCGGCTGTCTGAGTGTGTGGCTTCCACTTTCTCGTTTTTATTTAAAACTGACTTGAATGCTCCAGCTGAAAATTTATTCGAGCGAATAGTTGTTGAAGTACGTCGCCCACAGGAACGCCCGCCTCTGTGATGAGAAGACTAGGCAATGAAGTATCTTTGTAGCATTGGAATTACCAACGGGCTCGTGCAGGCATAAAGCAGAAGCCGCTGGAGAGGGATAATCTCCGCGGCCAAGACCAAAAACCAGTTGTAGTGGACAAATAAAAAGAATTTGGAAGATGTATCGGGGTTGCGCTTTCTAGTGGTTTATCAATAAGGGTTTCAGATGCGGTAGATACGTTCATCGCTAATTTAATTTCGCTCTAAGAGACTGCGCAGAATAACCTGCAGTAAGAAGACGTAGTCTACGAGGCTTAATTTGATGCGAGGTAGCTTAAATAGGCAAATGGAATCCAATTAAATTTAAGAAATCCAACGCACCAGGAACCATCTGTGAGTTATATGAGTAAAAGGTTTGGTTACTATTGTTAGTCGCAGGTTTCGACTATCAGATGGAAAGATCAAAAAGCAGAAATTATTAAAAAAGAGAGAAAGTGCCGCGAGCATAAATTTAAAATAAACACAATTTCTATATTCTAATTCCGATTTAAAGAAACTTGTCTATGTATTATAATTTATTGACCAACCTATTTCAATCGGTTAATATTGCTGACATATAATGCTACAGCTACCTCTTGCCATTTTATTACAGTGTATGTTTCCGCCTTTATAATATAATTGTTAAGTAATTTATTGATTTCCGATTAGATTGTAAACCAAAATAGCTAACAAAACCTCTTAGAAATGCCAGATCCGCTTCATGGCCCAAACACAGATGCTGCTCTAGCTGCTAAAAAAGTTTTACCAACACTTGAGACGTCAAAAGCAGCACACGCTGCGCATACTTAATATATTTTAATTAATTATAGGCGATGCTTTGGTCATTGAGCTGCCATTGAACAGTGACTAGAAACTGTTAGAGTGGGTCTGGGATGGTGTGGGGGGACTGCGTGGGTCATGGGCAATTTGCTGGGGCAGTCTGTCTTAGAAAAGGCAAAATAATTTCCATTTGATGAATTTGAATTTTTGGTAACAATAAAGGAATTTATAGCATTAAAGCAAATTACGTGCAATATTTTGGTCAACTTAATGTGTGTCTTTTATTTAATGCCAAAGAAATTGATATTTTTTATAATACAAATTTCGAAATATTTATTTTTGGCATAGACAAATGGTTACGAAAAATTAAAATTTTTGTATTTGGCTCCAGTAAGGCACACTTTTTCCTATTTGTTCGATCAAACTCATCTACCTTCAGATCACACCTCGCACATATAATGCCTTTCTCAATAATAACATAAAACACACAACTGTAAATACTAATATAGCCAATTCTCTTCACATACACATAACATTATACTCTCACTCTCATAACTCTCTTTTGCACTCTGTTAATCATAAGCCTACATGTACCCACCACCCTCACTTGTAATAAATCCCTGGCTAATTGTCATATCAACACATCGGTCGTGTAGCTCTTCTTATTTCGTCTTGTTGCACTTTGGCCTTATATGCCAAAAACGTTCCAGGTTTTGACACGCCCCATTCTAGATATTTGTCTCGATCGGAAAAACGCTTTTGATCCTATTCTCTTTTTTATTTTTAATTTTACCCTCATGCTCAACACTTATATCATAATCAGAATCTTCAACACGAAGATAGCGCTCCAAGTCATCATACTGCTGAAGATAAGGCAAATGCTTAACCCTTCAGGACCGAATTAAAATGGGAGGACTTAAAAAATATTTGACATCAGAACTATCTTCATACAGCCAAAAATGTATTATAAAAATTCTGGTCGAACAGCTAAAATTTCCGCAAAGTACATCGTTCGTCATTTTGACTACGTTTAACTCCAGGGTTAAGAAATTGTGTCCGCTGCGAAGGCTGTTCGCAGAGAGTAGCCATGGACTGATTGACTTTTTACACAAAGTACATCATTCGTCATTTTGACTACGTTTGCGACACGATGACGCACCAGGTCTAAGGAAATTTCGGGTCTACTATACTTTTGCATAAAAAGAGTCCACTGGGAAAATTTTTGATAGACAGTAGATATGGACTAATCATTCTATTAACCCTAGACCTGAGTGCCCCAGATGAATTGCAAAGTGAATTATTTTTTTATTTTTTACATACAAAATACACTACAAGGATGGGTAAGATGAAGAACAGGTCTAGGGTTAAAAAATACTCTTGATAGGAATTGTTTTGTGAATGTATTCCATTGTCGGGCAATAATGTCTCCCTTTTTTTGCCCCGCTGATGTGGAAGTGACTTTTGAAAGTTAAAAATTACAAAGTAGTATATACCCTATGATGCATGAAGACCTTGAGCTCAGAAATTTTTTGTGGTGAATTTATAAAACCCGAGATTTTACAAGAAGCCAGAGATTGAAATCAAAGTTTTATTGCCAATTTAGTTTCGGGAGATGACTCGGTCTGGAAATCGTTGCTCCAATAAATCGATTGTTTTGTTCGTGGTGTGGCAGGTGGCGCCGTCCTGCTTAATTTTCAGCCTCATTTTTAAATAAGTAAAGTCCTATCATGCCGCTCGACCAGAATCCACACCGACCAATATTACTCATTTTGGGTAAAATTGTTTCTCATGGGCCAAGTTGGGATTTTTAAAAAACTAGCAAGAACTAAGAGCATTAAGAGTTATCCAAGACAGAAAAAATGCAAATATGGCAAACGTTAAAGTCGGGCAAGTTGCCTTATACCAAGCAGATTCGGCGGCAGAGCCCTTTAGTATTTCCCTCTGGTACACAAATTTTTTGTCGCCGTCGTGCTCATCGTCATCATGTATTTATATATCTAGATTGTATAAGTGCAGCACATATAGAAACTTCCCTCTACAATAAAAAGTTTGTATTTTTTGTCAGCAGCGCCTGAGGGGCAAGCGAGCAGTGGGCCGAGCCCCCTATAAAAAAAAATAAACAATAAAAATACAATTTCTTTGCATCTTTAATTGTGTACACAGATTAATTTTGATGTTAAAATGATTTATTTATTTATTATGTTGCTTTTAAAAGTTTTTACTACTTAATTGACTTGTTGTTATTGTTATGCCAATGCATTTAAAATGGTTTTTAATTAACTTACATTTAAGTGATACATTAAATAAATAAATAATTGATTTTTAATGCGTCGACTGAAGTGTGTGTTTTTTTTTTATTTATAGTCACTTTATCCATTTTTTTTTTTTGGTCAGAACAAGTCAATGACATGGCTAAAAGCAACTTTATACAAAATTCAGCAACTGAGACCAAAATAGCGACTGACATTTAAACAAACACATTGACTCACATATGACGGCTAACATGAAAGTGCTTTTAAATTGTTTTAGCTGAACTCATGCCAGGACATTTGTCGGCCTGCTAACAATTAGCAACGAGTAGTTTTTCCTAGCCCATAGCAACTTGGCCAACCACATTGCCAACTAAATTCCACCGATTAATTGGCCGGCGGCCAAGTCGCGCACATATCAGTTTGCCAGTATTGGTCCCACTGTGCAGGACATGCATGATATTTCCGTTGTCTAAATGGAAACTAATGGCGGGCAATGCATTTCAGAAGACACTCGACTGTTATATAATTGTATGTGAATTAGCTAAATCTGCAAATTGTAAGTTCCAACGAGAAGTCAAGTCGGTTTCCAAAAGACAAACAAGAAAGTCCGGAAAGTTCAAGCAAAGAGAGACCCAGTGGATTGTTAGGTTCAGCTGCAGAGTCCAATGTAAATATTACGCATACGCAATGTTGTTTTAGTTGAAATAGCTGCATAAGTCAACATTATGGTTGTAATGTATGCGGCAAAGTTCGTGGAAAAACATTAAAGGGTTTTATAAGTCATGAACATCTAGATATTGAAGACTTAGAGAACTGGCGAAGTTTAAACAGCATTTCTGGACTGGCAATTTCTTATAAAAGTTTTTCGGCCGCACGTTGACAAAGTAACGAACCTTTATTATGCATGTCTGGGGAAAATCATCAAGAAAGATATAGCAAAGTTTTTGAATTTTAGGACCCGTTTTTACATACTGTCACAAAATGGACTTTTTTAATATATTCTACACTGGATATAAATTTTGGATAGAGAACATCTATATCTATCACTACGTTGATTAATATTTCAAAATGTGTTCATTTGTTTGACAGTTGCGAACATTAAAATTTTATAAAAATTAATTAGCCCTATTCAGCTTCTTAAGAACTTTTTTCAGCTTGCCGAAACTCGGTCATTAACCTACTTACTTATTCTTCGTCGAATCGACGACGAAAATATTTTAACGTATTTTTTTGACGCTTTTTGTTTTGTGCGCCTCTTTGATACAGCTCTAGTCGTCGCTAAGCTGTTGAACAGTGCAAATTTCGTCGTCGAAACGACGTAGAACAACTTTCGTGTGATTTTTAAAAAATTGTTGAGAATTTTTGTATAATTGCCTTATTTAATTTGTTTATGTCTTTAAATAACTATGATTATGAAATTGATTTAAATTGCAAAATTTAGTTGTCATCAAAATTATGAATTTAGTCAAGTGGAAGAATATATAAAAAGCGCTACATTTAGCCATTTAGTTAAAAAAAAAGCTAGTGTTTTTTATTCGCTATTTGCTCGAAAAAACTTACATGTATTTTTAAAGCCACTAATGCCTAAAATGAATTGCATTCCAGATGAATTTCCATCATTGCGCAATTTTAAAGTCAATTTAACTTAAATGCAATTATCGAAATTTTAATTACACTTAAGTTCTCAGAATTGAACAATTTTGCTTTTAAGCTATTTAAAACATATTAAATTGTTACAATGTGGAATGTTTAAATTAAATATGCCTTTAATTGATTTTAATTGAATTTTCTATTAACACAATATGCTCGTTAAGCAGAAATTTTATACTATTCATACTCTGCACTTAGTGTAAAGTGTTTGAGAGACATATGCAGTGTACCATGAAGAAGGTGTCATGAAGGACTATACTCATTCATAAAAAGTAATAATTTTTGCTTTTTTTCTCTATTTCGAATTGGCAAGGAACAGACAGTGTCATATGCAGTCCAACAAGCAGTGCATGCTGTGTCAGTTTTCATTACGGAAGCTGCTTGGACTTGCTTCTATCTCTCTTGTTTTGGAATTTGTAAAGTTTATATCCCTTAAAGCGTAGATTTGTAAGTACATGACTTTAAGCTCTGTTGGATGTAATATCTGTTGTTGTAATCCTGCAGAAATGGGAAAAGGATGTCAATACAATTCAACAAATCAGAGTTTTGAAATTTCTCTGATATTTTTGCACGTGCACTGAAGTCAGTTATCAACTTTATTCAAAAACTTATAAGCGGGTTTAGCAATGGGATTTATTTATTTATATGTTGGCATAAATCGATAACAAAGTTGACGCTGTTCATAATGTCAAGTGTAACTCATAGTCTGTCACAACTTTGAAAAGTTTTCCAAAAATGTTAAATTAAACAAATTTTGCTACTTTTACTTTATTATCCTGCTATTCGGAGTACTTCTTGGAATTGGTCGCTATTACAAGGTACTGTATACTAGCATTAAAAAAAAAAACTTAAAATATATTGTGTTAAAAAATCCCTAATTTTAAGTTATTACCTTTATTGGCAAGAAAAATATTACAATTGCTTTATTTGTTTGTGGCTGGTTAGAGAAAAGCCTGCATAAATATTCAGCAATCGCTTACTCTATAAATAACAAAGGGAGACACAAAAAATAAGTGGCGTCAAGTTTTCATGTGACAGGGATTATGCATTCTGAGCCGCTGAATACGAATCCGAAGTACAAAAAAATCGCTACACCCGAGAGTTCTGACTTAACCTCAACAAACCCCATAAAAGGAGGCCCTTTAGAGGTAATCCTAGAAACCTAACGTGCTGTGCTCTTTTTGACCAAGGATTCGATTTCAGCGAAACTAAAAAAATTTGCCGCACAACCGATCTCGAAAAAAGTTGTTTGGTATTTTTTGGGATTAAGTCAAAAACATTGGGTGTTGTGGTTTTTTACGCCTCAGATTAAATATAAAAGTAGTTTATACTTTGTGGGGGGTACCAGCTCTCAGTCCTTCGCAGCAGTTTTTACTATATACCCCGAAACTTTCCTGTATCGCAGTTTGGAAGTTATAGCTAAGAATTACCAAATTTAAAAACCTCTTTATCTTGTAGAAGATGCTCTAAAAACTATTTGAACTGCTTTGGACCAAAGCCTTTGTTGTATTTGGTATTTATACCCAAACATACTGTTACTGAAAACGCAATAATTTCGCTTCCGAGGTCTGGAAAAGATGTATCTTTTGAACGCCCATAGCCACATATAGGTGGCGCCACCAGAAACTTCCCTATTGACAAAGTCCTGTTTACTTTAAGCAGACTATGTATGGTATTTTAGAGTCGTCTGTAGCATTGCCAAGATCTAAGAAATTAAGGGTTGGGCTGCCTAAAAAGCTGGGATAAATAAATAAATAAAATAAATAAATAAACACTCTTAGCGAATACAGGCAGGATGCCAGACATTACTCATAATTTGTAGTAAAAGCTGGATTTTCTTCTTTAGATAGATAGATAGATAGCAGAAAAAAGAACGCTTTAAAAAAATATGATAGTAAACATTATCCTCTGAAACGGGATGGTAAATAAAAAACTGAAGGCAAGACCATCAGACGCAGCAAGGGACGATATTTGATGCCTCAAGCTCTTCGCTTCTGCGAGAAACAGGTCGTACTGAGAGATGAATATGGCTAAATCGATTTATCGAGTCATTATTCATTGTGGTATAAGGGTTTGGGTCTTATTCTTACTACCTTTAAAGGTGACACACAAAATACACGGTACCTTTGTATAAAGGATATAAAAATCAACGATATCAAAGGTACACAAACAGAACACCATTTTAAAAAAAAAGGAAATACAAAAATTTTGTGACGCCCAATTTATATACCCCAACACCACGCCCGTGAGAGCTCCGTTCCCTATAACGAACTGGTAAACCCAAAAAACATAAAGACAAACCATAAAAGTAAAACTTGGAATCCCACGCATCAGAGCAATGCCATGCCAGACCCAATGAAGCCAATCAGAGCAGCACTTTACCCAATTGCAGCACATTCAACTTATTAGCACAAATGAAATTATGTATGCAAAATGGAAAATGTAAGCTGCTTAGCCATATTCACTTTGCTCCAAAGATGTGCCACGACACGAGGGGTTAGATATGTAGATATGGGGAAAGAGCTGTTTAGATGGCAATGTGATGTACAGCGACCCATATTTGTGGCCGTTGTGCAAATAGCACTTCAGACGCATGTCAACCACTTCCTGAAACAGCAGCAACAACAACATGAGAGGTTTCTACTCGAAAGCAGCCCACACTATTTGTCGCCTTAAATAGGTGCACATTTTTCACACACACACACACACAGGCAAGCTTAGGAAATATCCCAACTCTGACGACCCGATTTGGCCGAGTCAGTTAGTCAGTTGGTGTGGTAGGAGCAGTAAGCGGGTACTGATTTGTCCTGCTCCGTGCTGGCTTTGTACGTGATGAAGTGTTCTCCCTTTTGTTTACCACACACGCAAACAGCTTAGACCTCCATTGGAAGCCATATCCAATGCGTTCGCTCTTTATGGTTTTTGCGGCTTTTTATAATTTCATTATATTTGGCGTATTGGATTTTTATCGCAAGTAATTTGTTTTGCCTGCCATTGACTGGAGTGCAGGTTAACGTGCTCTTGATTGGAAACGGATGTGTGTAACTGTGTGTGTGTTTCCATGAGTGTGTGCGTGTATATGCTTGAGTTTGTAGTGAAGTTGACTTAATGGCAAATGATTTTTTTTTTCGTCTTTATTGCAAGCAATTAATTTTGTATCCTGCTGCAAATGACTTGCAACGCAATTGTCACCTAGCTTTATTAAATGACATATTTCAGGACGCAAAACATTCCGACCAACTGCACTTGGCTGCTGCTGCTCATTGACTGACGACAGCGCCAGCACAAAAAAATACAACTCAACAATGTGATGTTAGCAACAAATGTTGCCAAGACTATGTTGTCAACATTTTCTGTTGCGCTGATGTGTCTAACATAACAGCATAGTGCGGAAGCAACAATGTTGCTAAGCAGCAGTCAATATTGAAAGCAAGAAACATTTTATTAGTAATTGTTGCCAAAAGCTGGGAAAGTAGTATAAAAGATTTACTTTTATGTATTTTATAATAAGTTAGTGACTTTTTACTCTCCTTATTTTTATGTATGATTTTAACATTAATAATATAGTACAGATTTTTGGGCCAATAATAAATAGTTGAACTTATACCCAACTCTAGAAAGATAACGAACGTCTGTGTGACGTAAACATGTTCATTACTCTCTCCTTCACGTTCGTCACTGCACGAACTTCTCATGCTCAGTTTGCACAGACGGTCGGTGTCACCAGCTTCTTGATGGCAGTTACAGTTCGTCGCAGAGACGTATCGTTAGCTGTTGTGCAAGTTTAGGGATTTTTTGTGGGATTAGGTTATAACTTTTTGGTTGAAAATAATAGACCTAAAAGCCGATGTTAGAGGAGACAAAAAATGCTGGTATACAATTGGCGAATATATTATCAGATTCGGGAAACTAAAGTAATCTGAGTGACAGCGATAATGAATCTCTTGAATATGTCATGCTTAGCGTCGAAGAAGATGAATTTTGGGGTATTTATGTGTGAAACGAAGACACTTAGTACCTTGGTGACAAAAGCTGAAATGGAAACATTCGAAAAAATGTGCTTGTTGGATGTCGTGCTCTAGACACAAACAGATGGATCCTGGGCAATATTTTATATATGGTATTCGAAAAACATTTATGGCCTTTATGGCTTTTTATAAAAGCCTTCAAAGATTTTGTGAAGAAATTTTATATTGGGATGACTAAAAGACATTATATAAAAAAATTTGCTTCATAACATTTAATAGCTGAAAAAAAACAAGATCTATTGTGGAAGCAGCATCATTCAAGTGAGATGTACACTAATTTTAAAGGTAGTCGGAATCGTCATCGCTTGTCCTATATGGTGTGGGCCAAATGTGTACAAATCTCAAAGATAAATCTTATGTGTTGTATATTCTGTCGAAAGATATTATTGAAGACCAAAAATTGTCTTTCTTTAAGGTTTGATTACCATATATTACTCCCGGAAGTTTGTGTATCTCCTTCTACACATGACATTTGTTGCAAAAATCCATAACACCCTTGTACCTAGCTTAGGGTATAGAGTTTAAAATGATGCAATGAATTTACTTGTTTGCAACATGTTGCATTTCAGCAATAAAGAGAAGTTGCAACTGACCTTGAGAATAAGAAAAAGGTGAAAATTGGACACGTGTACTATATACTCTTCTCAGATGTCTTTGAAAATAGGCAATTTTTTCTATCATCTCAATTTCGAGGCTGCGATGAAAAATTAAATTTAGCATATCTGCTTCCAAATTAGTTCCCGACTAATATTTTTCAAAAATACAACATTTATCATTGGTATTTATATTTCACAAGTGATCAACGTCAAATGATGCACTGCTTGCCCTCTGTTACATTTTCATACTCGTTGTTCGGGCACTCTTGCCTTCATGCCTCGTTGTTAGATTTGCTCACATCGTTACTTGGGCATTCTTGCCTTCATGCCAGACAAAGTGAACAAAGTATCAAAAGTTTTGAGTACAGTGATAATGTTTGAGCCACTAGACTAGAAAAAGCAAATATGCTAGCCAATATTTTTGATCCTAAACATTATATAAATGAGATATATTCTATTACGAAGATATAAGCAGTTGTGAAAAATTCTCTTTGATGTCTCCTATACTCGATTCTCCAAAATCCATGACTGTTTAATTTAGAGTTTATGGTGTCCTGTTTCTAGATATTCATACGGTAAGCGAAATGATAATAAAATATTTTGGTATATAAAACTAATAGTTCGCAACGCCACACAAAAAATTCAGAAACCAACATAATTTCAAGCGATATCCGATTCAAACGATAAATTTGTAAAATATGTCAACTACACAAAAACACAGCAACCCATGAAGTCTAGTAAATTTGTTAACTTGTTAGCCACTGGCACTTCAGAGTTCATTCCATAACAAAGCCTCAAGGCATACAGTTCTACAAAAAAAAATAATATATAAAATATATATAAATAAAATTTTTAAAAAATTGTCAAACTAAAAATTAATTTTATTTTTATTTATACGGCTGGGCCCAAAAGATATGCCCCCGATAAGAAATAACCGTCGAAATCGTAATATACAAAACGCTGCAGTCAGTTCGGTGAATGTTCAAGAAGAGGATCCTGCGTCTAATATACGTGAACGTGAACAAATGGGTGCTGTAACCAGCATACTCCAAGCTACACCTGAGCCTGTGGCTACCCCAGCTGACACAAGACGCTCAAACATATTTATAGAAGCTTTGTCCAGCCTTTTTTCTTTAACTCAGCCTAGGCCAAGAAATGAACTTGAGGAACTTGTAGCTGCTACTCGGCGGGAGGGCGAACAACAAGCGCAAAGACCCATAACAGATCCGTTGAGCTTATTCTTTGATGCAAGATTTAAACAACCTCAAAATGTGTCGCCCCAGACACGTTGTCGTTCAACTCGTAGACTTCAGCGCGAGTTGCTGGACTTGATAAAGGAGCCTGTTGAAAACTGCACAGCAAAACCAGACGATGATAACATATACCACTGGACGGCTACTGTTACTGGGCCGTTAGATACGCCATATGAAGGAGGCATCTTCCGTTTAAATTTCGAGTTTCCGGGCAACTATCCACTGTATCCACCGGTAGTAAAGTTTGCAACAAAGATGTTCCACTGCAACATTAGCGCAAATGGCTATGTCTGCATGGATGTGCTCAAGGAACGATGGAGTCCAGTCTTGACCATAACAAAAGTTTTATTGTCGTTGCAAATATTGTTAGCCGAGCCGAACCCAGACTATCCGTTTGATCCCAATGTCGCTGGGCTCTACAAGAACCATCGAGAAATTTACAATGATGCGGCACGCAAGTACACCATGAGCTATGCCAACCCCCAGGATCGACCTTAACGGCCATCAACAGTAAAACAAAAAAAAAGTTTTAAGCTTTTCTCTATATTAACTAGACTAATGTTACATCACTGGAAGCTGTTACTTTTACAACGTATTTATTCGTCGGACGCAGAAAAATTTTTGGAAATATAAATCAATAGATGAAACTTAAGACGCTTCAGCACAAAATAAATTTTAAGAATTTTTTTTTGAGCGCTTGAAATGGTTCTTTCAAAGTAACGACAAAGTCAAAATTAAGAACAAATGTTTAAATTTACTTTTATTTATTTTATTCAGTTAACTTATTGTAAATATATGCGTGACGAAAAGTATAAAGTTATATAAATTTTTTTTCTTTTTTCTTCGTGGCAACTTATAAATAATAATTTTCCAGCATTCCTCTATTATTCTTATAAGCAATCGAGTAAGTATTGGCAGCGAATTCAGATTATATATGTAATTCCCTGACTTGACTATTTTTCCAGTCGCCCCTAGGTGGAGCATGGGGATATCTATTAATAGCTGTTCGAAGAGAACAGGCACCCACAGTTTATAGCCGAATCCGAACGTCGGTGTCATGAATTAATAGAGATTTTCTTGGGCAAGTAGCGTCTTTGATCTATCGATGCCAGTGCTAGGCAAATGCACCAGTGCCTCTACGGGGAATCGAACCACCGACCATTAGAAAACGAGTACGCCACCACTTCGCTATCGATGGCCACGCGAATTCAGTAGGCAATAAGTAACGACCAGTACTTACCTTGCTTTTTATTTCTTTCTTTCT